>CM069448.1:12862366-13248703 GCA_035610835.1 Ophiura sarsii | reverse complement strand
CTTGGTTGGAAACATCCTTGGTTGGACGACCGATGATGATGATGATGATGATGGCAGAATATAATTATGTAATTTGGAAAGTGGTGTTATGGGTGCACACAACTATTAGAGTCAACGTCAAAGCTTCCGGCCGTCGCCATCACCCAGCTAGTCCCTAAATAACGGAAAGAATAAGTGATTCATATCATTGGCGGAGCCAGGGGGGGGGGGCCTGGGGGGCACGTGCCCCCCGGGTCCCTGGCACCAAAAAAAAAAAAAAGGAGAAGAAAAAGAAAGAAAAAGGAGAAGAAAAGAAAGAAAAGGGAGAAAAAGGAAGAAAGAAAAGAGAAATAGTAGAGGGTATAGAGTTCTTAATTATTTGTTACATAGTAAGTTTCCATGCCCCACCCCTTATTTTACGTTCCCGGCACAGATCCCGGCATATCAAGACAATAATGGCGTAGCCAGAGGGTTAAGAAGGGGCCGACCGCTCCTTCTCCCCTGTCACCCAATTTTGCCATTGTCGCCTCAATTTTGATAAGAGAAATCATAGTTAAATTATGACGTTCAAATACAAAGATAGCATTTTTCGTGTGCCCCTTCCCCCCAAAATAAATTCATTGCAAATAAAGAAGATAGTTTGAAGCCAAAATGTACCTCAATCCTAGCAAAACCGGGTAAAATAGCAAACATTTAACAATAAAAGCAGTGTCATAAGGCCAAAATATATCTCAAATGTGGCAAATAAGTATAAAGAAGCCAGGGGTTTTCGTAAAAAAATAAAAATAAAATGTGACATTTTAATAGAAGCAACAATGTATCTCAATCTTGGCAAAATTAATGTAAAGAAGTCAATTTTGCGTGGTTGGTATCTCAATCGCGGCACAATTTATGTAAAATAGCCCCAACAAATTCGCGCGCACGTGACATGAACGTTAACTTTAATTTTGGAATCTAATTTTAAGACAAAATGTATCTCGATCAAAATTAGTTAGTATTGAGAAGCCAATATTTCGCGTGTTTTGCTCATGTGCCTCGAAATATTTGCTTTAGTTTTTAAGCTTGTACCAGCGAAAATTGGCAAAATATGTAGAATAGCAAACAAAATTGCGCGCTACGCACGCACATGCCCCATACGATAAGACTTGGGACCAGTCCTTGTTGTGTGACTTCATTTCTTGTTGTCCGTTTCGGGAGAGCCCGAGGGCCGAGCGGGTGGGTGAAGGGTGGGTGGATGTTTTAGAACCTCAAAATATTTACATTTCTTCTTAGAAGCTTGTTATCAGCAAAAAAAGTCGCTCAATTATGACAAAATTAGTGTAAAATATGCAATTTTGCGCGCTAAGCTCGCATGAACCTTCAAACATTACATTAAGCTTCATAACAAATTAGTATCAAATGTTGTGCGCTACGCGCTAATGTGACTTCAAACATTAACTTTATCTTTATGAAACTTTTATGAAGGCAAGCCTCAATCATAGCAAACTGTAAAATAGCACATTTTTCGCGCGCTACGCGCGCCTGTTAAAGTATCAAAACACCTTTTTTTCTTCTTTACT
Source organism: Ophiura sarsii (assembly GCA_035610835.1). Classification (NCBI taxonomy): domain Eukaryota; kingdom Metazoa; phylum Echinodermata; class Ophiuroidea; order Amphilepidida; family Ophiuridae; genus Ophiura; species Ophiura sarsii. The sequence continues at coordinate 13,247,165 of CM069448.1, read as the reverse complement.
TCCTCAATTTATCGGTATCTGATTAATAATAATTTCAAAAATATATGATTTTGATTTGCAGCTTTAGTTTTCTTTTAAATTAAGATTTTGATATTCATAAAACGTATAAAAAAGAAGATAGAATTACCCAAAAGAAAATGTTTTTATTGCCAGTAATATGCAGCAAATATATAGAATATATTAGTATAATTATGCTCAACTTCTTTCGCGCATTGATAAAAAACAAAATATTTATTAGAAATGAAGAGGTGGCTTTTCGATAAAATGTTGGTCAAAAGTATACACCAGATCGCACCAAATGAGTTCGAAAATTGAAAAAAAATCCAATTCTGAGGGGGAACATCCCCCCTCAGTCTCCCCCCTGTTCGAGCTTTTGGACCATTCTATACTTAAATCAAGAATATATCAGTATAATGCTCAACTTCTTTCGTACTTTGATAAAAAACAAAATATTTATTGGAAATGAAGAGGTGGCTTTTCGATAAAATTTTGGTCAAAAGTATACACCAGATCGCACCAAATGAGTTCGAAAATTGAAAAAAAAATCCAATTCTGAGGGGGAACATCCCCCCTCAGTCTCACCCCTGTTCGAGCTTTTGGACCATTCTATACTTAAATCAAGAATAGGCCTATCTATATAATAATACGGAATCGCCGATTCTTGTACAGAGATGTTCTCCCCTTTCCGCACCTTCGATTGACTTCAAACTTTCTGTGCGAGTGCGTATGGGTCCCACGACGAACCAGTTTATGTTTGATTTTTTAAATTTGGGTTAGATTTCGTGAAATTCGAGGTTTTTTAGCCCGTTGCTATGTTATTGCTACGCGCCGCGTATACGCTGAGAACGCCATGGCGATGGCCGGCGCACAACTCGCGTAATCGGGCGATTGTCGGCGCGCGCGTATTCAGGCGATTGCTGCCGGCGCACGCGTAGTCAGGCGCCGATTGCCGGCGCACGCGTTATCGGGCGATACCGGAACACGCGTAGGTGCACACGCATTAGTGGCGCAAAGCGTAGTTTGTTATGTGGTAGAGTAAAGGCGGCAAGCATCCGTTGCTCCATAGTGCAAATCCTATAGTACAAGAAAACGGCATGATGAGACAACAACAAAAAGTCAATCACATAGCCACGGTATACGGAAACCCCGGTTTGAAGGAACTGGGAGCAAGGCCGGCGCAAACCGTATAATAAGGCGCAAACCGTAGGCCTGCATCCAGGATAACATATATTATATAATAATATAGTGACAGGGAAAATGCGTTTATACGACAGTGCCTCAGTCCCATCGTGGACCCATCCACACTACGCGGGCCACGGGTAGGGCGCGCTATATAAAAACATAGATAGGCCAGAAAACCGTGATATCATATTATACATGGGGGATAGGCCTGTAAATAAACAAGGAACTGTTAGAGCAAAATATGCATGCAGAAATAGTCCTACTGGAGAAATAATTTAATGTCAATAGGCCGAAAAATAAAATAAACGTAGGGCTAACACTGAACTGGGTAGGTAAGTGATCATGGTGAGAACCCACCTCCCGCCAACTATGAAAGACCCACTATAAAACTTAATAAATCCACTAAAAAACCCCAGTGGCGTCGCGGACCTAAATTTATTTAATACAGCGGCGGCGTGTTCTATGTGTTCTATGAGAGACTTGGCAACTTTTAGGGGGGGGGGGGGGGGGGGGGGGGGGGGGGGCGTGCATCCGCGAAGGGGGTTGTGAAATATTATAGGCTTACACGCCGTGTGTATGAACACATGGGGTGGGTAGGCCTGTCTGGATTATAAGGGTACACTGGGTACCTGGAGTATGGAATATTAAGGGTACCTGTGATAACTGGATTTTAAGGATGTATAGGGTAGGGCCTACCAGAGTGGTTATTTCATGTCTTATTATGGGATAATAATATTTAGCGTATCAGGGTAGGCCTTATTAAGACCCCTGGATTATTAAGGGCGCCGTGGCACCGATATTAGGATTAAGGGCACCTGAGTATCAAGGACCTCTTGCTATTTCACATTAGCCTACGCTTTGATCATGTTGACGACTAACGCACACTACTATCTTCTATACCACGTATAGGCCTTTGGTACTGCACATTTGGGGGGGGGGGGGGTTTGTTTGTTGTTCGTTTGTTTATACCGTCGGTCCGTACGGACACACGCTTGGGTCCTGAAGGGACCAGGCTCAAGCAAAATGCTCGGGCCATGCTTAAAAAGCCTATATAATTATGCTGGCTGAATGAAATGAAAGTTGAGCCACTTCCAACAAATGGGGTAACTATAACATTGTTTCCCTCCTAAATGGGGTATTGAAATTGGGTCCGAGATTCAAAGATTTCACAAAACTCAGATTTCTGTGAAAAAAGTCTATGAAATGAAAGTTGAGCCACTTCCAACAAATGGGGTAACAATATCATTGTTTCCCTCCTAAATGGGGTATTGAAATTGGGTCCGAGATTCAAAGATTTCACAAAACTCAGATTTCTGTGAACAAAGTCTATTTCAAATGAAAAAAAATTAATTCAGGGATCTACAATTTTGAACTCATTATATATGCCCATTTTGCTACAAATAATGAAGGTATCTAATTTAGATAATAATACTCAGCTAGCGAGTGCCCGAGCGTAGCGAGGGTACGCCGCTAGTATCAGTATAATGCTCAACTTCTTTCGTACTTTGATAAAAAACAAACTATTTGAAGAGGTGGCTTTTCGATGAAATTTTGGTCAAAAGTATACACCAGATCGCACCAAATGAGTTCAAAAAATGATTTTTTTTCTACTTATGAGGGGGGCACATCCCCCCTCAGACACCCCCCTGTCCGAGCATAGCTCGGAGGGCAGTGCTGCGCACCGCTTGGATGGTACCCTTATCAAATTAAGTTTTTGGGGCCTCCCATTAACTTTTCTGGATCCGAGCCTGAGTGCCCCCCCGGATAAAATAATCCTGGCTACGCCTATGCATATTGACATTATTTGGCATCATAGATGATTGAATTTGGTCTCTATTTGTTCACTGAATTGTACCCGATATATTTTGAATGAAAAAAGTATACATCTAACGTTTTATTTTAAAATATTGGCGGAAGGATACACATTGAACACAACGCGCTACAAGGTGTGATTTCTTGTTCAAAATGACTACGCTGTATAAAGAGGAAAATATTGAAAAATCTAAGAGGGCAACCCGACCTGAATTTTTGACCCAAGTTGGATCTATGTGTGTTTATTACTATTCCAAAAAAAATTAAACGTAGTTGCAAGGTAACTCAAGATATCGCCGTTTACCTAAGGCACATTTCCCATAGAAACACACTATAGCGCGTAATAGTTGTGTGCACCCTTATGGCACTAATTTGGAAAAACTGGAATTGTGGATTGGGAAAAGACCAATTGATAAAAGATTGAGAGCATGTGTGGTCTAGTGGAACAGCGCAGGTTTCACGATACAAAGGTTGTGAGTTCTAGCCCCGCTACGGCCAACGTGTTTGTATCCTTGGGCAACGTACTTTTGAGTCTCAATTGCCTCGTCGACCCAAGCGAGATCAGGAAGCTGTTAGGGGGTATTATAATTTAAAGGTATATTATGTGATCTTTCCAGGGAACGCCCTCAACATCGGTAAAAAAATTGAAAGCCGATTTTCTTGCAGATTTACATTTCTGATCATAAATCGTACATACATTCCAAGTTACAGGGCGATACGATTCTTAATTACTTCAAAATCATGGTTTTAGAGTGAAAATAAACTGTCGTGATAACACGACAGTTTATATTTTCACTCTAAATTTAGAGTGATAACTCTAAATTTAGAGTGATAACACGACAGTTTATATTTTCACTCTAAATTCACTCTAAAACCATGATTTTGAGGTAATTAGGAATCGTATCACTCTGTAACTTGGAATGTATGTACGATTTATGATCAGAAATGTAAATCTGCAAGAAAATCTACTTTCTAAACAAAATCATGAATAGAGGGCGCTCTCTGGAAAAGATCACATAATATGCCTTTAAGTGCTGATACATTTGTGTGCGCCTCGGCTGCCCGTGTAAGGGGTCGTCCATAATTTTCGCCATTTTCAGTTACGTACAAAGCGTACGTAAGAGGGGGGGGAGGCGGTCAAAATATACCCCAACCGTACGTAACTTAAATGGCGATCTTAAGAGGCGTTTTTCTTTTTTTTAAGTACAAAATAAAATAAAATTTCGCCATTTATTGCGTACGTAACTCGAGGGGGGGGGGGGGGGGGGGGGGAGGGGGGTAAAAAGTTACGTACGCTCTGTACGTAAGTGAAAATGGCGATAATTTTGGACGACCCCTAAGTGAAGCGAAATGATTGTGACGATTCACTAAATGGCAGCAAAAAATACCGTGGTTCGGAAGTCACGTAGAAATGGTGGTCCCGTGAATCGTAAGAGCAATACTCATGATACCCGAGCACGTTAAAAAAGGTTACAGACTCTTTCATAAAGAGCATCATCCCGGTCTGTATCTGTTCACACATCTTTCGGATGAGCGCTACGATCTCGAAGTAGCAGCGCTATATAAATGCTTTATGTATGTATGTAATGTACGTATGATTGATTGATTGATAATTGAGATTGATTGATAATTGAGATTGATTGATTGATTGATTGATATATTGATTTATATATTGATTGATATATTGATATATTGATATATTGATATATTGATATATTGATATATTGATATATTGATATATTGATATATTGATATATTGATATATTGATATATTGATATATTGATATATTGATATATTGATTGATTGATTGATTGATTGATTGATTGATTGATTGATTGATTGATTGATTGATTGATTGATTGATTGATTGATTGATTGATTGATTGATTGATTGATTGATTGATTGATTGATTGATTGATTGATTGATTGATTGATTGATTGATTGATTGATTGATTGATTGATTGATTGATTGATTGATTGATTGATTGATTGATTGATTGATTGATTGATTGATTGATTGATTGATTGATCGATTGATCGATCGATTGATTGGCTGGTTGATTGATGATTTATATTAAAAAGATTGATTGATTCAATGATTGATTGATTGATTGATTCAAATCAAACAGGTTGATTGATTGATTGATTTATAATAAAAAGATTGATTGATAAATTGATTGATAAATTAATTGATTGATTGATATGAGAAAATATTGATTAATTAAAATTGAGAAAGTGATCGATAATTGTCAGCCTACTTCCTTGATTAAATTGAAGACTTTACGTTCTGAGGAAAAATCTGGGAAAATAAATAGTTCATCAGTCAATGAATACCCGGGGTCCATCCTCGGGTTGGCTGAATCCTGGATCTCTGCGCCCGGGACCCACGCCCACGCAAGTAACAAAAGTAGTGTGCATGTACCTTGAAGGACATTCAGGGCTGCCTGTGTATGTACATGATAAATGCACCCTGAAATGCACAGTGTATTTAGTATTAGCAGCTGTTTGAAGAAGTGTGAGCGATTAAAACATAGGGAACTGCCCCATGACGTTTTGGATGGGATTTGCATATACCGGTGCGTGTAAATCTTCAAAATAAATACGCGTAATAATTTATTAAAATCTAAAACTATTTGAATTTCTTTCTCTTAAGCAAATTACTAATCACAAATCTTATTATATAAAGATATTTATAAATGGTTAATTTTTCAGTTGCCGTTCAAGAGGATATTTTTCAGTTTAAAACTATAACTATATTTTGAAGCGCAAGGAGAAATTTGTTTACTTGAGTTCATCGTTCATGAATATTGATGAGTAGATAACAATCATGTCCTCAATGTCGACCTGCCATTTCCGTGGCCAGGAGTTGCGTTATCAGTGAAATACACCGGCAAAATACACAGCAAAGCATTGGTAAGCAAGCACGTTTCAGCTCTCATCTTATTCTTAAGACTTCATAGACAATGCAGATTTTATTTCGGAGGAATGTTACTCCATCGTAAGGCTTAAAATCTGCAAGTAAATTTGGCTATGTGCTTCGAAAAATGTCCGTAGTGTGGTTGTATTGAAGTTGTATGTCACGTTGGCGTCGCTGTACACTTGATGCATAGCGCAAGCTTTGCGATGTGTAATATAAATGCAGTGTTGTTACGTACTGATATGACATGTATGAGTTCACATGTCAGCTGGTAAGTTCACAGTGAAGTATATCACAAACTGTGAGCAGCAGGCTGTCAAGTCAAGGGAAAGTTAGAGTAGAGCTCAAGACTCAAGTGCCCCCATTTTTAGACACCTCGTATTCTTAATTATTATTATTATTGTTTATTATTAAACCAAGTAAGCCTAGGCTATATACATGATAAGTTACTGTTTGGATTTGGGTCAAAATAAATGCCGGTTTTCAATTTTAATGACTCGGTCAAAAAAGTGTTCAGTGCTAAAACTCTAAAAGTGAAAACTGCTGCACTAGTATTAGGCTTACATTGTTATTTTAACAATTTCAGCATACATTCATGAATCTTGTTCTATTGTTTATCGTATTTTAATACTGCATTGTGTATGTACTAAATGTACATTGTATACGCTGTCAGTCAGCTGAAGTTGGAAGGCGAAGTCAGCGCGTAAGGCGCCCGAGCTGAAAGTCGATTATAAGTTTTCCGTTACCAGCCCGCGTCACTTTTTTTCACCCGCGTCAAAATTTGAAGATTGCCAACAAAAATATTATATATTTTCAAAACATCATTGTAGCAAGTTTTAGCAATTTCGAAACATATTTTTCTCTTGTAAAAAATGAAACTGGGAACTAAGGCTCAAAAGCAGAGGTTTTATTGTAAATACCTTTCATGATAAGCCCCCGTATCAAAATTGGTTGATCAAATAATGACAAATATGCATTTATATGTCAATAATGAAATCTGATCAAATAATGAATAGGTAATGAAAAAGTCACCTCATCAAGTAACTTCTTGGAAAGCAGTGCTGGTCACTGAAGCATATTACCCTCAATAAAGAAAGCATAACTAAATAAATCGGACTCTGGACTTTCCGCGCTACGTATGAAATTCTTCTTATATTGTATGATGGGTGGGGGGTTGCGGCTGCCCCAGTCAGCTGAAGCCCACCCCATTTTGTCCCCCAAATAATCGAAAGTGTTGACTGTTAATGTCAAAATTACTGACAATTAGCTTAAAATTGGTCTGAAATGTCTAATTTGAGCTTGCCCCAGTCAGCTTAAGCCCCACCCCATTTTGTCCCCCAAATAATCGAAAGTGTTGACTTTTTTTTAACGTCAAAATTACTTAAAATTAGCATAAAACTGGTCTGAAATGTCTATGTCTAATTTGGATCACCTAACTAATTTCCGGCCATTTTAAAAATAAAAGCCAAGATTTGCCCCCTTGGCCCTCAACATTATTTTCTTGCCCCTCCCCCCCCCCCCCCCCCCCCCAATGCTGGCAGTGTATGAAGACTTGACTGATATCTGAGTTGATGGTAGTTCACTAGGATAGGATGAGGTTGTGTATAGAGACTTAGACTAATTAGGGTGAAGGACATGACCCAAATCCGAGTTGATGGTGTTGATGAAGTAATGTATGGACTATCGCGAGTTAAAGAAATGATAGGTATATATGTTGAAGGACATGACTCGGATCTTAAACAGATGAAGGACATGACTCAGATCTGAGTTGATGATGTTATTATGATGAGGATGCGTATAGACTATTCAGGGCTGGAACCAGATAGTGTATACTATTAGTATTACCAGTTGAAGGACATGACCCGATTTGAGGTGATGGTATGAGCTTGACCAGGATGAGGTTGTGTATCTAGACTGTTTCCAGTTGATGGACATACGGATCTGTTGAAGAACATGATTGATCTTCAACAGTTGAACGACAATGACTCCGATCTTAGTTGATGGTATGACTACATGATGAGGTAGTGTATGGACTATCGCCAGTTGAATGAATATGAGTGACTCAGATCTGAGTTGATAATATGACCTGGATGAGGTTGAGTGTGGAATATTGCCAGTTGAAGGACATAGACATGACTGATATCTGTCGAAGTCGAAGAACATGACTCAGATCTTCAATAGTTGAAGGACAATGACTCAGATCTGAGTTGGTATGACCAGGATGAGTTTGTGTATATCACCAGTTGAATTTAAGAACATGACTTTGACCTTAAACAGTTGAAGGACTCAGATATGAGTTGATGGTGTTACTAGGATGAGGTTGTGTATTAATTATCGACAGGTGAAGGACATGACTCAGATCTGAGTTTATGGTTTTACTAGGATGAGGTTATGTATAGACATCATAGTTGAAGGACGTGACTCTGATCTGAGTTGATGGTTTTACTAGGGGGAGGTTTTGTATAGATTGAAGAAATCGCCAGTTGAAGGGCATGCCTGATATATATCTGAGTTGATGGTGTAACTATCAATTATGTTGTGTATAGACTATCAACAGTTGAAGGACATGACTCGGATCTGAGTTGATGTTTTACTAACTAGGATAAGGTTGTGTATGGACTATCGCCAGTTGAACAACATGACTCTGATGTGAATTGATGGGTGTTACTAGGATGAGGTTGTGTTTGTACTATTACCAGTTGGAGGACATGACCCCGATCTGAGGTGATGGTAAGAGCATGATCAGGATGAAGTTGTGTATATCTAGACTTGCCAGTTAAAGGACAACTGTTGAAGAACATGGCTGATTGTCAACAGTTGACGGACGACTCAGATCCATGTTGATGGTATGGCTACATGATGAGGTTGTGTATGGACTATGTATCGCCAGTTTAAGGATATGACTCAGATCTGAGTTGATAATATGTCCTTGATGAGGTTTTGTGTGGACTATTTGCCAGTTGAAGGAAATGACTGTTGAAGAACATGATTCAGATCTTTTAACAGTTGAAGGACACTGACTCAGATCTGCCAGTTTAAGGATATGACTCAGATCTGAGTTGATAATATGTCCTTGATGAGGTTGTGTGGACTATTTGCCAGTTTAAGGAAATACTGTTGAAGAACATGATTCAGATCTTCAACAGTTGAATGACAATGACTCAGATCTGAGTTGATGGTATGACCAGGATGAGGTAATGTATTGATTATCGTCAGGTGAAGGACATGACTCAGCTCTAGCTGATGGTGTTATTAGGATGAGTATGGCCAGTTGGACATAACTCGGATCTGAGTTGATTGTTTTACTAGGATGAGGTTTTGTATGGACTATTGTCAGATTGAGGAAATCGCCTGTTGAAGGACATGACTGACATCTGTTGAAGAACTGTACAGGCCTCGAAATAAGGAGGGTCAAAAGCCGTAAAAAAATAGTGAGGACCCTTGACTCTTCTATCATGGGGGTCCTCAGGACCCACAAAAATAAAATACATACAAAAATTGTGTGCATTTTTTTAAACAAAAGATGTTGCTGATGACATATCCTATGATGTAGTACTTTAACATTAACAGCAGGGTTTAAAATATGGGGAATCCACATTATGTTATGATATATACTTGTTATCCAGACATCTTGAATCCAAAAATAGCCCTACTCATGTCGAATTTCAAATGTTTTGGACCCTTGAAAATAAGTGAGGACCCTTGGAATTTCAGAGGCAAGGGTCCAGAGGACCCTTTGATTTTTATTCTTATTTCGAGGCCTGGAAGAACATGACTTTGATCTTCAACAGTTTGTGTGGACTATCACTCAGTTAAAAAGCATGCCTGATAATCTGTGTTGATATACTAGGATGAGGTTGTGTAAAGACATCAACAGTTGAAGGACATGACTCAGATTTGAGTTGATGATTTTATTAGGATAGGAGGTGATTTTGTATGGATTTTAGTATCGCCAGTTGAAAAAAATGAATGGTGTCTATCTGTTGAAGGACATGACTCAGATCCTCAAAAGTTGAAGGACATGACTCAGATTTGAGTTGATGGTGTTACTAAGATGCGGTTGTGTATGGACAATCAACAGTTGAAGGACATGACTCAGATCTGAGTTAATGGTGTTTCTAGGTTGAGGTTGTGTAAAGATTATCGACGGTTGAAGGACATGGCCCAAGTTGATGGAGTTACTAAGATGAGGTTATGTATAGACTAACGCCAGTTGAATGGTATCTATCTGTTGAAGGACATGACTCAGATCTACAACAGTTGAATGGCATGACTCAGATCTGAGTTGATGGTGTACACTGTACAGTGTTATTAGGATGAGGTTGTGAATGGACTATCGCCAGTTGAAGGACATGACTCATATTTGAGTTGATGGTGTTACTAGGATGAGGTTGTGTATAGATTCACACCGGTTGAAGGACATGGCTCAGATCTGAGTTGATGGTGTTACTAGCTAGCTATGAGGTTGTGTATAGACCATCGACAGTTTAAGAGCATTACTGATTCCTTAGTTTGATTGTGTATAGACTATCGACAGGAAATGGGCAATGATTGATATTTTTTCAATGATGGTATGACTAGGATGATGTTGTGTAGTGTACATTGACTATTGACACAGTTGAATGACATGACCGAAAGACTGATGATATTGAGTTGATGGTTTGGCTTGGATGAGGTTGTGTAGACTATAGAAAGTTGAAGGACATGACTGGTATCTGAATTGATGATATGATGACATTCATTGATTTCACAGTCTTCGGACTTAATTGATATCTGATTTCGCGTATTTCTAGATGAGGTTGTGTAGACTATTGAAAGTTGAAGGACGTGACTGGTATCTGAATGATGATATGGCTATATGATGAGGTTTTGTATTGACTAAAAATTGACAGTTGATTGACTGAATGATTATACATGTAGCTGAGTTGATGGTATGGCTATTGGCTAGGATGTGGTTGTATAGATTATTGACAGTTGAAGGACATGATTGAAATCTAGATGATGTTGTGGTTGTGTATGGCCATGCAATGATGCATTTTAAACTCAATACCCCAGTTGCAGGGTTCAAATAATCGAAGGCATTTTTCACTCCATTCAAAAGTACATAATTGCCTTGGAGACAGTTGGTGCCCTTTCAAATTGCCTTAAATTGCATATCCCATGCCCTCTTCATTTCTTATTTTGAGGCCTGCCCAGTTGCATGTTGTGGTTGTTGATTGTTAGATCTGTCAGTGTCAAGCTAGACCATTTCAAATCTTCGGAAAAACAGGTCACATGGACCAGGTGCATAGTGCGTTCTTCGCAACGGTTGATCGCATTCATAGCATTAGTTGTTCGCCTAGTGGTTTACTATGTTGACATCAAAGCGTACACTCATGAGAAGTAAAACTAGTAGCGAGACTATTTTTTTAATATCAACAAATGGCGTCGATACCGGCAACTTCAAAATGTATCGAGCAGACGGTAAATTTGAAAGCATTACCCTGAATCTCTTTTATCTCACCGTTTTTGTTACTGAAACACAGCCAGATACAACTTTGTAAGCAAGACAATCTTTCACCAACACCAGCGCAATCTACATGTACACACAGGTTATTACAGACACCGGGTTGTAACTTGTAAACACGTTTGTTCACGAGTCATCCACTGATGCCAAAACACACTTGACTAATCGGAACCGATCGAGTATTTTCGGAAAACTTTGAAGATCTATGTAGTTCTGGTCCTTGGGATGAGTCTTACAGGGTAATGGCTGGAAGAAGTTGCAATAATTATGAGGGTTGTTCAGTAAGTTCTTAACCTATCTTTGCTACATGTACTTTAGTCTTATATAAGCCAGCCCTATGAACTATTTGTTCCACACCACAAGTAGCCTTGCATCTTAGCTTCAAAGTGATCATAAAACTGTCTGCAAACTGGTTGTACTTTTCTGGATATGCAGTGAAAATCAAATATCTATTTAGTGTGACAAAAAACAGCAAAATAGTTCCTAAGTGCAGATCAGAAGGTTAATTGTGTATTTTAATTAGATGAGACATACTACCACCTTGTAAGGTTTTTATTATCCAAAGGGGGTGGGGGAGGGGGGGTGGGGTCGGAGGACAGCACCCCCCTCCCCCACTATTGAAATCAATCTGGGAAAATTACTGTCATTCGGTGGAAACTACTGCCAGTCTGTGGAAACTACTGCCAGTCTGTGGAAACTACTGCCAGTCTGTGGAAACTACTGCCAGTCGGTGGAAACTACTGCCAGTCGGTGGAAACTACTGCCAGTCGGTGGAAACTACTGCCAGTCGGGTTTAGGCTGTCGCTAAAGGGTTTGTGTGTTGGTGGGTTTGTCTGTGGAAACTACTGCCAGTCTGTGGAAACTACTGCCAGTCTGTGGAAACTACTGCCAGTCGGTGGAAACTACTGCCAGTCGGTGGAAACTACTGCCAGTCGGGTTTAGGCCGTTGCTAAAGGGTTTGTGTGTTGGTGGGTGTGTAATGCAAATAGCCGGCAAATTTGTACATTGTATTCTACACATTATGCAGCAGTTGGCTAGATAAAGGAAAATGTTATATAACGAAAACTGATGAAAACTCTCAGGATTGGCCATTAGTTGTTGACTGTACTGTTTTTTGGGACTGTGCAATTTTTTGACTGCAATTTTATTTTTTTGACCGTGCGAAATCTTTTGACCTCACCCCACCCCACTTACGTGAAATTCACGGAGGTGACTACAAAACAAATTGGGGCTACCTTTTACCTATTTATGGTACGTCGGAGGAATTGAGAAGGATCTGAGTCGGGGAATTTCATGGCCAGGTGCCCCCCCCCCTCACAATATCCTGTGCACGCCACTGAAACATGAATACAAGTCATCAAAATAAGTAACTGACCAGGTAGTAAATGTGCTGATAACTGTAAATAGTATAACTCAGTCATAAACATATTAAATTATACAGTTGTTGAGGAATTTCTCCTCTTTAATTTGAGATATTGTACGCTAAGAATGGTTGATTTATTGAGGAAGTTATAGTCCCAATTGTAAGGTCAAGTAAGGTCAGTTACTTTTTTTGATGACTGTAGTCAATAAAATCAGGATCAAATAGTCAATAGTAGAAAATCATTATTGTAGAGACTTGGAATCCATCCGTATTGCAGATCTCTCATTTCTTATGTACAGCAAATTGTGACTTTTGCAGTGTTCCCTAGGAAAGTGTTAAACTTCATGATTGTTAATCTGGTCCTGGCTATGAACAAAGGTCGATTTTGTCCAACAAATCAGTCATTGATTTTATATTGTTTAGTCTGTTTAAGATGTACATGTATCTGATATTTTAAATCATAATACTGACAACAATAATACCTGTAGATTTGATGAGACAACACTGAGGCATGGTCACATCTAAAGATCATAAACTAGTAGTAGAGCTGCAGATAAAATATTTTGATCACAATTCAAACATTTTTTTAAACATATTTTTTATTTATAGTAAATTGACTAAATTCATCTTTATATTATTACTATGCATGCCTAATTATACTGTGCATACATTAATGCAATATCATTGTCCATCAATAATAAATCTTATTTATGGAAACTGAAACTAAATATTCAGCCACAGTGAGTGTTCTCTAGAGCACTGCAAACAAAACAATGAACAACTAGAAATTCAACTCGTCAGTTAAATATAGATGTCACTGTACTTGAGCTTTGAATTGTAGTGTTTTCAAAGTCACAGCAGCGCTATTAAAGTTAGTCATCAAATTAGCGGCATTTCCCCCTTGTATCTGACCTGTGGCTTCCTGCTGGAATAATGCTTTCCCAAATGATGCCACTCAAACGTGTGTGTAGTGCCTGGACTCCTGGTATTGTACAATCTATGAAATAATGCTATAATTCTGCATGTGGATTATCTTCACTCTTCAGGATATAAGGACTACACTGGTATCTCAATGAAATCCTGCTTATTTACTGCACACCTGTCTCGTATGTACCAGCATTGGTGAACCTGTTGAAGCCATACTTATTATGTAAACACCCTTCTAATGTGTCAGTATTATTTTACCTGGAAAGAATAAAATTGGGTGAAAGTTGACTTCCTGTTAAAGGTAGATATTCTGATTGCTGGCCTGATTTTCAACTTGATGTTTTCTATTTTACATGGAAGGTCATCCTTAAAATTGTCACATTCCAAAGTTTAGGTTGCTTAACTCCAATGGTTCTTATTTTAGAAGCACAACACTGCAAATTATGAGCGTTTACTTTTGGACAAAATAAAAGTAAACTCAAAAGTAAACGCAATTCTAAACACAAAACTAAACGTAAAAGTAAACGCAAAACTAAACGTTTCTTGCATTTTGCACCCAATTGACCTCAAAGCACGCTCAAAGTGAGGGAATATAATCACAGATGTTTCCACCATCTGTGATATAATGGGACAGTTATTGATTAGAGGCTGGGTGGAAAACAGCTTAGTTGTTTGGCTCACATAAGTGTTTAGTATTGCGTTTACTTTTGAGTTTACTTTTAGTTTGTCCAAAAGTAAACGCTCATAATTTGCAGTGCAAGGTCACAACAAATTTGCCCATTGAGTATTAGTACACAAACTAGCTGAAAAAGTGGTTGAAAAAGTGGTTAACCATGTTTGGCAGTAATTCACCATATTTGAGCCTATAATTTCTAAATGGAACATTTCTGGCCCCTATCTTACACTTAAAGGCATAATGAGAACAATATAGGGATTCTTCTAATATGTGAAGAAAAAAAATCATAGCCCCCCAAAAAGTGATCGAAACATACACCTTTAAATTGCATGCTCTTTCATGTATTATACATGCCATTACATTGAAATTGACAGGGGCTTGAAACTATTCTTTTTTTCTACTTTAGGCCACTTTTATGCCTTCCTGGAGAGTACACTGATAGGTAGTTGGTATTAAACGCAAACGTTGAAAGCGGGCAGAGCACTTTATTTATACTTTTGTCATCTCCGGGCCTCATAGACTTAATATAACTGATGAGTACTCCAAAATACTATGCCCAAGCCTACATGTATCTCGAAGTGCATGTGCGGACCGTTTTTGATAATTTAATCAACCAAAACTATACATGTATACTGAGCGCAGTATACTGCGTGAACGAATAGCTGAGAGCCGTGGCTTACCTATACAGGGCCTGGTTTTTTGGTCTGGAGGGTCCCCGGTTCGATCCCTGGTCGGGGAGCGGCAATTTATTAGTCTATTTCTTTTTCAAAATTGCGATCCTGGTTAAAAACCTGGTTTGGGGGTTAGGTTAAAAGTAAAGTAGAATCACTTGAAAAAGATGTGTGGTCCCAGGCTTTTTTTAACGAATTATGCAGTGCTCATAAAAAGTAACTTACCAGGTGATTAATATAAATGCTTTAGGCCAATCAAGTGGAGTCACTTATGCCGCATAGCCTGATTCGATGGGCCCAATTTTTGTTTTTGTTCTTTAGTTATCAGGAGAAAAAGCGGGGAAATTGGCTGCATTAAAGGGATAAGGAGAGATGTGCTGGAGGCTGCGCCCTCAATTTTAATAAAACCTGAGATTTGTACATTTACAATTACATGTATTAGCTACACCTGTAAAGATTTAGAAAAATTAACCCTCTTTGTACTGGATACACTGGATACCAAAGCATGGGAGAAGAAAGCCTGGAAGACCTGCCTTAAATTACATCGATGTGCTTAAACAGGACACTGGTTTGGATGTCGGAGACCTAAAGACAGCAATGCAGGACAGGAAAGTGTGGAGAGCCATTGTAGATCGAAAACACAACTTGAATTAAGCAAGTACAATAAAACATCAATTCAAATATTCTGATCTACGGCTTAGATCAGAATTTCACACTATAGTTTGGGAGCATAAGAGTCTTCCGGCTAAGGCTGACACAGGGAGTTATATACCAAAATGTTCTTTGAAGTTAAAATGTAAGTGGACATCCTTGCCAACTTAAGTGGTTGATTGACCTTGATTTAGAGTGGAAGGTCACATGTGTTTCAGTGTGTTTCAAAACTATGTGTGCTCCCCAGATATAGCTCTATAAACAGTCATAAGGCGACGAAAAACACACCCTGTTTTACGGGTGGACGAACCTGTCAAGTAGGGTCCGTTGGTCTTTTTGTTTTTGACCTAAAATGTCACCAAAATCTGCAAAAATTGGGTACAACATTTTCAGCCCAAAACAACTGATTTTACATGATTTGAGAAAATAATTCTAAAAAAATAAAATACAAAAATCTTGAAAAACGCAAAAAGTGGGTCGGTCGGGTAAATAAAACAGGGTGGTTTTTTTTCCTCGCCTAATATAAATATGTTGGGTATAAAGGCTGCATTTGTGATTTTGTGAGTGGCAACAGCAAAAATGACCATTATTAATGTTCATCTTGAATTCTGAAGTAAATTACATAAATTAAAAAAAAATCTTCAACACTACTTTGTGTCCCTTTCAGCGACAACAAGATAAAGAAAAGTAGGCCAAAAACACAATAAATAACTTGCCATTCTGTGATGAGACCCTGCACTAAAAAATAATTTAAAAAATAATCGCATTTAGCAGCTATATTTCTTACCCCGGTTTAGGGTTTTTGACCGGGATCACAATTTTCGAGGAAAAAACACCAACTAAATCTCCGGGAACCTGTCGGGATTCGATTCGGGACCCTTCGTTCTCAAGCCCAACGTCCCACCCACTAAGCCACGTCCCTCAGCCATTATGCCTACAAATCCTTATCTATAGATCTATCCCTGATTTTAGCGGCGTTTAAGTCTATATCAGCGGTAATAAAAATCACAGTGGTAGCAACTGCCAGGACTGGTCTGGATGTATCCCAAAAATCTGATCACATTACGTTCCATCGTCCTGTATAGTTTGAGCCCATAGGGCTACATTTTAAACTAAAATCTGCCATATAATTCTAATTTCTTTTGAAATTTAAACTTCATATTTGACCAAATCTAAAAATCGCACTGGTTTTTAAACAAATTCAAGTTCAAACATTGAATTTCTTAACACAAGAACTTTGAAAAGTCGTGTGTTGAGCTAAAAAGTCCACCCAAGAATTGTTCAAAATTTTTCAACACATTGACTGCATGCTGGGGAGACCCTGAGGCAGTCTGTCTACAATCTAGCCACATGAATTGACACGCGCGGTGACTTTCAGCCACATTGGGCTAGTTTTAAGACTAAAATCTGATCCAGGGATAATATATTGTGACTTTTTTCTTCGAATTTTGAACTTTTGATTTGACTAAATTTGAAATAGTACTATTTTCAATGACAAATTGAAGTTAAAGTGTGAATTTCTCAACACAACAACTTTCAAAAAAAGTAAGACTTTGGGCTTCTTTCCACCCAGAAAATTATCCAATTTAATTGAATCTAAATAAATGGGTAAACTTTTAACATTTTCTGTGAGAATGATTTTCAACTACTTTTATAACACTAGAAGTGGGTCCCCATGCTTGTGGGACACCCTGTATTCATATTTGCAGTATAAATGCATAGATTAATGTTATCTCAGTGGAATTGTTATAATTTCAGTTTCAGAGTATGCCTCTGTCTACATGGGGATCTCAGTGGAATTGTAATACTGTTGTGATATAATTTGTAGCATGCTTAGATAAATATGTTTTCCCAGTACTTGGAATTAGCATGTTTTCCAATTGAGATTATGTCTGGTCTACTGGTACAATGTATCTCAATGAAATTTTAATGCATACATATTATTTATATAGCATGCTTGCTTACTTAACTCGGTTGTTATCCCCGATCTACGATGGCTCTCCACACTTTTCGGTCTTTTTTTGCTATCTTTAATTGATGTTATTCAATCCAGTTTCAGTGAAGCATTATATGTTTTATCAATGGAATTGTCATAATTTCAGTTTCAGAGTATGTCTCTGTCTACACAAGGATCTCAATGGAATTGCAATACTGTTTTGATATTTGTAGCATGCATATTCATGATATCTCAGTGGAATTGTTGTTTTCAATCTAGAGGTTGTTTTTTGTTTGGGGAGGGGTACTGTAGTAGCGGTGAGGGCAATCAGGGGCAGGCATAATACTTGGGGCATGACCAATGTGAAGCAGGCTTAATATGCGTTTATAATTTTATAGGTTGGATTTTATACAGTATTTGGTCATGTCATGGGGGGGGGGGGGGGGGGGGGGACTTCTTGACAGGAGGACAAATGCTGCCCCCTCTAGTTATACCAGTTTTGTGATTTAATGTATCTCAATGGATTTGCAAAACATCAGATTCAGTTCACATGTGCATTTACATCCAATAACAGTAAATAATGGTATAAATATTATATTAGTGTTGTTTTGTATTTATAATGCATATTGCATGAAGTTGCCCATAGCTCCCTCTCCCACCCTGGAGAAAATATTGACTGTGCCCTTTATCACTTGTCTGGCTTTACAACTGTTGCATAAACCTGTCATTTACTGACTGATCCCTTACATGTCTGACATTACAACTGTTGCATAAATCTGTTATTTTTCATGGCAGGTAAGGATAATGTATTCCTTGAAATGTATTTTGAATCCATTTAACTTTAAGTAAAAGATGTCAAATCTTTGCCACATAGAGTTTATTTGGCATTCACGTTTGAAAATTCAATTTACAATTCTAAACCAGCATGCAGTGATAATAACCTAATAAATCACAAGTAGCCAACTATAGCAGGATTTTTCTGCTTTTAAAATGTCAAATCAGAATTATTCATATTATTATTCCATCATTGGGGATGCTTTTTAACTGAAAACAAACTGAAATTTTGAAGGAAAACAATTACTACATGATTTTTTGCAGGATTTGCCAACAAGAACCTTGAAACAAAAGTAGAAGGGTGAATTTAGCATTTCTAAAGTGCAAATGTATCAAATCACATATTTAAACCACAAACCGAATCGTTTCAATTATCAGAGTGTCAAAACATTAAAGGTATATTATGTGATCTTTCCAGGGAACGCCCTCAACATCGAAAAAAAAATTGAAAGCAGATTTTCTTGCAGATTTACATTTCTGATCATAAATCATGCATACATTCCAAGTTACAGGGCGATACGATTCTTAATTACTTCAAAATCATGGTTTTAGAGTGAAAATAAACTGTCGGAATCCCGACAGTTTATATTTTCCACTCTAAATTCACTGCTAAAACCATGATTTTGAGGTAATTAGGAATAGTATCGCTCTGTAACTTGGAATGTATGTATGATTTATGATCGGAAATGTAAATCTGCAAGAAAATCTACTTTCTAAAAAAAATCATGAATAGAGGGCGCTCTCTGGAAAAGATCACATAATATGCCTTTAAGGGGGACTTAAGGAAGTTTTTTGTTGAATATTGTTAGTGCTGTAATTATTGAACTATGACTCAAATGTATATAAAAGTATACTTTTTTGGAAAGGAAATGGATCAGAGAATCCAAATTGGGCATCAATTTTGACCAAAAAAGTAGATTTTTTGAGAAAATCACAAAAAATCACTTTTTTGACCCACATTTTTTGAACAAAGCTAACAAACATAATTTTGAGTTAAAAATGCCCAAATCACTTGATGATGATGTAAAGACACTAATGAAAGGACGACTTTTTGTTGTTGAACCTAATCCAATATTTTTTGAAATTTTGACAAAAACGTGTAAAAAAAATTTAAAAATCCATTTTTCACGTTTTTTGGCACTTTTTGGTCAAAATTTTCAAAAATGTTAAATTAGGTTTTAACAAAAAAAATTGTCTCTTCATTAGCGTCTTAACATCATTATCAAGTGATTTGGCCATTTTTTACTCAAAATTATTTTTGTTAGTTTTGTTCAAAAAAATTTGGGTCAAAAAAGTGAATTTTGTGATTTTCTCAAAAAATCTACTTTTTTGGTCAAAATTGACGCCAAATTTGGATTCTGTGATCCATTTTCTTTCCAAAAATGTATACTTTTATATGCATTTGATTAATAGTTCAATAATTACAGCACTCGCAAAATTCAAAAAATCAAATCAAAAACTTCCTTAAGTCCCCCCTTAAGCGGCACACAAAAACAACCAGTTGTAGAGTTAGAATCTCATTATTAAATTATGAATTCATGATATTTAAATCAAAACTGAAAACACATCTTTTTACATTGCCAGATGTTTAATTTATATGACTCTGTATTATTATTATTTTTTCCAAACTTTTTATATTCTAACGTGCAATATTGTGTGTCAATTCAGTCTGATTCGGACCTTCCATCCATTTCGGACGCATGATCTCTTTGTGTGCGTTCGTTCGATATGTCTGGGGAGTCCGAACCACAATTTGCAGTGCTGTAACTGCTTTCTCGCACATTGTCATGCGCTTTTTAAATTGTAGGTAGTTTCTCGTTCAGTTTTTTAATGGTGTTAGTCTGCATTCTTATCATGTATTTTTGGTATTTTGTGATATTTTTCATGTAAAGCGCTTTGTGTTATTTGTAAGGCGCTATATAAACACGGTATTATTATTATTTCACAGGGGCAAATGAAATTGTGTCTTTTTAAACCAAAACTCTAGGCATGTTTTTGTAAATTAAACCAGGGGGAGAAAATCCGGACAAATTGGGGGGGGGGGGGGTGTGAATCATTCTCTGCATGCACCGTGGATCGAACCTGGGATGCGTGCATGCAAGTCAGAGACTCTACCAACTGAGCTTATGGGTCACCTTCAAAAATTTCAGTTTTTC
Source organism: Ophiura sarsii (assembly GCA_035610835.1). Classification (NCBI taxonomy): domain Eukaryota; kingdom Metazoa; phylum Echinodermata; class Ophiuroidea; order Amphilepidida; family Ophiuridae; genus Ophiura; species Ophiura sarsii. The sequence goes on along the minus strand of CM069448.1, from coordinate 13,226,531 downwards.
TTGCAATTTGATAGACCGCCCGAGCCCCGAGCGTGGCACAAGATAGACTGGGCGATCACGGAGTACCAGATTGTAGCAGCGTAGGGTTTTGTAGGTGGGTCAGGGTTAAAAGAGTCTTATATGGATTGGAACAGTCAATTGAAGGATCACCATGGCAGTCGCTCTCAGAGCCTCAACTTTTTAGATGAGCAATTAAGCATCCCAATTTATCTTTCTTGGGAACATGACTTCAGGGACAAATCACTTTATTGTAGAGTTTACCGTCATTTGAATTTAAACCCCATCAAAAAAAGTCCAGAAATCCTTTTCAATATTGGCTGTATTTTGTGAACTCCTCAAAAAAAATTCTTCTCAATCTTCAATTTTTTTGATATTTAGTGATACAGTATATCACATTGTGTTTCATATTTAAATGAAAAGCTGTTGTGCTCTTCTTCCAACGATACCTCATTCATAGCAATCATTTGTTTCATTGCTTATATTAGCCATCTGCTTGAGAATGTGGGGAGGTCTCATTCAAAATATTCCAAATTCACCACTATTTCGCGCTTGAAAGTACTGTGCCGTCTGTTCAATGAAGTGTTACAGTGATACTCCATTGACTTTGAGCATAACATTTTGTGCTGATTTTGGCACATATTCAGATTGAGACCTCTTTGTATGCTCAAGCAAGTGGCTCATCAGCACTGAAACAATTAAGCGATCGCTACAAATTTGGTATCATTGTGAAGATACACACATACATCACATCAATAAAAAGCTGATGTGTTCATCTTTCCAATGATCCAAACATTGAAGCAATCACTTTCAGTAATCAGCCTCTTGCTTCTCAATCGGAATGTGTCAAAATCATCACTATTTGCTGTGCTTAAAAAGTCAATAGAGCATCACTCTAATTTGTCAATGTAATGCCTCATTGAACAATGACAGAATATAGTGGTGAATTTGAGACATTTTGATTGCACCTCTCCACATTCTCAAGAACTTTGCTTAGCACCATGCAGCAGCTCGTGGTTGCTCGCTGTGAAGAAGGGACCTTGAATGGTTGTAGTAGTGACGGACATGTCGGCCATTGCTCCCGACCTGAAGAATATTCAGTTGATTTATCTACATACCCTTTGGTGAGCTTTATACACCTGATTGATTGCCCATGCTTGAGTATTTCTCAGGTTTTACCCACACTGATGCACACCCTTTCCTATTGAATATTCCCAGTTCAAATACTGCCCTCAAGCATTCATCAATATCAATAAGAATTTGTATGGAAAACTTCCAACTCCATCTATGCTAATTGCTGAATGTGTCACATATCTATTTATCAACCTCAAAGCTGCACAGTGGTTATACAGGGTGAGTCAAAAAGAACAGGTGCTTTTTCACAAAAGCGTCATAAAAGATGTAGGCGTGCATATTCCATATCAATGGTAGCGCTTTCAAGACCTACAATTTGGCTTTCATTCAAAAGAAGAATTTAAAAAATCGACCATTTTGTTGTCATGTTACACTAAGGGCGTGTTCTCACTGTGCTAATGTGGACTCGTACCTACAATCTTGTTCAAAACCTGTTGGGACACTATACACGTGCGCATCAAATATCTTTCAAAATTAGTAAAAAGCTATCAATTGAAAGTATGATAGTCAAAACTAGTATGTAAAGCTGCCATCCCTCTCACCCCCCCCCCCCCAAACCAATGTTGGGGCTAATATATATAACACAGCCCGTTGCTGGACGATGCTTTTATATGGACCAACATTGAGTTTAGGGGGAGGGACCACCGTTTCACAGGACATGCAGGAAGTGTCCCAACAGTTTTGAACATGATTGTATTAAGGGAGTGGAAAAATGAGCTATAAAAAATACAAAAATCGCTATATCTCGAAAACGGTAGCTTCGATTTTAACCATTCTTTTTAAGAAATGAAGAACATTGCTTCTGTAACATTTCGAGTTGAACTTCATAGTCTAATTACGTATACACATTTAATGAAATACATAAATAACGTGTATTTTGATAAAGTGTCATAGTTTCAAAGTATCTAATTTACAGCGGCGAGTGTTTCAAACGATTGCATCAAGTGGCGGTGCGTCAAGGCGACGAAAAAAAAACATGTTGTACAAACCTGATCAACTCATTTATTTCAAATCTTAATTGTTTAAACATTTGAATTAAAAATTAAAATGTAACTAAACTGCCGCGCTGAGATTCGAACCCATGGACAGAGTCTGCGGTGTCAGTCGAAACCACTACACTAGTAGGGCAATACGTTGTACTAGTATAAGAAGATAAGGTATAACAATTTATCTTGTTAAACTAATATTCTTCTTGAGATGATTTAGTATGGAAATACACTTATTTATCGGTCTACCACGGTTAACATTATATACACTTTCATACTGTTCAAAATAATAATCATTTTTGCGAATTCAACACGATTAACCACGGTCTACCAATAATATCTTAAAAGATGATCAATACTTCCTTTCTATTCATTCTGGTAGACCGTACATAGGGTTCTATTGAAATTGATGGTTGACCGTGGTTGATCAATACAGTGCTAGAGTTAATAAGCAAAATGCCTCTTCAAAAAGCTGACTCCCCAGTTAGCTCAGTGGTATGTTTCCTGTCTTAGAATAAGTAGATTGCTGGTTCGAATCTCGATAGGTTCTTGTTTTTATGGTTTTGTTTTCGTTTGTTTAGTTTTGTATTTCATTTTGGAAATGTTTGTAACTTTTCATTCTAAAGTTGATTTCATTTTTCCGGACCTTACGAATTGGTATAATATGTTTAATAATAACATGCGATTTATAGGTGATGTATTACGTTGTCAAATGGATATTTTGTGTTTGTTGACATCTACCTCTATACGAATACGAATCTTAATTATTATGGCGTCTCAATTAACATGCTTCAATTAAGAGTATATTAATCTGAAATAAACGGTCACCCCCACCCTACCACAATAACACAATCATTAGTTTATTTAATGACATTATTTGTTTTACCTATTATCTTATGAAATAAGTCTTTATTAAAAAGTACCATTTAGGTGCGTAATTCAGACAATGCCCCTTTAAATTGAAGACATTACTAACCCATTATTTTCTTAAATAAACGATACTAATGGCACATTATCGCTCTCTAATATTGCCAAATATAAGATAATTTGGAACTTATTTAATGCAGTTACAAGGACTTATATGAATTTAGTACATTATTTTTACAATGCTTTAATACAATCTTGTTCAAAACCTGTTGGGACACTATACACGTGCGCATCAAATATCTTTCAAAATTAGTAAAAAGCTATCAATTGAAAGTATGATAGTCAAAACTAGTATGTAAAGCTGCCATCCCTCTCACCCCCCCCCCCCAAACCAATGTTGGGGCTAATATATATAACACAGCCCGTTGCTGGACGATGCTTTTATATGGACCAACATTGAGTTTAGGGGGAGGGACCACCGTTTCACAGGACATGCAGGAAGTGTCCCAACAGTTTTGAACATGATTGTAGGTGCGAGTCTACATGCATAACAGTGATGTTGCGTTCTCATTGTGAGATAAAATACTGATGTGGTATCGAGTCCACTTACCCGGATGTTACTTGTTTACAAGTTTAAGCGAGTGCGCCGTGCGTACTTACTGCGTAAATACCACGCGTGTATGACATTTGGCCGCGTGAAATTTCAATTCGAAGCGCGCGAAGGACGGCGGCGCAGCCTGACGCAGCGCAACATGCTTGTTATTGTGGAACAAGTGGTACGAGTCCACATACGATAAGTAAAACGCGTTCCCACTAGCAATTTTGATACCACGTCCTAGGTGCGAGACTACCTCTTCGAGTAGGATTCGACCCTACATCGTGGATGTAGGGTCGAAACCCCTTATTGCGCGTTCCCACTAGGCTTGGAAGTAGACTCGATGTAGCATCGAGTCCATGTCCTGGTATCAAACAGCCACAGTGGGAACGCGCCCTAATTTGAGTAAGCCCCAAAATCTGAAGCAAATCCATGGAATGGTAGAATTATCAAGCCATTCCTAAAAGTATTTTAATGGGGTTTTTCTCCTGATACAGTTAGATATGCCTCCTTTTACTTTTAGATTTTGATTTCAGGCTTTTTACTCAAAGTTACACAGATCTATTTATTTCCAATCATTTTAAGATATTGTATCCAACATTCATGTGCCTTTTCAGTTTTTTTCACTAGTTTCATTGATCAGCATCTCTAAATCAGGCAATCAGCAATAATATGGGTTATTGCCATTCTGTGGATTGGCTTTAAAATACCGGGTTCTTCTCAAATGGTTGCAACTTTATGATGCAATGATCGAATTCAAATGTTTTCTTTTTTGAATGAAAGCCAAATATGTGTTCTTTTGTAACACAATATATTTGGTTTTGCATGCAGGTCTAATATTTCTGTGGTGCTTTCGCCAAAAAAGTGCCCGTTCTTTCTGACTCACCCTATAGAGGACGTTGGTCATTTTGGCTATTTTTGCCAATCCTCATTATCTTTGAAACCATGTTTTTGGCCAATGTTTGCTCAAATACAGGAGCACTGATGTTGGAGTGTAATCCTAGTCTTTGTCAAAGACGCCTCTTGAGCCGAGCGCCGCAGGCGCGAGAGCCGAGCAATTTTGATAGAGGGCGCTCACACCTATACAGAATACAGGGCCTTGATGAAAGGCTAGTGTAATCCAGGCCCATACTGTAGATACCTAAGCGCTCAAAGATCTTACTCGATCCTGGCCAAAAAAAACCTGGGTGTTCTAACGATGGGTTATCTCTATTATGTTGGTTCCTGGTCGGAACCAGCTGTCAATATAACTTTCACAACGGACCGGATCTTACGGGCTGCTGTTGCTGAGCACTGAAACACATGATTGCTATGAATGGGGTATGTATCATACCCCCATTTAAAGAAAAACACATCAGTTTTAAAGAAAAACACATCAGTTTTTCATAGATATGTAACACAATATGAATAAATTTTATAATATTGTTGATTGCAAAAAAGTTTAGATCAATCTGGGGTGCCAAGGTCTCTAGACTTAGGATCAGGCTTTGGTGAAGGGTAATGAAACCAGATTCTTGATTTTCAGTTTTTTCTAAGTGACCTAATTTTATTTGGGGGCAACCATTATGTTTGAAGTCTGTGTCAGTTCACTCTCTCGTTTTTTCCCTCCCCCCTCCCCATAAAAAACCTAGCTATGCCAGTTCTATGATGATGTTGTTCTCTATTGAATAGATAGTGATGTCCAGTCTTTGTGGCAATTTCCATTCTCTGGAATAGTCCAGTTGCTAGCCAACTTACGGATGTCTTTGCTTTCTGTCATTGGATGGAAAGCAGTAATTGTGTCTGTTAGTGAATAGCAGTATTCTGTTGGTGGTGCAGTAAATTGCTGTCAGTGTGGCTGATACATTTCCTCTCTTTGATTATAGTACAATGTACCGTATTATCCCTATTAAGCGCCCAGGGCGGTTAGCAAAGTCATTGTGGGTGGGCGCTTATTATGTTACCTTTTTTAAACTCATTTATTGTACTAAATAAAATGTACAAGTGGTCATTTGAAGATGCTGACAATTTGATGTACAGTACTAATACAATGTACAAGTGGTAATTTGAGAAGGCTGACCACTTGACGTACTAAAGAAAATGTACAATTGGTCATTTGAGGAGGCTGACCATTTCATGTACTAAATGAAATGTACAAGTTGTCATTTGAGGATGCTGACCATTTGAAAATGTGGGCACTTATAAGAGATTGTTTGTTGTTAGTCATTGAGAAAAACAGGGGTGGGCGCTTATAAGGTCCTGGGCGCTTAATAGGGATATATACGGTAGCTTGTTTTCAAGGGCGCAGATCCAATCTTGAAAGTGGGGGGGGGGGGGGGGGGGGGGACATTGCCATTTTTTCACTAGATCGCCAACCTTGATTGATGTATCACCACAAAAAGTGGGGGGGGGGACATTTGATATTGTGTCAGGAAGTGGGGGGACGTGTCCCCCCCCCCCCCCCCCCCCCCCCGGATCTGCGCCCTTGCTTGTTTTCAATCCAGAATTAATCATTATCATGGTTTTGTTGTGCCACCAGTTGTACATTATAATGTATTGCTCTGAGGTTACTATAGAGCTCTATAATACTTAATAGTTTGGCAGGACAAAACCAAACATGGACTTTGCCATGTGCCAAAAGATGTTCAATAGAGGTGCGGTTGCATAGCTGGCAGGGGCCAATCTTGGTTTTGCCTTGCCAATTCGGGATTGTCGGGGGATGGAAGTTTGTCATGGATGGCATTGATTTGGCAGGTAGGAGTTCTGGTATCCATATAGTGAGGAATATCTTGTTAGCAAACAAACACAGGCAGCAATTGTGAGTCACCCAGTATTTGATTTGTTGAGGGATTAAGCCTTGGAAATTCAGCAAATGGGTATTGTTGGTAAAATTAGTGAATGGATATTTTTTGTGAAATTAATTTAAATCTTGAAATGTTACGGGTGTATATAATTTAAAAGTTAGTGTTAAAACTGGGCAAGAAAAAAAGTCAGCAAATTAGTTATACTGTCCCATGTGTGAAAATGAATGTTCACAAAAAATGGCACTTGTATAAACAGATAGCTTAGTATGCTTAATGCCCAGTTATACTAGTGAATAAATCTGTCTGTTTGAAATGAGCCAACTGTTGCTTCCATCGCATTGTCCGTTCCTTACCGGCGGCGGTTGTTTCCCCAGCTACAAATGTATTAGTGCAAGCCAATAATTACGGCATACGGTTACAACAATAATGACTGCAACACAATAACCGACAGGAAATTAGCATATCGGGTTTTCAGTGCAAATAATAGACATGCATCACCATGGCGGGTTGACACTCAAACAGATATGTGCGTATTGGATGTGATTACAAAGTTTATTTATTTATGCCGTCTACACTGCTATCTTGTGCCTTATAATACACAGTTACATGGATTTATGATCCATGCTAAACCTGTGCACGTAGACGTCAGTCAGGCAGACAGGTAGAGCTACTATAGTTTGATCAGCTCCAAATTGGCGAAGCATCATTACAGCAGCGAATACATCAAAGAACCGATGTGGTATCGAGTCCACTTACCCGGATGTAACTTGTTTAAGCAAGAAGAATGTGACTGTTGGACTGTTAGCGGCAATGTGATGCCGGTATGTTTCAAGTGGTCTATTGCAGTAGAGTAGGCCTAACCTAGGTAAATCTTCAAATGATTGGGGCGGGGAGCGAAAGTGACAAAATCCAGGTTTACAAAACAATTTTTTAACTTAGATTTAATACAGCCAGCATATAGGCTCATAGGTTCATCTTTTGCCTGAGCATTTTACTGAGTATTGTCTCATCAGGACCAAGCTAGTCCACATGGACCTACAGTGTAAGAAAAAAAACAAAGAAAGAAACATACATTGCACTGTAAATCTTATGGCCCTCCATTGTACATTTTGTAGAAGCCAGTATGCTGTTGTACCATCACCTATGGATTGTTACTGTAAGACCAATCGCAGTCAGGGACTGTCGATTTGGATTTTTTTTGGGGGTGGGGGGGGGGGGGGGGGGGGGGCGAAGCCACCCTTATAGCATGAGATTGCAAAAACTTACACATTTTGGTCTTTCTAGACATAAGTGGGGGCCGCCATGTTTGTAGTCTTTGTAAATTACATGTACCTATGCAGTTTATTTCAACAGTACCCGCAGTCTGTGCTGGAGTCAAAGCTATATTTGTTTAGTTGATCAGAGATGTGCTACTCCCAACAGAGAGACATAATAGCTTATCTTGTTTGACTAGCTTATCTTGTTTGACCAAGGTCATATATACCTAGATTGTTCTTCAGACTGTACCCCCCCCCCCCCCCTCCCCCTCCATGCACACAAATCTAACTTTATTGGTTTCCTGTACTATTTTTAGACTGCAGTGTTTTGATTCTTTTTTTGGTTTGAATTATAGAAAATACATACACACTTTTCCCTGGTATTTTGGTATGAAACAGATGTTTGGTTACAAAACATGCTTCTTTCTCTTGGATCGCCCCCATTCCATTTCAATGGAATTTTTATACAGGGCTATCCCAGAATTATTAGCAGCACCATGTTTAAAAAAAACCAAATCATCAATCTATATGATTATTACATGGTAGATGTCTCCTCCTTATTCTGTTAATTTCATCAACATATCTTTATTTTGTTCCTGCATGGCATGATATTATTTAAAAACAGAGAAAAGCTATTTTTGTTCAGTTTCAGGACATCAAATGATAAATTTTACACCACATGGTCTCTACCAGTGATCGATTTTCGTGAAAAAATGTGTGTAGCAAATTGTTGTCAAATTTCAAATGTTCGTTAAAAATGATAACTGTTACATTGAAATGAATAGTATAAAACTGCTATACACATTTCATATTGTATAACAAATTCTGCAAAGTGTGGAGCATTTAGCGATGCGACACTGGGTAAGTCGTACCCTGGTCTCCACAGCAACAGAAATAAGGGATAGTGTTATTAGGTCACTGAAGCTGAACAAATCACACAATTATTGCTTTGTTAACTTCACAAACAATCAATACAAACCTTTTAGTGGAAATTACGACAGGATACAACAAATAACCTGCTTAATATACATGTATAATATCAAAATAATTGCATTCTAAACATGGTCATTGATTAATGATTGCATGGATTTTTCAAAAGAGATTATTTTGGCAACATTTTTACAAAGTAGCCTGCAATTTCAATCAGAAACACCAAATTTTAAAAATCTAAAATTCCTGACACAGCTAAATATATTAGAATCACAAGCACTATGGTCAATAGCAATGGTATTATTCATAGCCAAATAAATGCAACCTTCTCGGTATACAATTCTGGGACCCCCCTGTATTATACCAGATCTCTAAATTTCTTATTTTGAATCCCAATTTGCACCCGGAAGTTGGAATTGAGATGCAATTTTGAAGAAGTAATGGCTGTTTTTTAACCTACATGTATTGGAAAAAGATCTTGGTATAATATGAAAGATTTGACAGTTTGTTTTGTTTTGTTTATTTATTTTTCTTCTTAGAAATTAAACATTTTTTGTGAGTACAATGTATGCTGCTGTTTTGGTGGTGTTTTTTTTCTTCATTTCAAGGTTTAAAATGCCAAATGTGACTAATGGAATTTTGAAATTTAGAAGATTACGGGGTCTCCCCCCTTTTCCCACCAAGAACCATGATACTCAAGTTGATGACGATAGAGGAATAAAATTAGTGTTAATGTTGATGTAGCAGTAACACAATTTATGGCATATCGATAGTGTTGTTAGCCTGCTTGGCTAAATGTCACTTTAATACATGTTTATCATTTCAATGACGCATCAACATGCGCATATTTCTTCGCCTGTCAAATTCATTATATGGTTGAATTAAACGGATGCTCCTACATGTAGTGTAAAGGAAGCAAGATGCATACAGACTAAAGCTTGGGCTTGGGTCAATATGTTCTCCGAGTGTGCATACAATTTACACTATCAAATTATGAAGCAATGATGTGCTGAGTGCTTAACTAGCGTGGCATGATCGATGATACAGGAGTCTAATTTCTATGTCCTTCCTAATCCGCAATGTATGTAAAGCCACTGTACTTACTTATTCGTTAAAATTAGTACTTCTGTAACTGAATAATCTTCCTAATCACATAGAATTGGAATTACAAGTTTGTCCCATGGGAGTGATGCAATCTTATACAAAACCTGTTAAAAATATATTACAAACAAAGTGTTTAGATGATAAAACTTGGAAATAAATCCCTTTGTTTTAACATATTTACAATTTTAGGCTATTAAAGATATGACCATTTCGGCAATTTGGTTCATATTTCAGTGACAATATTGGTTCCTGTCATATGTGGATATTAACTGAGATTTAACATTGATGTCAAAAGTTGTTAAGTGTGTGGTGTGGCTTCTGAGAAATGGTTAGGCCAAATAAAAATAAAAAGTTGATCTCAGAAGACCGTGCGCATAGCTTTTAAAATATGCATTTTACTGCATAACCTCTTTTGTTCTTGTTTTTTCTTCAACGTTAGAAAATGATTGTATGAGCTAAGTTGTGACTGTATGGAATCAGGGCTGAAAAGATTTTTGTTCAACCAGCCAGTCAGGCAGGTAACTCACAAAAAGACCTGCCTGGCAGAAATTTCACCAGCCAATGTAACTCACTTATGCCATTGAAAACTGTGGGTATTAACAATTTTTCCTGCCAGTCGGTCGGGTACTTTTGCATCTTCACCTGCCCGACGCAAAAGTTACTTGCTATGGGTGGACCGGTGCTATTTCCAGGCCTGTATGGGTTTTTTTTCTTCTAAATATTAAAACAATTAAACTCAAGAAAAACAACTGACTTCAGTGAACTGATATATTGGACTCTGCTTCTTCAATTTTTAATTTCACATTGTGAATTGAGTCATATTATCTTCTTTATTTGGTCATAGAGCCCATCTTGTGTTTAATTATTTTTTTTAAAACAAATTTCGCATAGCATTTTTAATTTTTAAAAAAAGGTATGAAAAATAAATCCATTTCACATAGCCTTTGTCAGGTTTCTTCTGAGACAAACTTGTTTGTTTTTTGCCTTTAGGGATACTCAAATGCTTGTATGTGATCCACTGAATGTAGATGTAATAACTTCACCTTTGACCCCAACATCTCACCCTTTTGTATAATCTTTAGTGGTAGTGTGAATATTTTGAAGTTAAATATAAGCCATTTAACATTATCTGACTGGGTGAGGGACTTACCTTTAGGAATGTTTTTAAATTGTGTATGCGAAATATTTGAAAATTGCATTGCAAATACCTTTTTTAACGGACCAACTGACCCTACCTGAGACTGAGAGGTCCGTTTCTTACTCGTGGCCTTATGGTTGAAAATCAGCAAAATAGGATTTCTTTCAATATTGAAAATACATGTGACGGGAGACCTTTCCTTGAAATCGCATTCCCGTTCCCAAGCCCGCCCTCAATTGAGATTTTGACTTTATTCCTGATCCCCGCTTAAGACTTACTCTCGTCACTTATTAAAAATTGATGGCAGTGCGTCACTAAATAGCACGCCTTCAAGCCAAACGCAATCACGTTCCGAAGCAACCTGACTATGAAAAGTCCACTTTTTTGTCACACAAATATACCCAGATCCCAAATCTTAAATCTAGAACATGAGTATGCTTGTGAACCTAGACAACTCAGTATTCTGATCATGCAGAATGGTGGGGTCATTTTTCAGGTTATTCGCAAAGTACTTGTACTTGTGGCAATAAAAACTATTTGCGCGATTTGTATAGCAACTCACCAGACTATGAAAAGCTGGTGGCACAATCTTTCTTCAATAACTGATTGTGTTACTATTTTTAGTACCCGCTGATTATATGTGTTATTAATATCAATTGAAGCATGAATTAATTGTACACCTCTTTGTGCACTATTTTGCAATGGTGGTGGATAGTAGGGGCAGGTGGCACTGTCCTGAGTATAGGCGTGATGAGTATTGGACTTAGTGTCTGACTTACCCAGCTTGTTTCTATGGGCACCTTTTCAGTAAATGAAATACAACACAGAATACAGTGTGTTGCCTAGGTGTTCAGCAACTTGAATCCGCAAACTGGTTCTATAAGCACCTATATTTTCTCTCATTTCGTGTTTTTGCCTGCACTATGATGCCAAGAAAGTTGCCGATTTCCATTGCCATAGTCATAAAACGTATCATTTGACTCTGGAGATTGCAATGCAGGTTACAAATGGCATGCCAAATGGAAACTCCTCAACTTAAGTTTTTCAATAACCAATTTTTCGGATGATTCATGAAATTGTGTTACAACTTGCATGTCAATATGGTACCTTAGCCACTTGCTTGAGAATATTTTAATCTGAATGCGCCAAAATCACAACTATTTTGTGCTCCAAAGAACAACTCTTGATCATCTATCTAATCAGTGACTGTATAATACAATGTACGTACTGTATACATTGACATAGGGTAAAGTCGCCTATTTTCGGTCAGCGCCTATTTTCGGTCACTTGGCCCAAATCGTGTAATAAAAATTACTTCGTCGTTATAATATGACGACTAAAAAACCTCCGTATAGTTGATGCCCGGTTTTGCTTTTAAAAAATGGCGACAACCGATGCAATTTCAAGATTTTGACCAGTGACCGAAAATAGGCGCTGACCGAAAATAGGCGAATTTACCCTAGTTATAGAGTTGCGCTACTGACTTTTGAGGTGGTGATTTTGGTATTCAAATAGAGATGAGACCTCTCCATATTCTCAAGCAAATTGCTGATCGTTGAAACAAAGTAATTGCTTGAAACAAGTCATAGATATTCAATAGAGGGGATGATAAATATCTCTATTGAAATATTGTGTGGAGTTGCTACTATGTCTGTCTGTACCCAACTGTATGACTATTGACTAGCATGTTTGAAAAGCCCGGTCGTGACGGACAATAACACATCTTTTGAAATCGATACCTACAGATTTAACAGGGTCTGGAGCTTAAAAACAAAATTCCCTCTTGCCCATCCCTGTCTTGATAATCTATTCTATTGTATATACACATTTGGTACAATCAATGGAAAGATGAATCGGCTTTCCATGCAAAACAATATGAGCACATCACCAAATTAAGGTGACTGAAAACACTTTTTGAACTTCTTAATTATGTGGGGTGTACCTGTAAATGTTGCCTGATGTTGGTCAGTCTTTGGATAGAAGTTGAGGCAAGCTTGAAAGGTAAATAAAGCAAATAGCTATTGATTGTATTTACCTATAAAAACCAAACAATTGAAAACAGCAACAATCAAACAGATAAATCACAACATATCAAATGTTATGCTTATGCATCACACAGTGTTGATATTATCTAACCTGATGAATGTATTTAAATTGTTCAATGAATTGATTATTTGATGTCATTCAATGTGACACCAGCTGGTAGGTATAAAAGTATTCAGGCCACAATAATTTTTGTGATTCACTTATTTTAAAACACTATAACAAATGAGCAAAATCAAAACTGTTAGTAGGCCTACTTGTATAGCCTTTCATCAAGGCATTGTGGTGGTGTGTGTGAGCACCTTACATGTGTGAGCGCCCTCTGTAAAATTAGTCTAATACAACGCCTTTCCACACAAATGTTATGTTTTGTGTTGTTTTACGAAATATTTATCCCGGAAAAATTGCGCTTGCTGATTGGTTGATAATGATGTCATGATTTGGACGTCATCGATAACAAGTGCTATCTTTAAACGTTGTCGTCAATCGAATTAGGTGGAGCTAATCGTGTGTTACGATGACGACATTGTTTGATCGACATAGTTATTTGCGAAAAAACAACTCGCTCTACTCGGCACTCTACGGGTCGGCCTCAACAGGTAATTTGCGAGGTATCTTTAACAAAGACTAGCAAGTACATGTACATTGCTTCTTATGTACTGTGTAGAAGTTGATATTTTGGAACTACATTTATTTTCGTGCTAAAATCAGCAAGCGCAAAAATTAAAATACTCGAACATATTCCTTTTGTATGTAGGTGTATGTAAGGAAGTTCAAAATTGTGAAAATAAATACAAGCAAAATTGTTCAAAATGTGCAAAGCGCGAAAAAATACACGCGGATAATTTCACTTTGTTCAGTACTTTACAGTCCACCTGTAATATTACATTGCAGATTGATGATGTATGTCTGTATTATTTTGTATCTCTCCATGTACAGGTACTGCTGCTACCAGCGGGCAGGCAAGCAGACAACCTTGACCTTATGTGTTAAGCTCTACTAAGCAGGAGGAAAGGTAAGGCAACCTTACAGCGTGATTCAATCTGATCAATGATCTGATCCAGCCCGACTACGTGTGTTCTAGCCTCACGTAGTAGGACATGGAGAGTTGGGCTTTGATTTCAAAAATCAATAGGAAAATCCAATATCGTAGAAACACTGAATACAGTGAGCACAGGCTCAAATTGTGTGGCTGCAGATCCTACGTTAGCTGACTGGATGTGTCAGTTAGGTGTTTTTATTTTGCACCAGTGCAATTCTGCTTATGAATAGGACAAACTATAAAAACTAGTGTAGATTCAAATTCTGCATAAATTGTGTTGTGCTAAGCTTTGATTTGTAAGTCTAGCATTATTGCCATGCATGCATGGCAAGCCCATCATCATTACGGAACTCATTATTTTGATGACAATTTTTACTACTGCTGTGTTTTAAGACGTATCGTCCAACTCAACAGTATAGGCCTTAAGGCCAACTTTGCAGTATGCTTCTATCTTATTGCGTGGAACTTTTGATATATATTTTCATGCATGGATGTGCCATTACATGTTCAAGGGCCATATATTCACCATTTTGCCGGTGTATTCTAAGGTTCTGCCCTAGTTAGACTATTTCAAAGGACTTATTGTAGGCCTCTAGTAGGGTTAGTTAGATAAGATCTTTGGCACTCACACGGTCACAGTGCTATTGCGATTGATCCCTCTTCAGCCAATTAGCTTGACCCAAATTACAAGTCGGAACATGTACCCAGTTCAATTTCCTGGGTACAAATGACCTGCAAGCAGAAGTAGAAGTACATGTACAATATAATAAATATACATTCCAAGCAGGGTTGTAAATGTACATTTGTAGTTAGGCCAGATTGAGAGCCGGCTAATTTTACTGACGGCGAATGGGGTCCAGTGGCCTGCTTAATGGTGTTTAGGTTCTTTTAATGCTGGCCATACCCGACTGGCGCCGACCAGCATAGCTGCAACCCTGATTCCGAGTTACAAATTTACTCCTCACTTATGAAGTTTGTGTGCTTCTTTGACATAGCTACAAGTAGCTATAGAGTGTACTGTAAATTAGTTGTATCAATCATCACTATATGAATAGGTTGAAGTCTTCCTACATGTAATACCGAAAGCCTTATATGTGTGATAGCCACTTGCAATGTAATTATCGGTCAAAACATATCACCATATTGCAATATGTGGGCCAGCCACTCTGGTAGCAGTTGTAAGCATCTATGTGCTTGAATGGACTTCAGTCTTCATTAAAACCAAAGTTGGCACCTCATTTAATAAAATGTAATATGTCAGTAAATTCACTGAGTACTGTCAAAATTCCAACCAAAATACTACTTATATTGTTGAGGTTACTCTCCAACTCAATTTTTTTCTAAATTCAGTTTTAATTTAACAATTATAAAGAATTGTTTATTTGAAATATTGTGTGTAAACCAAGTATAGAGTTCATCAATTAAATGCTTTTGCACTGGATTGTATTACCCTTATAAGGCATCCATGCTTCTACAGGTGCCCACTCTTAAATGTTCAGTAGATTCTAAATGTAATGTATACCTGAAACTTCTGTTACTGCTGATCAAGATGAGCTTGCTCCAAAAATCATACATTGTCATTAATAAGATTTTTGAAAAGAAGTAGCCTATTTATACTTGAATCTAATTGTTAAATAATGTATAAATCATAATATCTTTCGTAGTAAACAAACTCCTTTGCAGAGAGATAAATCTCTGTACAAACAAGACTGACTTTTAATCGTGGCAAAATTAATCCGAGGATCAAATACAGGGTGTATCAGAAAGAACTGTACCGTGTTTCGAAAATACATAAAAAATACAAAATGATTATTGTTTTAAATTTAAACACCTGTAATATAAAGGTGAACATGTTTCCTATTTTATAATATCTTAATTTCATTGAGATATCTTTTTTTAGGTCGTCCGTAGGAAGAGACCTTATGGCAGCATCCTTCGTGTGTAGTCTGTGTGTGTCAACAATTTGGTATACACTTTTTGTTACAATTTGGTATACACTTTTTGTTTTGTCCATTTCTTTTCCATACAATGTCCAATTGCAATCAAACTTCGGTCATAGATGCAACATGGGAACCTTCATATGTTAATGAGGTCAAAGGTCACATACCAAGGTCAAAGGTCATCCGAGGTCAAGATGTATGTAAAAGTGGCTGCATGTAAAATGTATTACATTTGTCCATTTCTTTTCCATACAATGACCAATTGTAACCAAACTTTGGTCATAGATACAACATGGAAACCTTCATATGTTAATGAGGTCAAAGGTCACATACCAAGGTCAAAGGTCATCTGAGGTCAAGATGTAAATGTAGAAATGGCTGCATATGTAAAATTGATTACATTTTTCCATTTCTTTTCCATACAATGTCCAATTGCAATCAAACTTCGGTCATAGATGCAACATGGGAACCTTCATATGTTAATGAGGTCAAAGGTCACATACCAAGGTCAAAGGTCATCCGAGGTCAAGCTGCATATATGTAAAATTGATTACATTTGTCCATTTCTTTTCCATACAATGACCAATTGTAACCTAACTTTGGTCATAGATACAACATGGAAACCTTCATATGTTAATGAGGTCAAAGGTCACATACCAAGGTCAAAGGTCATCTGAGGTCAAGATGTAAATGTAGAAATGGCTGCATATGTAAAATTGATTACATTTTTCCATTTCTTTTCCATACAATGACCAATTGCAACCAAACTTCAGTCATAGACAGTGTTCGAAATAAGTGGATTTCCGGGTGTCCTGACACCCAAAAAATGCGCCGGACAACCTAATTTAAGCTTATTGTTGTCCGTCGGACATCCATGTTTTTTTAGTGTAAAATGAATCTCATGTCTTGTTTTCTTGTTATTTTAATGATTCCTGATTTCGATGATTAAAAATGAAAGATCGCCATCAAAATTTATCATTTGAATCGCAAATCCCGGGCGCAAATCAGTCTTATTTTATTCTGCAATCGTTTCATATCTGTATACCTTTCACATCGCGATCGCACATGACATCACTCAGTCACAGAACCATTTTTCGGCAGCTTGGGGAGTTAAATAGTTGTATCATTCATCGTGCACAAGTATCCAGTTCAGAACTTGACGGCCGACGCTATTACCTTACGCTGTAGAAGTAGAGCTGTGCCATCGAATCAAGGATAATAGCGCATGCGCCTTGAGATACATAACCGCGTGTTACGGCATGATTCACATGTCATCGCCTCCACATATTATAGTGTGCGTAGAATATTAAGTTGACCTTTTGAACCGTGTCTCCTAATTACGAGCTTCATTTATTAAATACCGCGTGGGAATTTGCGCAAATTTCTAGGTTCATTTAATAGCCTCGTGTGAGAGCTTCGCTTGCCTATTACAAATACGTATTTGGAACTGTGTTTTTTGAAACGGGTACAGATTTATCGCAGATTACTTTCGTTGTATTTGATCGTCAAACAATAACACCACTTTGCTCTATCATCATGGCCAAACAAAGGTCTCTTTTCGAGTGTTTTGTGCTGCAGTACTGATTATTTGGTCCTTGTTCATATTAACTGTTAAGGGGGTTTCAAAAAAGGCGTAAATTTGCGAAATTGCGATAATTTGTACTTACTTGATAAATTTACGAAATTACACATTTTTGGCGGACATCCAATAATTTTGGCGGACATCCTAAAATTGTAACATGGATGTCCGGCGGACATCCAGGTTTTTTCTTCTTAATTCTAACACTGTACTGGTCATAGATACAACATAGAAACCCGCATATGTTAATGAGGTCAAAGGTCGCATAGAAAGGTCAAAGGTCATCTGAGGTCAAGATGTAAAATTTAGTACACTTTTTTTTTGTCTCTTGTTCATTTTTTTTGGTCTCTTGTTCATTTTTCCATACAATGACCAATTGCAACCAAACTTGGGTCACGGATGCAACATGGAAACATTCATATGTTAATTAGGTCAAAGGTCACATACCAAGGTCAAAGGTCATATGAGGTCAAGATGTAAAATTAGCTGCATATGTAAAATTAATTACATTTAAACAGGTGAAGTACAATTGCAACCAAACTCCAGGATGTTTATTTTATTTTTTATATCCTGGATCCGCTAGTGGTCTAACCTCTTTCTTTCTAGATGCCTGTGGTTTGAGATCCACCTTGTTTTTAATCTACCCATATAAACGGACGACCTATTTGGGACCGCTGTCCCTATTTTTGTTCTCGTGTGGCAAGACATAATCGAAAATCAATGAAAAACGTGATTTTTTATTTCAAATTAATCCTCTCTACCACTACCCCCAACATTTTAAACAATGTAGCCACACCACAAAGCAATATTCAAAACTCCCGCCAAAGAAGGGAAAGTTAAAACCACTGAAGGAGAACAAATCCCGGTTTATTTGCGGTTAAAAATCCAAATTTATTTCCAAATTTCACCACAAAAGTATGCAAATAATAAATACAAGTGATGTTAAAAGTTGAGATATGGCGACCAAACTTAAACCCTGTCCTTTGGACTGATGGATATCTCAGGTAGGGTTAGTTATTTCACAGATTTTTTAAATTGATCATTTCGACCAAAATTGAAATCTACCATCTTTACCAGAAAGTCTGTATTTTCCATCAGAAATGTCAGATTTTCAAAATTTAAAATTCTTATGAAAGCTGGGCGTTTGCGCAAGATATATAAGAAAACGGTTTAAACAATATCAATCGAATTCATACCGTAATAAATCATATTGCCTCGGTACAGTTCTTTCTGATACACCCTGTATACCCTAATGTATAATAGTTTAATATTTAAGAAGTATCTGACCAAAAATACAGTCACTAGTATATATTTTTCTTGAATTTACCGATAACACGAACAGTAATTATATGCTGATGCGCAACACCACATATTATCGGTTGCTTGTAGCAGTGATGAATTTTATGTAAGAAATCCGTTAATAATACACCATCCAATATTCTAAATAGTGAGTAAGCTGGCTGATTTCCATGGCAACGTTTGGTATACAATTATTCTTCATTTGTATGTACCATTTAGATGTCAAACCTTTATATTAGGCGTAATAAAAATAAGTTTGACTGCCTTTCCGTTTCAGCTTATAAATCTTAATTGTGATCGAAGCCTATAGATTAAAGAAAATCTAGGTTCACAATTTTATAAACTATGAAGGGGAAATTTGTACTCTTGATAAATAACATGAGAATCGAAACTGGCTTCAGTAAGAGTAAGACCCAGTCACCCAGTGGGTATCGAGAAAATGAGTAAATAAGTTAAAATATGGGTTGTCACAGAAAGCCAATTGATATGTTCGTGGCATTGCAAATATCCGGAAAAGGCTATATTTTGAGCATAACACTTGAAAACACCTCACTCATTATGGAGGACACAGAATATAGGTAAAATCACTCAGGATCTGTGGTAAAATGAAAAGAAGAAAACAAATTATGCTTAGGCAAAAAAAAACCAACCCTAAACTCTCAAATTACGTTCGCAATTTTTTTTTTAAGATTGAAATTTTTATATCAAAAGTGTCAAAATATTACTATTTTCTTCTTGAATGAATACGGTTTGTTTGAATAAATAGTCTTAAACTATAATCACACTAGAAACATAGTACAATTGACATTTACCAATTTTGTCTTGACATGAACAACATTTATTTTGCCTTACTGTAAAACACTGTAATTTCGCGGAAACTTTATAATTATTTTGCGTATTGAAAATTATTGCTATAATAGCAGGCATTTAAGGCGAATCTGGAATTGTACTGCTACTTTCAATGCAAAATTATCAGTTTTGTGGGTATTTAATTTCTTGAAATCACAACATATCTTATAGGACCATTCTGAAGGCCATAATCCAAAAGAATGGGGGGTGGGGTTGGAGAGAATAAGATCACGCTTCATGCTATGTGTGCATGATACTAATTTGTTAGAAATTGTCATGTCCACTACTAGCTATAATTTTTTAATGTTTGTTCTCATAAATTTGAATCAATAAGAATTATTGGTTCCATTAATTGTATGAACCACCCAACCCTACCATTTAGCTGACATTAAAAATAACTGTGTCGTAAAGGTAATTTTGGGCATTTTTATGTTGCCATTATAAAGATAAATGTCAATCGTCAGTAATTAGCAATGTTCATGTGCTGGCGGTATCAAATTTTGTATATCATCTATTTTTCAATATTATACACTCCAGTAGCCATAGAATATAATTGGTACTGTAAAAAACTTGTGTGTCTACTTTCGGTCAAAACAGGTTTTTTTATTTTGGCCTTTTTTTCAATTTTTAATCATTTGAAATCCCTGTAAAAATTGTTGTTTCATTCGATCCTATGTTGAAATCAAAAAGACAAATGACAACTTTTGGCAATTTTATAGCAGTATTTACCAGGCCTTGAAATAAGAAATAAAAAGGGAAGGCAATTTGAAAGGGGCACCCACTTTATCAAAGGCCATTATGTACTTTTGAATGAAGTAAAAATGTGTATTATCCTTCAAATTGTACCCTTCATACTCTACCTGTTACAGAATGAAGTGAATAAATGTTATTCCAAAAGTATGCCAAATGATCACCTTCAAAATCCTTGGTTGGTGATCATGGGTATGCTGCCCATACAAAGTTATTGAGCGGTAACAGCAATTATGCAGACACAGCAATGCACTAGTGGGTTGGCAGTCTTAGCACATTGCATGCATCCGATACTCAATGAACCCTTATAACCATCTAGGGATTATTAACCCTAACCCACCCGGTGGATTTTCCAACAAAATTTTTTTCAAGCGAAAAAAGCACACGCAACAAGAGGTGCCACGCCCCGGGGTTTGAACCCACGACCTCTCGGTTGGCGGGCGGACACTCTACCAACTGCGCCACGGGGGAAGCTGTGCTGGGCGAGTGTATTCGCCCAGCTATATAGCTCGGGGCCATTATTTCAGACAAAAACCTCAGCGTCAGGTGGAACCAGGATGCTGGGAAATGGGATTTCATGGGATCTGGGGCTGTAAGGGTTAATCAGGGTAAAATTAGAGAAAAAAAGTGAAAATTAAAAAGAAGAAAAAAAATCGTTCCATAACCCTAACCCACCCGGTGGATTTTCCAACAAAATTTTTTTCAAGCGAAAAAAGCACACGCAACAAGAGGTGCCACGCCCCGGGGTTTGAACCCACGACCTCTCGGTTGGCGGGCGGACACTCTACCAACTGCGCCACGGGGGAAGCTGTGCTGGGCGAGTGTATTCGCCCAGCTATATAGCCCGGGGCCATTATTTCAGACAAAAACCTCAGCGCCAGGTGGAACCAGGATGCTGGGAAATGGGATTTCATGGGATCTGGGGCTGTAAGGGTTAAGGCAACTATATCGGGGAAAAAACTAGTGGCAAACCAAATGTTAACCTGTAAAAAATAATTTGCCCATTTATTTTGTGATTTTTTTTTGTCCCCCTGCTTACAGGTCAGATGTAGCTGTTGCTGCCAGCTTGACCAATGTTATGAACCATGATGGATAATCGTAGCCAGGGGATGTCCTCTATCGCTATGGATATCAATTTAGGAAAGCAAGAGGTGTCTGGAATGCCGGCAGCAGTCCAACGTAGCTCGTCCTTGGATAGCATGCAACCTCCCATGCAGCAACAGCAGCAGCAACAGCAGCAGCAGCAGCACCAACAACAACAACAACAGCAACAGCAGGTCTTGTCATCCCCCGTAGTATCCAGCCATATGCAAATTCCTATCCCTGTCCCGACATGTACACATATTAGTCTGCTGTCGAGCACATATACGCCGGCTGCCGTACAACGTAGTCGCAGTTTGCCTCTGTTGGACAGTGCTCCAGCATTGCCTCCTGACCTCCTTGCAGAGATCACAGAACAACATGCTGCGGGGGTGGGCCATGACGGTGGGTCGGACGGCATGGTGGGTATGGATCAGAATGACAACAACAACCAGGGGAGGGTGGACATGATGCAAAGAGATTACCAGGTTCATGATGATCAAAATGCCGGCATGCAGCCACAGAATAGTGGCATGGGACCTAACGGGGGAATGGGGAATACTGGTGGAGTAGTGCCACAGAGTCCAGGTATACAAAGTCCCTGCATACAGAGTCCCTGTATACAGAGTCCTTGTGAACCTTTAAATTTAAGTCAACAATCGGATGGCAGCGGAGGAAAACAGATGTTGAGTCAAGCATTCTTTCCACCGTCAGGTCCGGGAGTAGTTGGTCGGCCAAATTTTACGAATCGTGGACAGATTAGAAACTACATGCCTCCCATTAGTGAATACTATCAATCCACACGCTTTCCATTCAGACCAACGGCGGAACCAGTGCCCATTTCGTATGGATTTCCCCAAGCCACTACAAACATTGCAATGTCTAATTCATATATTGGAAAGATTGATGGATATGGATTCCTTGGTGGTGATACCACAGCACAACTCATTAATGTACAACAAGGGGGCGCTTTTTTCCGTCCTCCGCCACATATGTTCATTACAAGACCGTTAAAAGATAATGAGCAACAGAAAGACATCCAAAGACCACTAGGAATACCGGTCGACCAACATGATAATAACAATGATAAAACCTCCCCAAACATTCAAGCCATGTCCGATAACAGTCAGTTATCTGATAAAGGCATGTTACCATTATCTGTTAACGTATCTACTGCGTATGTGGATCCAAGTCAAGAGAATAGCCCGGCGTCATTATCACGTCAGAGCAACAGTCCCGCATTACGTTTCAAAGTGGCATCGGATCAGATGCTAAGTATGTTGAGCAACTATAACGATGAACAACTGTTACAGGACGGTGGATTGTTGACCGATGATAACTTTCTCGTGCCGTCCGGTCATCGAATTCCAGACAACCCCAACCTCCCGGGGATGGATTCCAACCCGGCCAGCGTGAACAATGAAACGTTCGATCTGTTTGAAAGCGGCGCTGGGGATGTAGATGACGGTCAGAATTATATGGCCGACCCGCTGTCGCCACCTCAGCCTCTCAGCGTGGATTCTGAGACTGTTCATAATAACTTGGGTGGCACCATTGCGCCACCTAGCACTGGTAGCGATACTGTGGTGAATACAGTGAGGGCTGTTGTCACACGGGATGGAACCTCTGTTGTAGTCACTAACCAAATACCTATACCAGGTAAGCTTACTAAATATAACACTTTGTGTGGTCACCCTCTGCTGCCTGCTTCCATATGACTCTCAAAGTTGTAACATTGTAAGAAAAAATCATATATATTTGGCAATTTTGAACAGTTATAATACACATTAAAACAATACAATGAAAAGACTTTTGTCAGATTAAAGGCGCTATTAATATTTCAGCATTTCATAACCATATAAAAACATGTTTTTCATTCACCTCCACCAAGGGCTCAAATTAATTGAATACTTTATATTCGATGCCACACCTATTTGCCTTGATGCCCCCAATTTCTGGCTGTTTTCACTTCATTCTAAAGTATAGAATTGCCTTGGAGAAAGTTGGTGCCCCTTTCAAATTGTCTTAAAATTGTATGCCCTCTTCATTTCTTATTTCTGCCTCCACCCGCCCCTTGCAGAGGATAACTGATCGAAAATTATGAAATAATTTCTAGTCAAAAATAGGTCACACCAGGTTTTGTCTCAGCCCAGTGTTAAACTCTTTTTTCTTTTCTTTTTTTGCAATATGCACTGCAGATGCAGGATTTTTAGATTTTAAGTATACATATGATATATAATTATAATACAAATTTATTTAAATAGTGGTATTTTTTGCTCTCAAATTGTTGAAGATAAGATGTTTTTGGTGTTAAAAAAGCTAGGTGCATTGCATTGAAAACCTAGTCATGCTTATTCTTAATACATTTAGTATTAGACCCCCCCCCCCAAAAAAAGGTCTGTCTCGCATGCATTTAAGAAATAGCTATGCTTTTATTCTGCCGCTTCGCACCCAATATTTTCCTTTTCCCCCCAACAACTAAAAAAAGCAGAATTATGCGGCAAAAGTGACACCAACTACTTTTGTGCGCGGGTATGTGAGACGGACCTTTTTTCCTTAATAGAGACTTAGAGAGATATAATAATAATAGATGTACATGTATGAGCACATGAGGCATTAATCATTAATTCAATTCCAGCGTCAATATTTAATTTGACATCTCGTTAATCCATCAGAAATGTCTGCTGATGGCATTGAAATATTGATGTTATGTTGTTTTTTGGTTCTTTTTGTAACAAGTCAACAGTTATTGTGGCATTAAAGGGGCATTAAGAGATATGTATGGGCGTGTGCCCTCAATTTTTCTGGAAATAAGTTTTTTGCACCCGCGTTATAATTAGGCATACTAACCCCGGGGGGGGGGGGGGGGGGGGGGGCAGTCAAACATAATAGTGTACACATGCGTGACCAAAAAACCTGTAAAAAGGGGTGTTTTTCAGTGTTGGACGCGTCACGCGCGTGACGCGTTAAGGGTATCAAAAACGCTGATATTCAAGAAAAAGGGTGTTTTTTCAGTGTTGGACGCGTCACGCGCGTGACGCGTTAAGGGTATCAAACACGCTGATATTCAAGAAAAAGGGTGGCTTAAAATACCGGTCGAACGTATTTAGGATAACTTGTTTTGTTCCCCGTTCCCAGAAGAATGTTATTCCCGTTTTTGCGATTTCTTTTGAGCGTCTCATTTCCAATTTGAGAACGCATGTGTGTCACTCGTTCCTACAGCGTCATAATCGCCATAGCAATCCGAGATAGCAAAGACCGTCCCCCAGACCGTCGTTTTGTAGCGAAATAAATAGACAAAACTTGTTTAGGGTCATATTCTGGCAAGAACTTGTTTAGGGGTCAAAATTTGCAAGGAAAGCGCGCTAAAAACTTGTTTAGGGGGTAATTTTGCTTGCAGGGTAAAACTTGTTTAGGGGGTGTCTGGAAAAAATTTGGTCACGCATGTGTACACCATTATGTTTGACTGCCCCCCCCCCCCCCCCCCCCCCCCCCCCCGGATACTAACTACCATCTGAAACCGTTCACCTGACCAGTGGCGTACCCAGCTTTTGGAAACTGGGGTGCACAACCATAATTGTACCGACAATTTTTTTTACAGACTCCCCCCCCCAAAAAAATCGTAAAACTTGCACAATTTTTTTCCCGTCAGCAGCTGAAATCCTGATAAGTGGGGTGGGTAGCGATGAAGTTGTCCGCATGCATGGTCAAAATCGCAAATCTACCGACGGAGGGTCGTTTTTACCGACAGGGATATTTCAGGGGGCACCGGCCCCCCTGGAACCCCCCGCCCTTTGGGTACGCCACTGTACCTGACTTAGCAGTCTATCATATAAAATTTCACGATTTGGTAATTTTGATGTAGATCACATCAAAATTATCGGCATCATTCGCCACATAAATTGCTTCAACCAAATTTCAATCTAGCGCGATTATTCAACCATTTTCCCATTAATCAATACACTTCAGGGTTCCTACCTACCTCTATTGAAACAATTCCCTTTTTTCAAAATTTCATTTTCTCGGCAATCTCTCAATGCCCCTTTAAAGTAAACAATTGCAAGTCCAATTAGTAAAATTGCCCAATACACTTTAGTTTGATGTTCTTTGCATTACATCAGCATTATTCAAACATTGATATAATATGCAGATAATAACCTGGTGTGGGGAAACAAGCTATAACAAGGGATAATAAAGCGATAAAAGATAAAAGAAGTAAAATGTACTAAGGCAAGCTAAGAGAATTGCTATGCACTATTGCTGTGTCCCTTGGATTCACCCCTTTACATTTTTATTGAAATAATAGATAGTTAGATATTTGGAGAGCGCCATTAAATTGTGTAATTTTAATGAAGTTATTCCATACACATAATAAAAAGGTGTAGGGTAGGCCTAACTTATTTTTTAATATTTGAATCCTGGGAGTAAATTAGGTTGGATTTTGCCTACTGATATGTCATGAGAGCAAGTTGATCAATTTGACAATACTTTCGCGCACAGGAAAATCTGAAAAAAGTGCCGGAATGGGTTAGGGTTTAACCAAAACACTGGACTCAACTAAAATACCAAATAAGGATTGACCTGATTTGAATGCTAAACTGACTTGCAGTTCAAGATATATCCTTTTCCCTAAAGTACAATTCAAGCTTACATGATTTGACTGAAACAAAATCAGTGACGTGAAATAATGTGACTCTATAAAAATCTGGGATTGAAAACATTCAGTGAAATACTTGAACAAAAGTAGTGCATGTACAGTGTACTCCGATTTCAAAATCAGTGACTTCAATTGACTTGAGTCAACCGATTACTTCACAAGACTTATTGGATTGACTTGACTTGAAAATTGAGGGAATGACTATTAAGAATGGCTTCGCTTGACTTGAGGTACATAGGTACATCTGACTGTTACTTGAAGTGAATGGCTTGGTCACAACAATGACACAAATGCTGGACTATTTATAATATTCACAGTGTCAGAAAGTATTCCGTATGTAAGTATTCTTATTGAATCAATCTGTCATATCCTATTGTTGCTAGAGACCAAGTTTCACCGGTGATATTATATAGAAAGCTGTGTCAAACTCTAATTCAGCCAGGAAATGACACTGGCATAATAGCAATCATACGAGGAAAAGTTATATCAAAATATAATTGGTGCAAGTTTGCCAGTTTAACAATTGTGTAAAATGTAGGCGATTTGCTATGAAATTTGAAAATATTTTCAACTTTGCTTGCTATAATTAAGGCTCCCTCTTATAAACCCCCGGTCATGAAGTGAGCGATATAATATATGGATCAATTGCCATTTTTAGACTGGCATGGTGTTCTTTACCTTTGGGATTCCCTGCAAACCAATTCAATTTTAAATAAAAAATGAACAATTGTTTTCAGTCTATTGTTGGCCATTATAGCCTAATTCCACACACCTTTTCAGGTTTTTATGTAAATTCATTCTCATGCCTGGCAAAATCTTCAGTAGCTAGCCAAAGAGCATGTTAGGTCAAGTAGTATTACAGGACTTACGCCAAACAAAGAAGAAAATTTGTCTCAGAAACATTTTGCAATAAGCTATTAAAGTGCTGTGCGATTATTTTTTTTATTTTAATTTTTTTTAGAAAATAGGCTATGAGGTTTTTGTTGTTGTTGTTGCTTATCCAATCTTACAGAGAATTTGTTAAAAAAAAAAAAATTATATATAATTTTTTTAAAAAAATAATTAAAAAAACACCCAACCCCCCCCCCAAAAAAAACCCACACACAACTTTTTTTAGGCCTGAGCGCATAGATCTACGCGCCCTGTAGCTCATTTCACATACCAATGCGGGCGGGCTTCTGAGACGAACCTTCTTCTTTGTTTGGCCATAGCAATAGTGCTAAGTGACTTTTAAAACAAAACAAATTTGCGATAATGGCTTTTACTTCAAACCTATCTACATGATAGAGAATAGAGATCCTGGTTCATTATATTGCATATCAATATAGAGCAATCAATGTGCATATAATATTAAGGAAACAGAGGAAACACCTCAGGAAATAAACTTGAGCTCTGCTAACTGCAGGTACAGATGGAGGGATACATTAACATAATGGTTACTATGGTAACACATTCAACTTGTCAAGATAAGATTCTTTGAATGTATAAAAAAAACCAAACACTTACAGGGATTGTGTTTGTTGATTTTTAGTTGAAAAAATTGCTGGTTTGGAAATATTTAAAGGAATACCGTTCTATTTATTTAACCATGCATTATATGGTCGGAAAATAATTATCTAATGTATATTGACCATTTAAATTGAACACAGAACTATAATGTTCAATTAAACTAATTTAAACTGCACATCCCCAACCTGTGATTATTTGAAATTCGCGCCCGGTTGTCTATGCCGAAAGTGCTGATGGGATAGCCTGATACCCAATATTGTGATGTCATCGTAACTAAAACCACCTCATCAGCAACAGGTCGCTGGACGGTATCACACAGGAATTCAATGCATACATCGATAATATCAATACATGAAACAGAGATGCGGATATCTCGTAAGTGTCTCGTCATACCTTTAATCAATATGGCGACGTCCATACATGTGATTGTTATTCTTTCTAAAGGCGATTTTGTCTTTACGCTGTACTTTTAAAAACTTTAACCTACAGAAGTGGTCTGTATAATAATTATTAATGCTACATATCTGAGTGCTAAAAATCCATGGCACGGAGTTCTGTTGAAATTTTATGTTTGAATAGACTGATATTTTATGTTATGAAAATTAGAAATATGTGAGAATCTGGGAGGTACATGTTAATTCTGTCTTTTTGTTGGGAAATTCTTGCTCTCTTGCTCCTTTTCAAATGTATTTCCATCAAACAAAACCACTCAAATGACTAAGAATAACACCATATTCATAACATTGGAATAAAATTGAAAGATACCAATTTTGATACAAATTTGGCTGAAAAATCAGACATGACTGGAAGTATGAAATGACAGAAATGTATAAACTAATGACAACCTGATCAGGATGCATGTCAGCCAATATAATGCACTGTACTTCCTTTATAGTATGATGACTTTATTGTGACCTTTTTTGTTTTGATTATTATATTATTTTTTTACAAGATGCAACATTTTGAGAAAATTTGAAAAATTGGTTACAAATTATAGATACACTAGGCGGTCACCCGGGTTTGGCGGTTCTCAGGTTTGTAGCTACTTCCCTGGATGGATGGGGATTGTGGATGATTAATTACTGCACTTTTGCTGTTCCACCACACTTACAATCGACAGAACTTAAAAATTCGACCCCCTAGATGACCTTTGACCCCGGACGACCCAAGAAAAGCAAAGCCGTTTTATTTTTTCCACGCGCGACTCGTATTCGGGCTTCCCGTCACGGAGTTTAAGCCCGATCGGACAAACTTTGAAAATTCGACCCCTAGACGACCTTTGACCCCGGAAGACCCGACAAACGCTAACCTGTTTTATTTTTGCCACGCTCGCCTCGCATCGAGCATTGTGATCACCGAGTTTAAGCACAATCCGACCAACTTCAAAAAGTTGACCCCTAGATAACCTTTGACCTCGTATGCTCTATTTTTTCCACACTCAACTCGCATTCGGGCTTCCTGTCCCCGAGTTTAAGCCCGATCGGACAAACTTTGAAAATTCGACCCCTAGACGACCTTTGACCCCGGAAGACCCGACAAACGCTAACCCGTTTTATTTTTGCCACGCTCGCCTCGCATCGAGCATTGTGATCACCGAGTTTAAGCTCAATCCGACCAACTTCAAAAAGTTGACCCCTAGATAACCTTTGACCTCGTATGCTCTATTTTTTCCACACTCAACTCGCATTCGGGCTTCCCATCCCCGAGTTTAAGCCCGATCGGACAAACTTTGAAAATTCGACCCCTAGACGACCTTTGACCCCGGAAGACCCGACAAACGCTAACCCGTTTTATTTTTGCCACGCTCGCCTCGCATCGAGCATTGTGATCACCGAGTTTAAGCACGATCCGACCAACTTCAAAAAGTTGACCCCTAGATGACCTTTGACCTCGTATGCTCTATTTTTTCCACGCTCGACTCACATTCGGGCTTCCCGTCCCCGAGTTTCAGCCCGATCGGAAAAACTAAATTCGACCCTTAGACGACCTTTGACCCCGGACGACCCAAGAAAAGCAAAGCCGTCTTATTCTTTCCACGCTCGACTCGTATTCGGGCTTCCCGTCACCGAGTTTAAGCCCGATCGGACAAACTTAGAAAATTCGACCCCTATACGACCTTTGACCCCGGAAGACCCGACAACGCTAACCCGTTTCATTTTCGCCACGCTCGCCTCGCATCAAGCATTGTGATCACCAAGTTTAAGCACGATCCGACCAACTTCAAAAAGTTGACCCCTAGATGACCTTTGACCTCGTACGCTCTAGCGAATGCGAACTTGCTCTTGCGGGACCGAGCTGCACCCACCCACCGAGTTTGAAACTTTGAACGCCGCCCGACCCCGGGAAGGCGACGAAAAAGTGCGCACAGACAGACAAACAGGCAGACAGACAAACAGACGGAGAGTAGCGTATTATTATATAGATGTGTGCTTACCTACCATCAGTTTCCCTCCATTTTGGCCATCAAGTACATTATTGTTAAAAAAAGAAATTTCACCCTGACATGGGGGAGAGGGGAAAAATCCTGTTCTACAGGCTAGGCTAATGGACCTCTCAGTTCGGGTGGATCAGTCAGGCTTTTTTCTTCTTCTTATCTTTTTTCCTGTGGAAAATGACTATAAAAAAACTGTCAAATGTTGCCGTTTTTTGACGAGCAAAAATAAAAGATTGTTCGGTGCGTATTCATTTGCATGTGAAAAATTATTTCACCAATTTCTAAACAATTGTGTCGGTCTGGCCAGTAGAACATGGATTCTTATTTTGTCGCCTTATGGACCACTTTTATTTCTGTTACTGACTTTGAGCTATCTGTGCCACTAAGCCTTATCCAAGCCTCAAGATATTTTCAGCAAAAAGTTTTGATGGACTCCATATTTCACCAATTATTACATGTATGTATCAGAGGGCTAGCGAGTCAAAATTGAACCAAAATTGATATTCAATTTTGAAATTTTCCTGAAATTAGGGTAAATTTATCCATTTCCACCATTATTAGGCACAAAAAAAAAAAGTTTGTCTATAAGAAGACAGCGCACGTAGCTTTTAAAATTCATATTTCAGGCGACACAAAAACACCCACCCTGTTATACGGGCAAACGAACCTCTCAGGTAGGGTCAGTCGGTCGAGCTTTTTTCTTTTTAGGGGGTTTGGGGTTTGGAGTGCCATCGAATCAGAAACTTAAGATCTTGGGTCCCATCAAGTTAGAAACTTGAGAGCAGAGGTGGGGGTGCCGTTTGGTTAGAAACTTGAGAGGAGGCTGTGATCCCAAACCGGGGTACAAAAAAAAGAAAAAGATCAAGCTCGATAACACGACAATACACCATTATCGGGAAAATTTTGGTGACTTTTCTGCAATTTTCAAAATATTTCTACAAATATAAAGCAATTTAGCAAAAAAATGGTAAAATATGGGTAGGTCGGTCCCGTACAGCAGGTTTTGGTCGGATGTCGCAAAATGTGAAATAGGGATTATGGGTAAAATAAAAAATAAAAAATAAATAAAAATAAAACTTTTTTATATATTTTTAAAATATTTTGTTTAGAAAGTTTATTTCTACTACTTTGTGTCATCACCTTTTATGAAATTTCACCTTCAAAAACTTACTTAAGTTACTTTTCTAATTAGCTTTATTTCTATTGAACTAAAGGGGTCAAAAAAAGTAAGTCCCCCCCTAAAATTAGATTACTTTTGTTTATATAACTTCAAACACAAATAGACGTTTCGAAAAGTTGAAACGATTATGAAAAGATAAACGCCTGGCTACCATTAGAAAGTTTTCCATTTTCGATATCATGTTTACTTTTCCCAAAACAGTCACATTTCCCCAAAATTATGTTTTCAGAAAAAGTGGCACTTGGTCCATACCAGTCAATTTAAAAATTCTCTCTCGTGATTTATTTGTCCGAAAACTAGACCAAGTTTGTTTGCATAACTCCGCACAGGATTGATCTTTTTGAGAAATTTAAAAACTTGTGAAAAGCAAAAGTGCTTGGCTTCTCACAAAAAGTTTCTCTTGTTCAATATCATGTTTACTTTTCCCAAAATTGTCTCTTTTCCCCAAAACGATGTTCTCAGAAACTGTGGCAATTTTCAAAATCCTATACAATTTTGTTTGCGTAACACCCCCACACAATTAGACGTTTTAAGAAATTGAAACTTTTCTGAAAAGGAAAAACGCTTAGCTATCCGTACAAAGTTTCCAATTTTCAATATCATGTTTACTTTTCCCCAAAAAGTCAAATATCCCCAAAATGATGTTTCCGTTAACATGAAATTTGCCAAAATCCAATACAAGTAAGGCCAAAATTGTTTTGTTTGTTATATTGGCGTAACCCGCCCGACCCTAAAAATACGCCCGACCCTACACTTTTTTTTTTTTTTTCAGTGAAAAAAAAAAAAAAACCAACCGACCGACCGACCCTAAAAAATAAAAAATAAATAAAAATAAATGTTTTTTCTCGAACGAAATACGACGGTGCTCTAACAAACAGTAGGGAATGTTTAAACTCGGTTAACATTGTTCAAAAACAGCTGCTAAAAAAAAAAAAAAAAAAATAAATCCCTACCTACCTACCCTATTTTTGTTCAGCCCGTTACGCCAATATAACAATTTTTTTTTTTTGGCCTAAGTGCCACTTTTTCTGAAAACATCATTTTGAGGAAATGTGATTGTTTTGGGAAAAGTAAACATGATCGAAAATGTAAAACTTTCTATTGGTAGCCAAGCGTTTTCTCTTTTCATAATCGTTTCAATTTTTAAAAACGACTATGTGTGTGAAGTTATGTAAACAAAAGTTATCTAATTTTAGGGGGGGGGGGCTTACTTTTTTTTTACCCCTTTATGTATCTTTAATGGCCTGTTTTCATGATTTCTTGTTGTGTAGCTTTTTATGACATCACAATCATCATTCACTCATAACTTTTGTTGTAGTGATCGCAGAAAATGATCAAAACAGTTCTGTAATCAGCACAGATTCAGCTTTCTTATAATATAAATATCTCCAATATGAAAAATCCCGACATGTGACGGGTTTTCACAGATCGCATCACATATTTGTAACGAATACCCAGATTTCAATACTTAAACCAGGACATTTTGAAGTATGACTTTGTGGGAAATCTTTTGCGTACTTAACCAGTAGCATCAATCAATAAATAGTAGGGATTATCAAACCAAAAACAATATTGCCTGTCAAAATGGATTGAATAATTGTTATGATACACGCTGTACTGTATATAATCATGAGTAGGGAAAACCCCATTTACCTAACCATGCATGCCAGGAGCAATTTTTAAGCAAGCATCTTTTGGCTATATAAGATAAATTGATTGGTTCTCCAAACCTTACTCAGGAAAAGCTGGCAGGCAAACAGAAATTTGTTTCATGGGTTAGCTCTAGATCAATCTTTTAAAAATCTCAAATAGGGAAGATCCAAGTAAAAAAAACAATTCTTACGAAAATATTTTTATTTTGTCGTTGAAAATTTGGACAATTCACTAAAGATTCCCGAAAATGTTGGGGAAAAAACCCTGACCGACCCTTTACCTGTAGAACAGAGGGTTTTTCCCTGTTGTCTTATGGAGAACAAAACAACTTTTTGGAGGTCTTAGGCCAAATTTTTTTTTTGGTTGTCCTCGACCGCCTGCACATAATTTCAGGGCCGCACATATATATATATATATATTTTTTAAAGTTTTTATTTCATTATTTTGAACAATTTGACAGCTCCAACGAACCGTTTTATACGACCAAAGTGTATTCGACCAGACCAACTTTGTTTCATCGTCAATCAAGACATTTTTAATATCGGTATATTTGTTCAAAAGGTTGCGCAAAACAGCTTTATTATTAATTTCAACATTGTATAAAACATATTTTTCTGCATATTAGTACGAAAAATATAGGTTTTATTACTACTTTCATGCATAAATTTCTGAAAAAACTTGAACATCAACGGAACGTTCTTTTAGGCAAAACAAGGCAGAAATTCCTAAAGCAATGCAATGTCAACCTACACTGTGTCTGCCCATTGCAAGCTCGATTCAAAACATTATTTGACCGAGTTTGTAGTGTTGCAACTCATTCAACAATATTGTAGGTTTACAAAACCAACATTGAGAACGTGGAGAACCAAACAGAGCTTATCATAAAAAGCGTTAAAGTAGCTGAAGAAAAAAGTAGGCCGGGTAGTGACCACGCCGTAGATGAAAGGATCACAACACTATAAGACCTTGGACTTCGGAGTTCCCATTGAATTAAAAAAAAAAATCCGCCCAACCGCACCTCATCTCTTATACTCCCTGTCATAGTTCCTTGGATATAAAGTCGCGTCGTTTCACGCGATCTTATTTTGTTGTTTGCGGGGCGCGGTGTCAAAATGCTTGACAGGCGCGAACAACTATTCAACTCCACATGCATATTCATGAACAAGGTCACGCACCGTCAATCACGCGTGTGACGATTTCATGATTGGCCAATTAGGATGCACGATTATTTTTTTAAAGGGACCGGTATGCACTTCCGGGTTTACACACAATCGCACCTACGCATTGCAATGCGCACATACATACTCAACTTGCACGTATGCATGATCTGATGGAATAATGTCCAAGGCATTATGACAGGGAGTATAGCTGTGTGGAGGACAACCAAACATTTTTTTTTGCCTTATGAATAATCTATAGACAGTAGATTTGTACGCTAATCCAGTTGTGAGTTTATACATGTAGGCAGAAGCTCTTGAGAATCGCATAACATACTACTGTTGTGGCAAGAAATGTTCGCCTTATAACTCTATGTGCAATGTTATTGGTTATCTTGAACTATGTTCAGACTTACCATAATTTTGTTTTCAATTGTAATAGAAAGATTGAACTTATCATTCAAATGGGTGATAGTAAATTTCAACCATACTGATATCAAGTTTAAAATGTGAAGAAAATAACCTTGATAATTATTTGTTGGGAGTGGCTCTTTTTACTTAATTCTTTTCTTCCATCTTTTCTAACTTCCATTTCATTCAGCCAGCATGCTTATAGGATTTTTAAGCCTGGCCCAACATTTTGCTTGAGCCTGGTCCCTTCAGGACCCAAGCGTGTGTCCGTACGGACCAACCGTGTAAACAAACAAACAAACAAACTTTTATGTGCAATATTATGTTGAATTACATATACTCTAAAAGTGGAAATGTTCACACTAAATTTTGTTTTGCTCTTTTCGCGATAAATCAGCAAGCGTGAAAATAAAAACGTGCAAATATATTTATATTTAGGTCTATGTAGGAACCTCGAAACCGCGAAAATAGAAATAAGCAAAAGGTCACGTTTTTTAACCTCGGCACCACAAAAAGGTGGTTTTGTTACATTTTAGAGTTTTTTTTGTCTTTAGGCTATTGTATTTGAGTAACTCTCTATCAAATTGACGTGTGTTTGAGCTTATCTTAAAGACAATTTAATACCTTTTAATAATCTGAAGAGAGAAAAAATCTATCACTTTTGCTTTAATTAATACAGCTCGTTAAGTATAATTAGTCAGGGTGGTTGAGGGAGCGGAGGAGGAGGGAGTGGAGGAGGAGGAGGTGATTGCAATGCAATACATGGGTGGAAAATTGTTAAATCTCAAAATGTCCTAACAGACAAATGGTAGCGGAGTGGTATAGCAGTCCCAAGTATGCAAATGATTCCATTGCATACAATGTCATGCTCTACCACACACAGTAATCAACAACTGACTAAATCTTATTGTCCTATTTGCCTGAATGGATGGTTTCTCCTGACCTTCATTTGAAAGTATTACCTCAGGAATGTCTTTAAGACCTATGACCACAACTGGTACTACATGTACTATAGCCAAAGTAATTAATTGTCATTACTTTATATGCAACACATATTATTATGATACTTTTAAATGCCCACTGTTGCAGGTTGAGTTACGTTATCAATAACTGTAGTGGATGAGATGACAACATAATACTCACGTACTGTACATGGTAGTTTAAACACCCTGTATATTAAATTGCTGTGTGAAACAATGCTTTATAATCACATAGTGATGGTTAAACTAAACGATAGTCTCTCAAACTTGTTCTGAATTATCATATATTTCATAACTTGTTTAAATTGGTGTTTTTTCAGTATTAAACATTGGGTATTTTGACCACCCCGTATATATATACTTCCTAATAAGCTGACTAATTAATATTGAATTCGATGGATGGGTAATTTACTCAAATACAACAAAAACATGTATATCCTTCATATAGGTCCTGCATTTAGACTGTAGAAGAAAAAAAGTAAATCATCATTTTGTATAACATTTTAATTGTTACACCCTGTATAATGTTTAGGTCACCTGTATATTTGATTTCTAGTTTAAGAATTTACAATCCTTACATTATGAGCTTTCCAGATATATATGGTTTCATACCCTTTAGATGTAAATATTTTAATATATTGTACCAAAACAAAAAAATGATGTATATTTCATGAAAATGACCAATGTAACACAAATGTAGCCCAGGTTAAAAAATGTGACCAAAAGTGTTCAAATTGAAAGCGCAACAAATTACAAGCGCGAACATTTCTAAATTTACAGTATTGTCAATATCTGACATATTATTTAATTTAAAAGATAAAATATAGAACAAGAAAAACAAGTTAATGAATGCTATCTTTGAGAGAAGTATTGATTTATTTCTTGTCTGTGCTGTCTGAATCGCTCAATATGAGCAAACTTTGATGGAAGTGTTCCCTGACTACTGTTACAAAATCGCTCATTTCTCTGTATTAAATCAAATGTGGTTTTCTTCATAATAAATCCCTTACACGCCTGAACCCTATGAAATCCCACTTGAAAACTATGCTGGCATCACGTGTCACCTCAGTCTATCTCGCTGGCTGCTCACGACGCGACGAGTGATAAATGTGCACTGAATTATTAATTGCAGGCGCGTGACCCCTTGGCCGAGTTGACTGAGACACTATGATCCATGTTGGAGGACCCGGGGTCGAATCCCATTATCGGCAAGTCTGGTTTTCCCGCTAAATTTCATCCATTCCCCCCCCCCCCCCCCCCCCCCCCCCCGATAGTTTTTTCAACATTTTCATCCCAAAAGTGTTAGGGTTATAATAGCAAACTAATTGGACTTAATGTATAGTGTGGTGTGTGACATAATCCATTCAAATACTTATTCAGGAAGTTATGATCACCTACATTTTGTAAAGTAACGTTTTAATTTTTTGGGGGACACCCTGTATTGCACTTTATATAAAAGTATGTTCCTCAATCCTCACGCGCATAGCCGTTCAATATTATATGATTATTTTTTACTTTAACAATTAATAGCTATACTCTGTTTGGCCATCTCGAGACAGTGACGTAACTGAACAGGCGCAGCTTTTACGCACGCGTGTGTATCTTCCGCCTTTCAACGCTCGTGCTTGTATGCCAGCGCCGCGAGTATGCGTGCGCGTTATGTGATGCAATTAGTAGAATACGCGGTTACGTCACTGTCTCGAGATGGCCAAACAGAGTATAGCTGTTAATAATGGATATTTTGACGCTCCAGGAACCTACAATTGGGATCTATGACTCAACAACTCCCCATAACTTAAGTACAGTAGCAAAGCAATGTTAATTTAAGATAAACCATGCTGCTATGGAAACCAGCACGCTGATCGAACCGCACCACCCGGATAATGTGTTTACTAATGTGTTTACGCGATCGCAGCCGCAGTGTTGTTTTTGGAATGATCGCTTTTGGAAACTAAAAGTAACTTGATTGTTATTTTAATTTGGTCATTTTAGTGTTACCATTTTTGAAAATAGTTTGAATGACATTTTTTTATATAAATTAAATTAAATTGTTGATAAGGATTAAATCATATTTCAGCTTAAATGTGTGTCACCAATCTACAAAGTTCTAGCATTGTAGATTGGTGATACACGTACACTGAACAACACAAGTTGCTGTGTTTCTTTCAGCCTCTTACCATCTGCAAAGATGGGCTATTGCTGAACAACCCGTAACACCTTCTTCAGGAGCTATAGTTGGAAAAACAATTGCTCACCAACTATTGGGCTTAGGTGAGTGGAACTGACTACTATTTTGTGGTATGGGTTCAAGATGGTTGTGGGTTTGCCTGTTGAGGGCTTGCTTATTATTGCTGACAAGTTTGCTTAGTTGAGGACTTGCTGGTTGCTAGTCCAGAGGGCTTATTAGTTGAGGACTCAAGCTTATTGAGAATTTGTCATATAGTTTACTTAGTTCCAAACTGCTAAGCCTCTTTACAGCGGCAAATTAAGCATGGGCATAGATACGCTCCGCACTGATTACACTTTGAGGACTCGCTGGTGTGGCTTATTGATTGAGGGCTTGCTTAATAAGGGCTTGGTGGTCAAAACCATTTGGTTGAGGTTTAATGGTTGAGGGTTTACTTGTTTATAGGGCTTGGTAGAGTACTTGTGCTTTTATAGAGGGCTTTCAGGTTCAAGGCTAGGTGCTTGAGGGCTCTCTGGTCTAGTGCTTGCTGGTTTGCCAAAGGCCACTATTAATATTGCTAACACGGTAAATAATGAACCATAATCAAGTAAATAATTACTTCATCTAACTCTGTGCGGTGACATCAGAGTGTATTGACAATGTAATTGTCTACCCAATTAAAGACCAATCTTCGCATTCACACAAAAATGCTGCATCGACCACTAGGAAACATTCTTGAGGTCACAGCACAGAATTACATGAACAAAGTAAAAATGAAAAAAATCATACTTAAGCTCCAAAAAAACAACCCCTGTTTTTCGGGCGGACGGACCTGTCAAGTATGGCCGGTCGGTTTTTGTTGTTAGGATACATCAATTGATCAAGGCAGCTCATGCACATGCCTGTCACACTATCCTTGGTGTTCAAAACCCAAATGTGAAAATGTAAACTGCACTTTGTTCTATCCTTTTCAATGTAGCGTTCTTAATCAAAGATAAATAATGTAAGCTTCATATAATATGAAAATGCTTATGTAATGTTGAAATCAAATTATTTCATCCTAAACCGGTTGGCAGCTGCATAGTTACTTCCAGTATGAAATATATTTTTTGAAATCTTCCTATCATTAACCGTTTGTCAATATGTGGTTGATTACGTAGCCTCATGCACCCTATTTATTATTGAATATTCATGAATGAGCCTATTATTCACTATCATCTAGACTTCCAGTTAAATAATAGCGCCCTCTAAGGATATTGATGAGAACTTAATACATCTAGAGGGCAGCATTACCTTCTCTACTTTGCTTTGTCAAATACCCCCAGCAGAGTATCTTAGTCAGTCTTGTGACCCTGTCAGCCAGGGTGGTTGCCACCACTATTTACATGACCTGTATATCCTTGTGGCATTCAATATTGCTAGGTACACAGTGGATTAGCCCAATTGGGCTATCTTTTGAAGAAAAACAACTGGACAGGAACCATTTTGGCAGTTGGGCTCATCAGTTTTTCCATTTTTGTGTTATCTGCCAGGTCCACCGCCCACGGTATAGTGGCTGTAATCAATATATTGGGCTACTTTTCCCTCACATTTTGGGCTCCTTTGACAGTATTATTCTTTCGCAACACTGGTCTCGGCAGGCAATTTACCCAGCAGACTGACTACCCAGACAGTTGGTGCATGGCTGGATACGTAACAGGAACATTTGAGATAACAACATAAACACAGGGCTGGCTCCGATGACCACCGACTTTAAATGAAACCAGGATTACTAAGCAAATGGGAATATTATTGGCGATATATTGATTATTTACCTATAATGTGATCAATATCTATGTGTTTGTTATTCTGTATGTTTTGTATGGAATCAGTACGTCGCCGTGGCTCAGAAGCAGGTAGGCCATGATAACATGACCATGACACCACTGGTGTAACATTGGGAAACAATGTGGGGATTTAAATCAATAGGGAATTTACCTTGATCATTGTATTGGTTCGCAAGGACAGAAACAAATAAATATCCTCTATTATACCTATGATTGTGATTATTAATACAAAATAGTTTAATATCATCATCATTATACTAATTAAATTTTGTTTAGGCAGGCAGTCATGCAGGGGTACAATTAAGGTAGCACTATATTATAGAGACTGGCCTGGTAAAATGTAGGGAATTACCAGGTATGCAGACATAAGTATTATTTCTAGCTACCTCCTCCGCTCAAAGTGAAATATACACTTTGGTATAGAGAACATGTGCAATTTAATATAGCAGGTTTTTTAGTTCTGCTAGCCTGATAATTGCACATGGTTGAGCAATGCATGACTGGATATACCATACTCATGTCTGAGCTGTCTGCTTGCTATGGTGGTATTTATATTGGATTGTTTCCAAATTTACAGCGATTTCTGTTCGATATTGCTCTACATGTTGTACTTTTTAGCATACTTCATAGAGTACTTTTTAGGCCCTCCAAAAAGAATCTGCACACTTGTTGGCCAAACCATAAGGCAATTTTAAATAAAAAATAAACATGTATAGTCACCACTTCCTTTTTTTTCTTCTTTTTTTTTTGCATTCATGTCATAACATTTTTGTTCAGGTGTTTCAGAGATTATGATGTTTATAAATAACAACTTTGTTTCTTTCTTCGTTATGCACAAACAAGTTTTGTGGTGACCAACCCCCAGAACTATGAAATCAAAACAATCTAAAGAGCGCAAAGTCTATTGCTAATAAGGGCGATTTTGCCCTAAAAAGTGCCATCTGTAGGAGAGATCTCATGGCTGTATCCTTACAGCGACCTAACTTGGTGCAAAGATGCAACATGGGAACCTTCATATGTCAATGATGTCAATGGTCATGTCAAAGGTCATCTTAGGCAAAGTTGTTAAATAAGCTGAAAACTTTTTTTTTAAATCCCATTTATTTTTCATACAAAGACCGATTGCAACCATTATTATGTTTTGAGGTGTCCAAGTGTGATATAAAATTGGATGGATTGAGCATGGTACACAAAGATATCAGTCGAGCTATGAGTTTAAAAAATATTGTGTGAGACATTGCGAGCACAATGTTTTAAACTCTTAGCAAGACCAATATATTTGTGTATCATGCAAAATAATCCATTATCCTTACCAGGCTTCTCGTTAGGTACAAATATTATTATGGGGTCCACTGGACCCCATAATCTACCAATTCTCAAAATTATGGGGTCCGAGAAGAAATTATGGGGTCCAAGTCAAAAATGTAATTTGTGAATTGCGAGTTGTGACTTCGGAATCGGATACGGAGTGGTTAAACGGGGACTATGTGGTTGTATGCATTCAACCGACACGACGAAAACATATGTACATGGGATGAAAACATGGAGGATGGTCGAGTTGTACAAGGAAGACCGAGAATATTTTATATTTATTAATAAGTACACTTCGATTCGGATTGTCATGAAAACTGATATTTGTAAGCTTACACTTGTAAAATTATCTTGACACACGATTAAAAATTATTGCGTCCAGATGGACGCAATAAAGAGTCCAGTTTGAAATTTACTGCGTTTTTATCAAAAATATTGCGTCCCCAGACGCGAAAAGGCAATGTAACGAGAAGCCTGATCCTTACAACCTTTTACTTTTGAAAATGTGTAAGAAGTTTTAAAATCTTTTTGAACTTTGTACATTGATTTACGATATTTTGCCACATGGATTCATACCGTGTAGTACCTGAAGACAAAAATACACCAGGTAGCGTAGTCTTTTCAAAAAATTCTTTTTAAAAGAATATACGACTGAAAATAGCACTTTATAACAAAATCAATATATTTTTTCCTGTCTTGTACTTTAACTATTACTATGTCTCATATTATCATTGCCATTTCAGGATCTGTGTCTGGTTCAGCTCCGACGCTTGGCTTGCCCCCATCAAGCATTCATCAGTCAGTTGGCAGTAATGGTCCCAATGCATCAAACTCTAACTTGGCTAGCCAACTCGCCGCCTTGCCTGTACCACAATCATCAACTACCAATACACAAGATGAAGCAGCACGTACGACTCAATCTAGCGGACGATCCCGAGGCAAAGGGCGCCCTCGTTCCAACCAGCCAGGACATCGGTATTCTCAACCTTGCCCTATTTGCCAGAAGGTGTTCGGTAGCTCCAGTGCTCTGGCAAAACACAAGCTTATTCATAGTAGTGAACGGAGACATAAATGTCTTCTGTGTGCAAAGAGCTTCAAAAGACAGGACCATCTGTAAGTCTGATTTACTATTATTGAATGATAACCTTTATTTATCAATTATCTAGATGGCCTGGGCAGGGGCCCTTAAAGGTATATTATGTGATCTTTCCAGGGAGCGCCCTCAACATCGAAAAGAAAAAAATGAAAGCAGATTTTCTTGCAGATTTACATTTCTGATCATAAATCGTACATACATGTTA
Source organism: Ophiura sarsii (assembly GCA_035610835.1). Classification (NCBI taxonomy): domain Eukaryota; kingdom Metazoa; phylum Echinodermata; class Ophiuroidea; order Amphilepidida; family Ophiuridae; genus Ophiura; species Ophiura sarsii. Next base: position 13,184,573 of record CM069448.1, on the reverse strand, counting down.
CAGGGGATACGATTCTTAATTACTTCAAAATCATGGTTTTAGAGTGAAAATAAACTGTCGTGTTAACACGACACTTTATATTTTCACTCTAAATTCACTCTAAAACCATTATTTTGAGGTAATTTGGAATTGTATCGCTCTGTAACTAGGAATGTATGTACGATTTATGATCAGAAATGTAAATCTGCAAGAAAATCTACTTTCTAAAAAAAATCATGAATAGAGGGCGCTCTCTGGAAAAGATCACATAATATGCCTTTAAATATTACGCTGTAAGCATTCACATGACACATGTATAAATGCATATTTTATTTAGCATAGCCCATCATGCTATTGCAAAAAGGTCTCAAAGTCACTTAATTTGTTAGGGTGTCTCATCAGCTGGCCCGGAAAAATTAGGAATTGGGGGTATCTCATTCCCAGGAAATGTGGGTATTTGGAGGGACATTTTTCTTTTCTCAAAATAAAGAAATACATAAGTAATTTGGGCATACAACACAGCTTTGTTGTTGAAAAATGATAACTCTATCGTGAGGGATTTATATGAATTGCCAAACATCTGCAAAATCCTTGAGGGTCACTCTTTCTACAAGTTTGGAAAGTAAAAAAACAGCAATAAGGGGTTATGAGAGTGCATTTTTAGGGATGGATATGTGTATTTTAAGTGAAACTTGGATAAAATTGATAAATACGGAGTCACAAGATCAGAAAAACAAATATTTTCTAACACTATCAAAAAATATTGAGCAGTATTGGGCAGAAATCTGATTTCAATTCGTGTACATGTAACAAAACGAGCGAGTACCAGGTTTTTTGTTGAACTGTATAAATCATGTTCTGGTGCCCATGTAAACACAGTCCCTGTGGTCTATAATAATTGGTAACCTCTTGCCAAGATAGCGAAGAGGGACCAGGTTCGAGACTGTATTTTAAAGTCTTTGTTAATTTGATTCATGCTAGTTTGTCCAAGTCTATATACTTATTATTCATTCGTTTCTAAATAGTTAATCAAATGTGGTCAGTTAGAGTAATCATATTTCAATTTAACCTTACCTCAACTTTTTCTACTTACACAGTAGTTTAATCGTCAAAAACACACTTTAGGGTTAACTATTACATTTTATCATTTATTATCCCTATTCCTAAACCTCTAACTGAAAATCAAGAGGGCTAATTGTCCACTGGATAGTTAACTACTATTATCTGCTAAAATGCATCAAATAAAAATGCACATAAACCAAGGATTGCCAAAAATGGGTATAGACAAAGTGTTAAGAAATGTGCTGAATGACCGCTTACCTGGAAGAAAAAGTCTGATATTTGTATGACAACCTCAGGGTATAGACGAGCTTTTGAAAAGTGAAAATAATCCAAGATGAAATTTAGCTTGTGGTATGCAGCACAAAGGGCTAGAACTATAAAGACTGGACTCTTCTATGGAAGGGAAACAATAGCATATTTGAGGTCAACCCCACATAGGCTGTCTAGCTAGTGGGGGGGGGTCTCAGATTTGGTTTGGACGGGGGTGTGCGGCTGAAGCGTCCAAACACATACCCATTTTTAAGGGTCATTTTGGCAGAAAATGGTACCCATTATTAGGGACTTCCATTCAAAACGCAACCCATGTTTTAGGTTCTGCCATATTTTTGTAGGATTTTGCCTCTGGAATTTTCACTTTAGCGATATTATGGGTGAGATATTATCCTGAAGAAAAAAGTAACCCATGTTTAAGGCCATGATCTGAAAAGTTAGGGTACTTTTAGGGATTTTGAAGCACAAAATCATACCCAATGTTTAGGGATTTTTGCAAAAATATAGCCCATTAGAGTGGCACATCCCCATATACCGTATTAGGCAAGTACCCCCTCCCCCCTCCCCCGGGAGCTAGTTCTAAGCTTGAAGTTTGTTTTGTACCAAATAGGCACAAAGCTTAAGGTTCACATTAAAATCAGCACGCGAAACCCTAACGGAATCCTATCTGGTACTCGCATCTGCAGGTGTAGTATAAATGTGAGTCACTAGTTTCAAATGTCTGAGTTGTGCCTTCTTGAATTCGACTACACCTAACAATTGTTAAAAATCACCTTACAATGAAATGAGATTCATTTTATTTGATTAAACCGAACTTTGAGAGTAGTGACTGATAAAGGCCTGGCTCAGAGTCAAACCAAACGGAAATATTAGTATTTGTACTTAGAGCGTATGTTACTGTTAGACGGGTGTATGGTGACTTCCTGTTTTCCGGATAGATGTGTTTCCATGGGCGGGGAACTAAGGGACGCACCATTAGATTTTCAGGGGGGGGTAGGAAGTTTCCGGAGAAAAAAAAATTCCCCCTCTATGCAGGCCCTAAAAAAAAAAATTCACCCCCTGATGAGTAAAAAAAAAAAAAAAAAAATCTACCCCCACCCAACTCAATATGAATGGATACATTAAAAAAAAAAAATTCGCCGCCTCTGGCGGCGCAAAAAAAAAAAATCACCCCTTGCGGCGGCCGAAAAAAATAAATTCTCCCCCGGACCCAACTTCCTACCCCCCCCCCCTGAAAATCAAATGGTGCGTCCCTAAGCTGATCCCAACATTACTGCCCAGTGCCCACACTCTGTATCGGTAGCTTGGCCAAAAGTACCGTCTTACAACTCTGACAAGGTGTCTGTCTATCCAATTGCTAAGTTTTGAGTTGGAGGATAATTTAAGATTTAAAATTGAATTTGTCAATTATGATTATTGCAACCATTATCAAATTCAAAGGACTTCCTAGCGAAATTTAGATGAGATAAATCTTTTTATGTGAAGTGAAGCATGCATGTTTTATCTGAATATTTTGCTTCATGACCTACAGAGAACCAATTACCATACACATCACATTTTCTTTTGACACTTGAGTGAGCGTATAACAACATTATAATGTCATTGGGAACAAATTTAAAAGGACAATTGTTTGTATCCGAAATGTAGATTTACAGGCCTTTTGTGAAAAACCTTGAATTAATACATTTTTAACAACATGCAAAATTGTGTTTAGTTTAAATTTAAAAGATTACTGATATGTCAAGTATGAGGCCAATCGAGTAATATGATCAGGCTATTGGTATTGGTCATTTTATAGCAATACATTACCATATATGGCAGTAAACCCCATAATTATGGACACTTTAATTCAAAAGATTGATGCAATTATTTAAGATTTTTCAAAACAATTGATACTAAAAATGAAGGTTTTCTTTTATTAGAATACTTTACCAAGTAATTCACTGACGGATTGTTGTCCCCATTGAAAACATGTTGGTTGGTTGGTTTACTAAAGGAAATTAAATCCCAAAAATGTTTGTCTTTGTTTTGTTATATCTCAAAATCACTATTCCCAGGACTCATTCTGCGTGATCACATTCATAATGAGTCCATTAGCATACCATTCAAACAAAGACCTTTCCTGCCTTTATTATGATGCCGGTCATGATGATTGTACATGTATACCGGGGGTGGGGGGGGGGGGGGGGGGGGGGGGTACTCATGTATATCAGGTATACATACATGTATGTGCCACCCAAATGGGTCACATTTTGCAATGAAAACCGTAAACATGGGTTCAAATTGCAAAAATAAAACCCACCTAAACAAGGGTCCCAAATCGCAAAAGAACACCTAAACATGGGTCCCAAATTGTACACCCCCCCCCCCCAATATGAGTCCCAAATTGCAAAAAAAGAATCCCCAGTCAAATCAGCCATTTTAAGGTTAAAACGCCCCTAAAAGCGGGTCTGGATTTCAAACCTCTCGCACACCAGTCTAAAAGTAATATTTAAGTACCCCCCCCCCTCCCCCGGGTCATACACCCACCACCTCATCCGCCCACCATTTCTACTAAGTGATGCGTACTACCATACTTTGTGGTTTCTCTTCTTGATCCTGCCATCTTATATTACAATACTATATAATGGATCTATACAATAATACAAGCCTGGTGATTCATCAGTTCACTAGGACATGTAGGTCATATTATTTACAGTATTAAACAGAGAGCTATATGCAATACCAAAACTGATAAATAGTCATGAGGTGTGGTATCTAAATTACATGTTGTAAATTTCTATTATAGAAGATATCGTCTCCAAGATCATAATACTAAATTCTTCAATTTATAAGCACACAAAAACTCACTTGAATGGTGAAAAAATCACACATTCGTAGCATACCTGGTGAAAAATGTGTCATCTCAGCTCCCTGGGGAATTTCACTTAAAAAAGTTAGTTAATTTGCATAATTTCATATTTATTAATGATGCACGATATTTATGTTTTCTTTGGGGGAGGGGGAGGGTTAATTCTATTAGCCAATTGGTATTCCCCTCACCAAATTAATAAGAGTAAACACATGTATGATATTTTGGGGTTGGAACCCGGGGTGGGGTACTTAGTGGATATGAGGTCAAGGGGGTGTGCCGCCAAATAAAGTTCCATTTGTCACCCGTCTGGTACCCCTTTTCATAGCCATTTTTTGGTAAATTACTGGGTCTAAAATCCTTAAATTTGCTGTTTTTCACAGAAATATAAGCAACATTTGTCAAGTATATGTAGGAAAATGATGGGTCTCTGGTAAATATATGGGTCCCTTTCCCCCGAAAATTGGTTATTGTTTGGGTCAATTTTCGTTTTGCTGGTGGCACATCCCTACCAAAAAAATATCTGAGTACCCCGGGTGTTGGAGCTAGGGTGGGGAGACAAGGCGGTAGTGGTGAGATGGAACATGTTCTGGAAATCTTTGTTATGACCTTTCATGTTGTGACCAAGTGTTCCATGGTGTGACTGTCACTTTTTGTTATTGTTTGATTTGACAAGGTCACTCGGGTTTGTACTATCATGGATAATCAATATTCTATCAGATAAACGCTAGGCAAGGTGTAGAATTTGCATAAAGGTAAAACACATCTGTGTGGGCTGTAACAAAAATAGATCTAGAAAATAGATCTAGAATAGATCCTCTATTTCCCCCAATACCCCAATCCAGTGTATGATAATACAATATCTTGTATGTAAGCCACTTTTTAGGCTGGTCAGGAGGATGTATGAATACATCTAGCTGGAACAATGATGTTGCCTAACAGCCCTACTGTCAAGCAGCACAATTGGGCTACTTTATTTGGTAGTGTTACCTAATAGTCTTACCCAAGCATTGCCGCTGAGTTGGAACTACAATAACCATCAGTTTTATTTTGATGCAGATGTGAAAAGTGTAAACTTTGATGTACATTGAAAATTCAGCCTCTTAGCTTTGAAAAAGAAAGATTGATGGAAACTTTCCCTGAATTCAGTTCAAGGGACTGGTTTGTTATAAACACCCGGTATAGCATTCCAGAGCCAGACTTTTTTGTGTACATTCCCAGCCTATTGTTGACCAACATGCCAATCAATTTGTATTGGTAACTCTGCTTCAGATATGGATGGGTTAACAGTGTTACTAGCATCTTATAGCCCAACTGTTGCTTTTAAATATAGAAGGGATCATTATGAAAACTCAAAATACAATTTTGGGGGAAATTGGTTCACTTTTTGCCATTTCATGTCCCATCATATTAAGGCCGTCTTTAAAAAAATGAATTAAGCAATTTTTCACTACATATTTTCAGCTTCTTTGGGTAATAATTTTGGCAACACTGTGGGGTCATTGGGGTCAGTGCACTGGGTAAGAAGGTTGACAGTTCAGGATTCTTCAAGTTGTTGTGGTAAATACATGGTAGTGTGATAATATTATATAAAAGAGTGGTTAGCAACCTTTTTGATCAAAGGTCAATGGCACATTCATCTGTATTATGAGAAAAGGATCTTTTAGACTGGATTTGAAGAGATACTTTGTAGGTGGGTTTATTACAAGCAGAGCTTGCTACATCCTCTCTAGTTTGATGTGTATAAATAAGATCTGCAGGAATAATGGCTGGCATCCTTATTGATCCTTCAATAGGCCAGGGCTATTAGATAACATGGATCTCCGGTCATCTGACAGTACATTTTTACCTTGAGTTTGGATGCAAATTTAGTATTAGGCCAATGGAAATGGATTCGTAGGTTCCTGTTCAAAATCTTTAAAAGGTGACGAGGTCAGGTTCAGGGTTGTAGCTAGCCACATTTTAGTGCCGGCTAAAATCTCACACATTTATCGCCACGCTCTGGCATTCCCAGCCATTTTGTGGTATCTGATGTACATTTACTCCATTTTTGAGTCTTAGAGCTGGTTAATTTCCCTGAAAATTGCTGTGAGTGCCGGTTGTTTAGCCTTAGTGCCGGTCGCTACCGATCAGCACCGACCAGTGTAGCTACATCCCTGGTCAGGTTTCATTATTCATTTTTGGACAAAATTTCATTATTTCATTAAATACACGAAGAGTGTTGAATTTTGCACCATCAATCAGTGTATCAATCACGATCATTTCATGATTTATCATCATTGTTAAAATATTTGTTCCTCAAAAATCATCTACAAGTTAAAAATATTTAAATAAAATGTTTTACGTTGACATTTATTCTATACTTTTAAAATATCAGAAAGAAATGTTACAGAGTGGATGGAATGCAGCACAACGCATGAAAACACTGCTGCTGCTCAGGGTTGTTGCGTATCTCCGGCCCCCAGTCTAAGTCTCCAATATGTACACCACTACGCTGATGTACTTAAATACATTGGCGTACCCAGCTTTTGGAAACAGGGGGGGCCCGACCATAGTTGTACCGACGAAAGGCATGATGTACCGACAATTTTTTTTCAGACTCCCAAAAAAAAATCGTAAAACTTGACTTGCACAAAAATTTTTCCAGTGACCAGCTGAAATCTTTGATAAGTGGGGGTAGGGGGGGGGGGATGAAGTTGTCAGCATAACCCTTGCCGAAATTTGATACAGTTTTGATAGTATCAAAACTGTATCAAATTGTATCAAATATTAGTGTATCAAACCGTATCAAAGTGGGACAATTTGATATGTATCAAATTGTATCAAATTAGAGAAACTGAGAGTAATTTCACCAAGTCCCATTTGATACGTTTTGTATATTTGATACAATTTTGATAGTATCAAATCTATATAAAATTTGTTAGTGTACTTAATTTAGACGTGACGTAGTAAAAAACATGCAAAATGAGGCAAATTCATGTTGTCAGATTAAGTTTATTTACCAGCTATATGAATTGCAGTATACATAACATTTCTGACATAAAGTTAATTCTGACTATTCGATTATATCAAATTGTATCAAACTATTCACCTGTATCAAATTGTATATTCACCTGTATCAAATTGTATCCAACTATTCAACAACATCAAAATTGTGTCAAACTATTCTCCTGTATCAAATTGTATCAAACTATTCACCTGTATCAAATTGTATCAAACTATTCACCTGTATCAAATTGTATCAAAGTATTCGACTATATCAAATTGTATCAAACAACTATTCACCTGTATCAAATTGTATCAAACTATTCAACAATATCAAATTGTATCAAACTATTCTCCTGTATCAAATTGTATACAGTTTTGATACGTATCAAATTGTCCCACTTTGATACACTAATATTTGATACAATTGTATACAGTTTTGATAGTATCAAAACTGTATCAAATTTCGGCAAGGGCTAGGTGAATAGTTTTGATACAATTTGATACAGGTGAATAGTTTTGATACAATTTGATACAGGTGAATAATTTGCTACAATTTGATACAGGTGAAAATAATTTGATACAATTTGATATAGTCGAATAGTTTGATACAATTTGATACAGGTGAATAGTTTGATACAATTTGATACAGGTGAATAGTTTTGATACAATTTGATACAGGTGAATAATTTGCTACAATTTGATACAGGTGAAAATAATTTGATACAATTTGATATAGTCGAATAGTTTGATACAATTTGATACAGGTGAATAGTTTGATACAATTTGATACGGGTGAATAATTTGATACAGGTGAATAGTTTGATACAATTTGATACAGGTGAATAGTTTGATACAATTTGATACAGGTGAATAATACGCATGCTTAGGAAATAGTTTGATACAATTTGATACAGGTGAGTAGTTTGATACAGGTGAATAATTTGATACAATCGATATTGGTGAATAGTTTGATACAATTGATACAGGTGAGTAGTTTGATACAATTTTCAGCTGGAAAATCAATTATGAAAATTAGGTACCAATTATTAATTAGCAAATTATTCTATAACACTTATTTATTTCCAAATCAAAATCTGTTGAAAAGAAAACAACTCCTTCAGTTGATCATATTGGTAAAGTTTAGTTATAAATAATTGTTCTTAACGCGAAAAAAAGAAGAAGATCTTGTAACGGTGTCATTCGCCTCCCGAATTGTTCATTTGCACCTCAAACGAAGTATCGCGTGCCGGCAGCTGAGTTGCGAAATACATGTACACGTCAATACGACCAATGTCCAATGGCGTCATTCGTCCAGTGTTCTTGTGTTTTGGCATGGCACGATAATAGTTAATCCTACATACATTGCACGACGTTCCACGGTCACAGTTGTTGCACAGAATGGTAGTACGTAGAAATTAAACGGAATCCTTAATAAAAAAAGGCACTCTGTCTGCGTCCGCCTCGGAATTGTTAGGAGTTAAAAGAAAACGTCACACAGATAACACCTCCACGGCTGCTTGATGGTTCAATGGCGTACAAGTTGTACATCCAACATCACTAGAAGTATTCAAGTCCAACATGGTGACACCCAAATGCAAGCTCTGTGAAATTAAGAAGATATAAAATGAAAATAAAAACACATTAAAATCAGAATACTGCATTTACATAAGCTATATGGCATGGATACCGTGCCAACTAGTCCGTCAGTTCCCATTTGCAATCATGATACTGTTTTTAACCTAAAGTTATTGCTAGGGTCAGTTGCTTCCTATTGACCATACGTCATGGTATTAATTAAATGGCTTTTATGATTAATTAATAATTAATAATTGATAAAGTTTCACTAATCAATTTGTGCATTGGTACGCTTAAACAATATACAGTCATCAAAAGTAGCTATACACTCAATACAGGTAATAAATGGGCTTTTAACTCTAAAATGTACATCCTTACCTAAAAATATTAAATTATAGAAGTCGTTCTTTAATATGAGATATTGCACGCTAGGATCGGTTGAATATTGAAGAAGGGACAATCCCAAATGTAAGGTTAAGTCACAATTTCATTTTCACATTTTTCTTTTCAACACAGGGCCATGACAGGTAGCGTGTGTGTGGCGTATTGATCCCCAATTGCAATCCTGGTAATCGCTTCTGTACCCGTGTCCGCGTGCAGAAAAGTAAAATGTGAAAATAAAAATCGGACTTCACCTTACATTTATTAAGTGTCCCTCCCTCAATAATCACCCAATCCAAGCGTGCAATATCTCATATTAAAGAATATATAAATTACTCAACAACTTCATAAATTAATTTAATATTTTGAGGTAGGATATATTTTTCAGAGTAAAAAGCCCAGTACCTGTACTTGTTTTGTTTTGGTACCTGCTTGTGTGAAACACCTGTTGCATTATGCACATTGGTATGGTTACTCTTTGGTGTGAATCCTTTCATGTCATTGTTTTGTTACTTGCATTTTAGAAACATTCGTCACAATATGCACATTGGTGTGGTTTCTCTTTGGTATGAATTCTTTCATGTCTTGTTTTGGTACTTGCATTTGTGAAACATTCGTCACAATATGCACATTGGTGTGGTTTTTCTCTTTGGTGTGAATCCTTTCCGAATGACTTGTTTTGTGTTCCAATGAAGAAAAACATTTCACAGAATATGCACATTCATGTGGATTGTTTTTGGTATTAATCCTTTTGTGGCTTGTTTTGGTATTTTAATGTACGGAACTCTTTTTGATGTGCACATAATTGGTTTGGTCGAGAGGAAATTTTAAGAGCATTTGTTTGTCCGACGGATGAACGTTGGAACCAATATCGATGAATCTGCCTTTTATGACATTTTATATGAATCTGATACTTGTCAAATTTACAGAAAACTCCCCCCTGCGCAATACTTGCAGATTAATGGCAACATATGATTTTTCTTCTGGATGGGGTCCCAAATGTATAGTTACTTTTGTTATGACTGTAGTCTGAATGTATCAATTTGATAACCAAATCAACCACTAAAATTGCAATGTGTTTCTTCAGTACAGCAGGGAAAACGTATTCAAAATCCTAGTTTACATCGCCATACTAATAAATAATAGGCCTAGACCTTTAATTAGCGGAATTTGCCTCCACGATCGAGAGGGTTTTTTAACCCAAAATTGATATTGATTAGTGACAATATCTACAGCATATACATACCGGTACCGTTTTTGTCATTTTGGACCATATAAATTGTAACACAGTTATTATTATACTGTTGACGTTGGAGGCTTGCTTGTCACGATATGCGACCAAATAGCAATGTTGATAATTTGTCTATTCTCCAATAATGTAAAATGCAAATGTGAATCCTTACCATTTATGTCGTAGTAAAGTCTTGGCATTCCTTTGCATTGCATAGTCAATTCTTGTAAAATAAGCTTAGGCCCCTACACCTAATTAAAAGTATGTCGAATTCTGCATCCACTGGGCACTGGACCATTCCATATTTCGATCTAACAGTTCTCTGTAGCTTTAATTTCTGTCCTGTGACTTTCAGCAGTTGCAGTTAAAAGTATGTCGAATTCTGCATCCACTGGCACTGAACACTGAACCATATTCCATTTTTCGATCTAACAATTCTCTGTAGCTTTAATTTCTGTCCTGTGACTTTCAGCAGTTGCAGTACAATCCCTCTAGATGTATACTGGATTCCCTGTCAACCTTTCCATTTCAATTGCTTTAAATTCTCACAACAGATCAACAGTCAGTTGACAATGTTTAAAAATCACAACTACTGTCGTCCATTTTGTTTATCTGGATCGGTTGCCCAAAAAATCGCCCAAAAGTAGCCCAATTTAGGATTTTGGGCTACATATGTAAATAAAGTTATAGAATGTGTCTTTATGATGCTACAGATGGAAAATGTGCTCAAAAAAATTGAATTGTGAAAGTTATCTGCTCTTTCTAATTATATATAACCTTGGCTACATACAGATAGTGGAAGTGTGCTACATTTCTGTTTCAAATACATGGGTCTATTTCATGAATACAGTATACCCCTTTTTGCAGTTTCAGAAGAATTATATCAAAATGTTTCCAGTTACATACAAAATAAAGGGTATAGAACCACATAATGTACATGGAAAGCATATAACCTATGATTGTAAATAATATGGTAATTGGAAATAAATATACAAGGTGACTTAAACATTATACAGGGTGTAACAATTAAAATCTTATATACAGAATTATGATATACTGTTTTTCTTCCACTGTCTAAATAAAGGATGTGTTTTGTAACGTTGTATTTGAATGAATTACCCATCCAGCCATATATAATATTAATTGGCCATCTTGTTAGGAAATATACAGGGTGGTTGCAAAATATATGCAATATAAAATACTGAAACAATTACATAAAAAACAAGTGATGAAATATATTGTATTTACCCTAAAGGTAATACAAATGTGAGTGATAACATGAAGGTAAACCATCACTGTAACAACTATTTAAAGCATTGTTTTGCACGATAATTTAATATACAGGGTGTTCAAACTACGCACGATAATTTAATTTACAAGGTGTTCAAACTATCATTTACATTACAAACATGTGTAGGCCTATATGTAATTCCCATTATATCAATCCACTCCATTTATAACATTATCTTATTCTCAATCTACCGGGCAACCTACAATAGTGAGCAAAAACTTAATTTATGACTGTGGTTTATCCTACTTTGATAATCTTATTTGAAAATAGATTACAGTATTAGCTTAATTAATACTCAATTAAATGATGTAAAGCATGCTTGCATCATTTAAAACCACATGGCATAAGACGTAAATATGATAAGAAAGCTCTCTTACACTCCAATTTCACCCATGTAGTAGCCAACTTGATACGTTTTGATTTATAGTATGATTTTTGTATATTCAAATTGATATTTACAACTTTTAAGTCCAGACAGTTCAATATGATATAGTTCGCAACACCGTATCTCATCGATCGAGGTGTCAAAATACGCAGGACAAAATTATGCACTTGGTTATTTGCTTCGCTTAATGCATACCCTTTCGAGCCGTTATATATTGGATCATTTCTAAGTGTTTCGATACTTCTTGTGAGCAGTTTATTTGACTTTAACAAAGACAGTTCAATGTTAACCAAGTCCAATTTGATATAGTTTTGATATATAGTTGACTTTAATAAAGACTGTTGAATTTTAACAAAGTCCAATTTGATATACTTTTGATATACTTTTGATATAGCTGACTTTACCAAAGACAGTTGAATTTCAACTAAGTCCAATTTGATATACTTTTGATATACTTTTGATATAGTTGACTTTTTGTATTTTAACTAAGTCCAATTTGATATACTTTTGATATAGATTTGATACTATCAAATTCATATCAAATGTCTGGTGCAGATTTGATATACTTTTGATATAGATTTGATACTATCAAAATCATATCAAAAATCTTTTGATATACTTTTGATATATCAAAACTATATCAAATCTGGTTTTGATACACTTTTGATACACTTTTGATACACTTTTGATACATTTATTTCGGCAAGGGAAACGGCCGAAAAAAATTGCATGGTCAAAATCGCAAATCTACTGACGGAGGGTTGTTTTTACCGACGGGGTTATTTCAGGGGGGGGGGCAGGGCCCCCCTGGACCCCCCCCCCCTGGGTACGCCACTGCTTAAATAGAGCCTGCCAAGATAGCGATGTGTGAGGGCATTATGAGAGTCTCAGTTTAAGCTACAGAGCAAATTCATGAAGTCTCTGACGGAATAAAACACATCATTAAAAATGTATGGTAACGCTAAATGTTACCGTACACTCTATGACGAAGACCAGCTCTGACACTTATTAACACTTACGCTTTTTGTTTACCTGCGTCCTCATATACCTTCGTGTGGTAGATAAGTCGCGCAGAGTCTATTGTGATTCGTGTTTCTGATTTTGCGATGTTTCATATACTTGATATGACATTAATGACTTAAGTGAAATAATGAAATATCTGATGCGTCGTCAGATCATGTTGGCGCGGTCAACAGGAAACTATGAATCCATTTTCATTGGCCTTAGGCTGTACGTGTTGGTCATTTTGATTACATCCTCAAGTTTGTCTAGCTGGGTATTCACGAACTATGTTGCTTATTCACCGGGTCAGTCGTGAGACTATTTTTTATCAGTACATTTAATATTGTAAACAATAACATATAACTCTTTTATTAAAATGTTGTAACTTGTATGCAATTTTGATGATAGATTAAAACCCCTCCGTCCTGCATTATTTCAGAAAAAGAAACAACCATTACCAATTTAGTTTGCCTACTTTCAAGTTTAATAATCTGACTGAATGGTATAATTATAACCTTCGTTATCAAATGAAAACAATGGTTTTATAATTAATAGGAATCCCATCGTTGCCAAAATAAACATACACGATTACCACATGGGTAAAAATCCACTTCACATTCTAAAATAGGTCTCCTGTGTTACAGTAAATGAAGCATAAGGCAACAATTGTTTTACATCGGTTCGTTCACATGGTAATCCAGATAGCTGCCCTGTGTAATATATTCATATCTGGACCTATCTACTATAGTTTAGTAAATTCCAAATTGGGGAAACCTGTTTACAGCAGCAAATGAATTCAGAAAAACACCGCATGCAAAATGCTCGCTTGTCGCGCAATGTTGCGTGCAAAATGCTTGCATGTCGCGCAATGTTGAAGTGACATTGTATGAGTGACACTTGCGTATGCCAAAATTGCGCTTATACACTTGGATTACTTTTGCGCGCAGATAGATCAACACCGAATATTTCTTGCCAATTTGTGATTAAACTATAGAGGATATATAGGCAAGTCCGCCTGGGCAAAGGGCAGGTGCAATCCAGTATAAGTCAATAGTAGACATTCCTGTGGTCACCTTTGTTACTACTTTACAACAATTGTATTGTGGTTTCTAACCTAGGGGATCTCCCAGACTGTATACAATTTTCACTGGTGAATTTTTCTCACTCTTTCAAAAAATTGAAATTTGTTTGCATATTTAGATATTCTTCATTTGTGTTTCTTGACATAAAATTTCAAGTTATGAAACTGTTTTGGGGATACAGGAATTGTGAAAATGTATGTGGCATGAAATGTTTACCGTACACAGTAATGAGTATGGGTAAAAGCTTCTTAATTTTGCCATAGATGAGTTTTTTCTGTATTGTTTCGGAGCATAGATTTATGAAATCAGTGTAATCGAATAGCTTCCATCATTGTAGGCATGTTATTGTGTTTATATGCTAGGATTCTTAAAAAAAAAAATGAAGCATATTGGTGATCTTCAAAAGATTTTACCCACAACATGAATTTCGTTCTGCATCTAGCTGTAAGGAAGAACAATGGTACATTGGTGCATACTCTGCCCAAAGGGGCAATGAACTTTGCTCAACACAATAAGGTCAAAATAAATAAGGTTGGATGGTTGTCTGGGATTGCCGCATTACCCTCGTCTGACCTGAATGGAATCCCAGGGACTTGTGTATGTTCAAGTCCACCAGGAGATTGCAATTTGTTGTTATTTTTTGGAGTTTATTTCTGAGCATTCCTCCTCATATAATACAAGGTTTATTTTAAGTGATAACAGTGGCTGTGTTACATCACAATAGTACTGTCTGGTGATTCAAGATATCGTCAAACAACTATTACTTGTCTGCATATATAGGTGCGTTCAGATGGTGGGTGCTCAACCCTAGAGATTAACGTCAAATTCGCTAATCTTGAGATTAAACTTTCGGTAACGGGCAGCTTGAATCCTGTCATGGTTAACTAACCTCGAGTATAAAGCTGAAATTTTAACCCTAAAAGATCCAGCAGTTAACTAGTCCTGAAGAAGCACTAAACGAGAGTGTGTCTGCCGTGTGAATCCTTCAACTACGATGTTAACCGCGAGTGAGATCAGCAGAGGATCAATGCATTACGTCCGGCAATCGAAGAACCGCACATCCTTGAGTTAGTCTCGAAGCTACCGCAGTTGTATCACAAGACTAAGATTGTCGTCTGGACAGGCACTCTGGATTAGCGGTATAATTTGTGTAAGCTTGAGACTAACTAGTCTCGAGATTAGTGACCTCCTGAACAGGCCTTATAGCATGTAGGCCTAGAGTATAGTTCATAGAGGGCTGGCCTTACACAGGGTTCATTTTAGAGATAACAGTGGAAGTAGTTTGGTTGTGTACTGTTACATCACAATAATAGTACTGGTGATTCAAGATATTTTCTTCATTATTCAAGTAAGTATTGTGGTAATAAGATAAATGCTCACTTAAAGGCATTCCCAATCTGTTTACCAGCCTCGGTTTAATCATAAATATTTGTCAACCCCTTTAATAAAAGCCAGTAAACTGTTTCCATTAACATGTGTGTTAACTTAAAGCTTAATATACATTGTACTACTTAAATTCGTTTCATTTAAAATTGTAACAGTAACCCTTAATAAACCACATACATACAGTTTATTCACAAAGAAAAGCAGCTAATAAAAGAGTACATTTTCTTTTTAAAGCAATGTTTAAAATTGTTTACTAAAAATATGTGACCAAAAAGTACCCTCAAATAACCCCTCTTGACAATGCAACTCCTTAATGTTGTTCATTGGAAAGAATAACGTATATAATCATTGCAGCAACATATGATACATAAATTACTAGTATTATAGCCTCTGTACTGATGAGTCCCCGGATGAGTCATTGCATGGGTTTTTTCTTCAATGCTATTTGGATAGGTTCCAAACCTGTTTCCTTGTTGTTTAAACATCCTGTATACAGGTTTGGGATTTTTGGTTGCTGTTCCATGACTTCACCTTATGTACCAGGGTGGATTTTTGGTGCTGTTCTCTGACTTGCCTACCACCTTTGTACACAGACCTACACAGTTAAGCCCACAATTATTCATACCCTTTGAAAAATATGAGTTTTTTGCGTTTTTCTCATATCTATACCAGCTTGAGTGGTGGAACTTTCGCTTTATTACACTAAAGACAATTATTTGCAAATTTAAAAAAAAAAAAATTAATTGTTTTTCTTTCTTGTACAAATCAATATATTTGGGCTCAACATTTTTTGCATAACATGCCTGTCCAAAATTATTACATACCCCACTACCAAGGCTCAGGATTGAGACCATTATTTGTGATAATACACATGTTTTTGACATTTTAAACATTCTTTATATTGTGTGATAGGCTTTTATATTGTTATGCAATTATTCCATGATGTGTGCATACAATGTGGATGCATTACAAATGACGTTCTATTGAATGTACAGTGAGGGATATTATAGGACAACACACTAGCCCTTTGACAGCATGGTGAAGAAGATCAAATAACTCAGTGAGAAATGCATATTTTTCAAAGGGTATCAATAATTGTGGGCTTGACTGTATATACACCCACATCCCTGACTTACCTATCATCTTTGTACACAGACTTATATACATACGCAGTAATGGAAATACCCACATCCCTGACTTGCCTACCACCTTTGTACACAGACCTATATACAAAAGCAGTAATGGAAATACCACTTGGTTGACGATCATGTGTGTAGCAGTTCTATTAATAATATTGTGTGTACTGATCAAAATAGCAGTATTGCTTTATTCCGTAATAATAAGAGGGATTAAAATCATGTCTTGGCCAGTTCACTCCTCGCTAGTCAAGTGGTTGAATCCATGGTTCGATTCCCACTAGGACCACTTTTTCAACTGATTTATTTCCCTTTGTAAAAGTTAGGGTTATAAATATTCCAAGTCCACAAAGTGTGTTGTTCCTATCTAGTCTTCCACAGGTCGGTCTACCTACCCTGGGTGGAAAGTCATTTGGGTATATCCATCTCTGCATATAATACAGGATACATGTATGAAATGCACAGGGTTTGGCAATGTGTGGATAGCCTAAAGTTTGCACCCTCCCCCCCCCCCCCCCCCCCCCCGACCCCCCCAGTTCACATGTACAGCATTGTTATATTTCGAGATATCCTCTTTTATTATTCAGTAGGCATGAATACCGCGATTTCATTGGCTATAAGCATTTTGATTTGATTATTTCAGTATCACTATGTTGAAGTTTCAACTATGATACATATTTTATGCAAAATGTTGTATTACAATAGTGGGTATCTCGTACCACTCGGTGCATAGTCGTTTAACACAAGCGCCATGTCTCCAGGTCACACACGCTGCTGGGCAAGCTTAAGTGTGCAATATTACCGCACAAGTCATGTTGTTATTGATATTAATTGGTTTTAAGTTATAATAGTTATTAATTGTAAATGCCCATTTCGAAGGTGTTTTCTCCTGTTTTCCATGCGGCCATGTGATACAAACCCAAACCTTTCATATTGCATGAACAAACGGGATACTGTAAAGCATGAAATGTTCGTGTGCATCAACATTTCGCGAGTGCAGTTGTACGCGAATGTTTTGCTTTTTAAACATCCGTCCCGTAGACCGCCACGGACATCAGGCTGTCCAGTCTAATTGTTGTGGGTTTGCTGTTTTTCTCAAAGTTAGAAAGATACAGCCAGCCAATTGATAATTCCTTTCATGATTATTTACAGTGCAGATAGTATATTGGACACAATTTGTAAGGATTCAGCTTTAAATTTTTAAAGGATTGTGAAAAATTCTGATATATGTTTTTTAACTATAAAAGGGACGAATGGAGACACATTTGTTGGCAGTCTTCCAGATTTATGAGGTGATGTTGACGATACTTCAATCTTTGCCTTCCATAAACATTCTGCTAGGATTGAAACGTCAAGCCATAGTTATTACATTTACTGACACAGGCTATTTTTGTGGGTACAAAATTTGCATTCAGCTTTTACATTTGAATAATTCAATTCAAAATTGCAATTTAGCTGGGCTTTTTTAAAGATATTAAACAAATTAATACGGCATAACAAAAAAAGAGCACTTCTTATGTTTACCATACAATTGCCAGCTGTCCTTGGTTTCTTGTGGTACAATTATCCTGTTGTCCATATCTATATACATTTCCCAATAACGGGCCAGCCTGGTTTCATAGAATTGATTATGGGTATTCTGAGAAATTGACATTATACCGCTCTGATCATGGATGCAGTACCAATGTGTCATCATCACTCATTCCAAGACGAATGAGCCATTTACATACATTGGGGGGGGGGGGGGGATGGTTCCAAAGGCGAACATTCCTTTTAGTACAGTTGGTCGGTCATTTGTTTTAAAAATTATTTGCCCAAAAATTAAAAAAATTGAAGAGTACCAAACCCATTAAAAAATGAAATAAATAAAATTCTTAAATTTGCCAAGGTAGCCATCAAATAATTAATTCTTGGCCTTATTGAGATGCTTGAATACATTGTATTGAGACACTTGGATATATAATATGATAGAAAAGAACAGGCACATACAGCTGAGTCATTCTGGCACTGTGAAACTACTTCAATTTGTATGTGCAAAACTCAAGCATCCATTTGTCATGGATATTTAATTTGGCGAATATCAAGACAATCACATTTAACCGCTTGAGAACTGCATGGCGTTTGGTCTGAAATATGAATACATCGTTTGTTGCATCAATCAGAGACATCGCTAAAATAATTGTATTCCTGAGGAAGATTGGAGTAAAATAATTTAGAATCAGTATTTTAATTGGTTATTCAAATGAGTATATCATCATGTAATCCACCAATTTGAATAGGCAGGTAGCGCTCAGGGGTTAAAATAAATGTACCAATGTACGTGCCTGAGTGATAGATCAATATTGTGAGCCTTGTTTTATTTATCTGAGCTGCTAGCTTAATTAGTGAAATTGAAAGCAAATGAAAGCAAATTATATAAAATGAAAGCAAATTATATAAAATTAAAGCAAATGAAAGCAAATTATATAAAATGAAAGCAAATTATATAAAATTAAAGCAAATTATATCAGTGTGCAGTTCAGACCTAGTAAGAGTTGTATTTACACTTTCCCAACAAACTGTAAAATGTAAAATATCTTGCTATTATTCTCCATTTTAAACACAATTTATCGTGAGAAAAACAGATTATTATTAGATATACAAACTTACAGTTCAAGTCCGGCAGTTTGTATGTGTTACCCTTTGCAACTTATCCTGAAAAGTGCACAAATCTGGTAGTTTTACCCTTATATTATGGGGAAACCCCTTAAAAATTAACCTAGCGTTTCCTGGTTTATCTGGAATGGAGAGTATTATAGCCACATATTTTGATAACAAGTATGTATAAATTTACTAAATTTTGATTGTTTTGTCTGTGTTTTTACTCTATAGGACTGGGCATATGCTAACACACCGCAGTAAGAAACCGTATGAGTGTGCCGTAGACAACTGTGGCAAGTCATATTGTGACATACGATCTTTACGTCGCCATTTTGAATCCCAGCACCAAGGGCTTACCATGGAAGATCACATGAATTATACAGGAGATGAGAAAGATCCTGAACTGATGGCAGCTGAAGCAGCCGCCCAAGCCACTCAACAAACACTTGCAGCTAATTCAAATCAGACTCAGTATATTAATGCTATGACCAATATGGGCCCTGCTGGTGTGGTCACCAATCAGGTTGGTATTAATCAGATGTTGCAGGGTACACCACCGAATCCAAGTCCAAGTCCCGAGAGCACTTCTAGTTCTAGCGCCGCGTTACAGTTCCTTGCTCAGGCAGCTCAGAGGGCGCAGACGACAATGCCATTGCATTCCCCTTCCTCGCCGCACAGCCATTCACCCATATCACATCAACAGGGTAATGTCTCGGACCAGCACCAGCAGCAGCAGCAGCAGCAGCAGCATCATGGTGGAAACAACCAGATCCCAGTGCCTCAGGAGGTGCCGGCCTTGTATCGCATCGATGATTACGCCAATCAGGCTCCATCGTTCAATGGTACACCAGGAGGACAAATGTTGCATGTTGCTACGTCACTTCAGCAACAAGTCATGGGCCAATCTGCTGGTAATGGTGTACCGCAAGTGCTGAAATTCCAACAGAACACTTTAAATAATCCATTATTAAGACAGTCTATGTTAACAGGTCTACCACCTGGGGCCCAAGCACATTCTGCTAGGGATATTATGCTAGGGACTGCTGCCAGTGGACCAGGGGGCAAAGGTCATCATAAAGGCCCAGGGAATAGGTAAGTTCCTCCAGGGATGATAAAATGGGTAATTTAACCTGCTGCAGTTTAATCAGCTACAAATTGAGGAGCCTCCTTAAAGCAGGGAGTTACACAGTTAACAAAACTGACACAACTTTTATACACAGTAATATGACTGATAAGTGGAATAGCGATCTGAGACATTCATGTTGGTGACCCAGGTTCAATTCATGGTGCCTGGTCCATTATTAAACCAAGAAGTTTCAGTCCCAAACCGCCTTTAGGGGCTAGTGTTATGGCCATTTCTGAACATCTGCTCAGTTGTTCTCTCTCAATGCACTCTTCTCAATATGTTAGGCAAATGGTATGTTGCAACTAGACACTTGAAGGCCTTAATTGATTTCCATCAGCTGTTAGTATAGGCAACCTATGAATGATTCATATCTGGATCTGTGGATTTCAAACCCATTAATAAATGTTTTCAAATGGATAATGACTGCAAGAGGCTATTAAATGATTAGGACATGTTATTGGTTCACTCAAGGTTTTGACATGGGGCTGGGGGGGGGGGGATGTTGACTTGCCCTTTGTGACTGACCCCAAAATCTGGTGTCGCTTTTATTTAGATATTATATTTAGGATAATTAAAAGCAAAATGTGTTCTGTTTAGGCTGAAAGAATGTTGATTTGCCCTTTGCGACAGACCCAAAAATGTGTAAATCTAGAGTCACTTGTTTTCCTGTTTTATGTCATATTATGGTTAATTAATTTAGCAAAATGTGTTCTGTTTATTTTAAACTGCAACATCAACACATACAATCGTTTGTTTCCCTAAAAGAAAAGCCAAATGCAGATGATACAAACATCTCCAAGTAACTATTATTTATAAGAGAATGATCGGTTGGTTGTTTCACCCTCAAAAACTTGCACCCCTTAAATGAAAAGCCCAACAATTTGTTAGTAGGTGTATCTTCCCAACCTGTTAAGCAATTTGCATCATATATATACAAGATTTGGTTATACAGTTCATGGATGGAATGGGTAACAGCTAATCCACCAGTCAGGGTGAACTTGCCCAACCCAGGGCTATTAGTGAGGATATAAAGGATTTACTCATTTGTTTTGTGGGAATCCATGAGAGTGAATGAGGACAAATCTTTGAGAGCATTTTTTAAGCTCAATGTTTAAAATAAGCAAGGAACTTTGAATTTCCCAAAAGGCTGGCATAATCGCCGGCAATTCCAAAATAAAAATGTGTTGATTATTCACAATTGCCTTATTAATTACTGATGGGCACTCATTTATTTAAATTTTGAATTTAATTCTGACTCTCCAATTTGTTTTTCATTTTGCAGCCATGATGGTAAAGAAAAAGAGAGGACACCTGTGGAATGTTCTGTTTGTAAGAGAACTTTTAAGAGTATGCCTGCCTTGAATGGACATATGAGATTACATGGTGGTTATAACAATACCAGGGCTGAGTTAGAACACCACAGAGAAAGAACTGCATCCAAACAGAATAGGCAGAATCAGTCACAACAGCAGCAGACAAAACTCTCACAAACATTACAGCAGCAACATCAACATCAGCAGCAGCAACAGCAACAGAATACTGTAGCGGGTCAATCTGGTGGCCCCCCTGGACAGCATAGTACACCATTAACATTACCTCAGCATCAGCAGCAGGCCCTTCCACCTCATAGTATCTCCTTGTCTATCCCTTCTCAGCTGCAACCTAGCAGGACGACGTTAACCGAGTTATCCTCGGTACCTACTTCCCTAACCATTCCATCAGTACCTCTGAGTCTAGCCCCATCACAGATGCACCCTGCTGGATTACACAGTGTCTCACCGCCTCAAAGACCTGTGGTGAAGCAGGAACCTATTACACCTACACTTACTAATGCCCCACAATCTCTACCCAGTTTCCCTGGCTATCTATTCCCCCAGTCCTCACAACCTCAAGGAATGTTGATACCTCAATCACAGTACATGCATTCTGTGTATAATCCACAACCACCGATGGCCCAGCAGCCTTCTGCTGCCATGTTTATTAGTCAGATGAACAGAGTGCAGGCTGGGACACCTCCAAGACCACCGTCGAACAACAGTGCCATGTCCTTGCCTAGACTGGTGCCTTCATTAGAACCCCAGGGTGCAACAGCACCGATGCAGCAAACTAGACAGGGCAGAATGCCAAGCCCATTTGGAATGGACAGAGACCCTAGCCCGCCCAAGTTGGAGGCCATCCGACCAATGATTGATACCCTTCATGATCGGTATCAATCCATTAATCATGAATCATCTTGGTATCAACCTATTCAAACTAATCATATAAACCAGCCAATGATGCCTGTCGAAGCACACTGGAATCAAATTCATGATGGTAATCGTAATCAGCTTATCAAACTGGATGACCGATCACCACAAACATCCAAACTCGAACAAGCGCTTCTACGAAAAGATGACCACTCGGTCAAAATTGAAAGAACTGATAACAGTGGTGTCTTCCGCAATCCAACCCCTGTAAATCCGAGTCCAAGGAAGAAACCACGGCCAACTCCACTGCACATCCCATCGTGTGTCAGCACGGGAACGCCAGGCGGTATCATCCCTGGCACATATCAGAGCCAGATGAGATCACCTCGTGAGATGGGAGGTTTTTACGGAAGCAACCAGTATCAGCAGCAGCACCAGCACCACCGTACCGGCACAACACCACCACCCTACACACCACCACCTATGTTGAGTCCTATAAGGAGTGGTTCAGGATTGTATTTTAATGCAGGCTTCGGGGGATCGACTGGGGTGACACCAAAGCCTCATCCACCGTTGACACCTGGTCTTATTTCAATGCATCGGAGAAGCACTGGAGGTGAGTTCTTTATTTATAAGACCTCTATAAAATTGTTCATTTGGCATATCGAGGTATACCCAGAAGGAACTTGCCAGCTTGATTTTCTTGCACCTCAAATTTTGGATATACAGAACAAAATGTAAAGACAAAATAAATGGTGGAGAAAACTTAGCAAAATACAAGCAAACGGACTTCATTTCTTTTTCAGTCCTTTACACCAAACAGACAATGTGGGTGACACTCTTTCCCCCTCTGTGAGGTATGAAACAAGTTGTTTTGGTAGTTTCCTGAAGGTACACTTGTTAGGGAAGAGGGCAGTGTCAAATTATGTGATAATCCAGGATTCCTGAAGCCCACAAATGCTAGCAGATAACCACAATTTCAATGCAGGTTATTCAATGGGTGCCCATACTTTTTGAATATTTGTTCTGTCGTTACTTTGGCGGACAACCAAAACATTGGCGGATAACCTGATTTCATAACATGGTTATCCGCTGGAAAACATGATTTCCACCCTTAATTTGAACACTGGGAGAGGTCCCCCATCCTGGATCAAAGTACATGTATCAAAGAGTTTAAGGAGGTTATCCATCAGGAGATAGCACTATCTTCTTCTGTAAACACACAAACCTTTTGTTTCAGTCAGTTAATCAATATTATTCAATATACACATTTTCCTTTTTGAATGTTTAGATCTGGCCTGATTTGAATATTATTGATTCAAAGTTGTGATTGCATTTTCATTTACAATGCACATGTAATTTCATAAAGGGGATATTTGATACTAGTTCATTGTTTTAATAACAGTGTAAAAATGATATCATCATCATAGAGCTTGATATCGGATTTGTATTCCTAAATGTCAATTTTCTCTTTTGACTTAATATGGCTACGCTCCTCACTGTATAGTTCATATTCAACCTAAATTGGAAGAGGAATTATTAAGTAACAAAAGTATCATAATAGAGTCAAGAGACCCCTGGGAACAACCGATGCCTTGTCTATTTAAAGTATATCCATTATTTATATAGTGCAGATGCAGAAATAGCATCTAGCTTTGTGAAATATAGGTTTGCACCAACCCTGGATGGGTGTCTGTGGTTATATATATGGATAATATGGTTGACAAAGTGAAAACAATAAATATTAACATGGATTGTTTTTACCTTGGGAATATCCTCCACTGACAGTACAATGGACGATCAAAATACCTTGGAAACAGTGTTGCCAATATATATTTAGGCTCAAGCCTCAGAGTGAAAAAAAAGTGGCAAAGAAAAACAAAGCACCTTGTTCAACAGGTCAACTAAGCCACAATATGAAATATTTTCTTCTTTTTTTTCTGTTCTTTTTTGAGAAGTTTTGAGAATGTTCATAATTTTGAGTCCATCTTTTTCTCAAAATATTTGATTTTGAAAAAGGAATATCTTGTGAAATAATGTATTTCAATAATCTTGGACTAACTAACCACACCCGAAATATCTGTCTTCCTTCGCACTTCCTTGTGGAAGCTTAAAAGTACCAGTGCCGGTTGTTTTTCGGGTTTTCCTCCTAAAGTAATTGGGCTTCTTAGCCAGAGGCTTAGTAACAATTTAGTGACAGTAAACAAACCAGTCTTGAAATGAACCCAACATTCCTGACCTACTGACGCATGCACACATATGCCTGTAGAGTTAACAAAATGATGTGATTGCCAATTTGGGCTTCTTTTGAAAAAGTGTTGTCAGAATTCCATATTTTGCTGATTGGTCTGATATTGTCATTTATTGTTCAATTGAAATCAATGATAACCTAATAATTATCACATGTCACCAACCTATGGGCTACTTTTGGGCTACTTTTTCCATAAATGTTCTATTTTTGGCAGTACCAGGCTTCCAGGGAATTTCAATTGTGTCATTGTATTCATAATGTAGGTACATAACGTGGGTTGAGAACCAAGGTCTGATCTCACTTTTTAAGTGAGGAAATACACAGATAAATCTGTGGGAAATATGAGATTGGAAGGTTTGATTTCTCATGGAGTATAGATTATAGGTGTTACCTATGAGGAAGCTGTCACAAATTAGCCTAGTCAGTAAGTAAGACACTTTGTCCCCATTTGAGAACGAATTAATTGAAAGCAAAGGTTTTGCATACAATCTGACAACACTGAGATTTGAACCCAGGACCTCTTGGTCCCAAAGTGAGCGTCATAACCACCACACATAGACCAACTAGGCTGTAGTGCATGTAGTGTTGGTGCCGAGGTAGGGTAGCCCCTAGTCTGTGTATTACAGAATAGATCTGTATAACTCATCCAATAGAAGTCTTGACACTAGACTTGAAATAACCAAGTCACACATCTTGTGTTTTGCTTGTTTAGGAGAAATTACAAATATATGTTGTGGATCTTTATAGAGAAAATAATAAGGAAGAAGCTGCTAAGTAAGTGTTGAGTTTGCACAGTCTTCCTGTTATGTTAAAGATTAAATTGAATTTGTTGTATAAACTAATATATTGTTACTATTGCTTTGTGTTTTAGGTGCTCTTCCAATCACCTCTCCAATCTCTGCCCCGGCAGATGAATCTGTGTTTCCACCATCGGAACCGTAAGTAGAAATTGTTGCAAATAGTATACTTTAAATCCCAGGCATTTTAAACTTTATAAGTAAAAGTGCATCATGATTGTCATTAGACAGGTTTTTTCTATTTTGTAATTAATGCACACTTGGGCACCTGAAGAACTCTTTATGCCTCAATATGTATACCCAACTTTTGGACCTGTGTAACCTATGGTCGCTATAGCAAAACTTGTTTCACCCCCAAAATTTTATTTTCACCCCCAATTTTTGGATTCTTTGCATTTTATTTATTTATTTTTTTTGGGGGGGGGAGACCCAGCCGTTTAGGCCTTAATCCTACCCCTGCGCTCCGTTTATCTGCCTCTGTGCAGTGGCATTATAGCATATTCTTATGAGCTATTCAGTATTGTTCATGTATAGATCGGCCCGGAGTGACGTCATATGCCGTTTGCTGATGTAAACATCAGTGGCTTACACGGCCACCCGCGATCACTAGGAACGATCTTGTGTATGGTGGAGTAGAGTGTAGAAATGGATGTGTTAAAAACGTTTTGCTTTGTTGTCAACGGCAAATTACAAAAAATACCCAGATGACCGGGGCGACCTACATTTGATTATTTGATTATGTAGACATGCAGGGTATAAGCACTAACATAAGCTCTAACATACCTGCATGTATACAAAGATAGTAATTACTGTTACATGTATATGTTACCTTTCCATATTGAATTTATAAAGGAAAATTACTCAAAACACATGATTTTAGTGAACGCAATGATCAGCTGATCATTGCGTTCACACAAATCAGTTGAGATTTTCATGCATTTCATACAGCTGAATCTTAACATTGTTTGATCTATCAACAGATCTGTGTGAAAAAGACTATTTTAATAGTGGGTTATTTCCTCATTTTTCATTTTATTGAATGTTTGTGTTACATTTGTCATCATACTCCATTTATGATTATGTTTGTGTTTCTCTATTCCTTCTTTCTATCAGTCACATTAACGTTGGACCTGATTATCAAGCAAGCATTCCTGAATATGACGTTGGTAAGTTCATCTCGATGAGCTGAGAGATATGGTGGGGGTGGGGGACACAATTCTTGCTTCTGGTCTTACCGGGTTGTCGTAACCCAAAATCTGTGTATATAATGGTTATAAGTTTACACAGATGCCCCAGAGGAGAGGGATAGGGAGGGAGGTGTGTGAATGTAACTTATCCCTCCCTCTTCACCCTCTCAGCATCGTTATCAAGAACGATAACTACATATGTGACCGTCCCCAACGAATCCAGTGTAAAGTCACCATTTTTCAAAATGGACATTTTGATTTAGTTAAAAATCAAATAAGCTTGAAAATGATATATGACATGTAGTTATATTGTTTTGTAAATAAACACTTAAATAACCAAAAATAAACACTTAAATAACCAAAAATCCTTTGTTTTTTATTGAATTTTCTTTTATTAAGCGACTTTACACTGGGTTTGTGGTGGATGGTCACATATTATGATAACAAATTTATGTGAAAAGTTGAAGATAAATCTTTATGTTTCAATTGTTTATATGATTATTATGCCAGATTCTAATGGTATCGTATCATTCTCTTTCTCATTGTTGTACAGTCTCGAGAGAAGAGCTCAAGTTTGAACCCGATGTGAGAGAAGGCGTCGTAATCTTTCGCCCGTTAACGGCTGATAAATATACCGATCAAGAAAGTAAGTACAGGGTGTCCCAAAAGTCTATACACGTTTTTGAAGAGTCATATCTCATAAAATATAAATCATATGGTATAGATTTAACCATATTTTAATAGACGAGATTTGGGAAATTATTTTGATACCAAACACAACCCTATTGGTTAACCCACAACATTATAAAACTGGTTGAAAGTTCTTGGCCGTGTATCAGACCCCATACCAAGTACCACACATTGTTGCTAAAATCTGGTGCGCATAAATTAACGGTATAAAAGCAACGTTGCGCATTAGTCACAGTTCACTGCTTACCTTGCAACATTTATGTTATTACCAAACTCGGTCACTCACAACATAAATAGGCGTAGTAGACAACAGTGCTAAGCAAAAGTCTTCAATCAAGATGGCATACAGCATAGATAAGCGAATACAAATTGTATGGTTCTACGCTGAAGCAAATTCAGTTCAACTTACTCAACAGAAGTTCAGTAAACATTTCAAAGTGAAACGCGCACCAGGAAGAATATCCATTCTGAAGTTGGTGGATAATATTTTGAACACAGGAACTGTGCATGATTTGTCTCGCTGTGGTAGAAAAAAGACTGGTAGATCAACAAGTCACATTGATTTCATAAGAAATGCAGTAGCCAAAAGTCCAAAGAGATCTATTCGCCGACTTTTCCGCAGAAAACAAGATAATTTAAAAGATCAACTGTTCACAGAATCTTGCGTAAGGAATTGAAGTTTCCATATTGAAGATTCAGATCAAACAAAACATTAAAGCAGCGGACAGAAAAGCAATAGTGGCATTTTGCAACTGGATAAGCAACCAAATTTTATTTTTTCAATTGACGGATCACTTTCCGTGTAACCAACTCTACCCGTATTTTTTAATCTCAATAGGTATGGATTTATGAACTTTATTCCTCCGAAGTATAAAATTACATTTTTGCAGTAATACATATTTTACTTTTAGGGTGGCATTACAAACAGATGTTACCCTAATGTTTGGTATCAAAATTATTTCCCACATCTCCTCTTTCTAAATATGTATTCATATTTTCAATACGACTTATATTTTGTGAAATACAAAGCTTCAAAGTCGTGCATAGACTTTTGGGACACCCTGTACAAAGGGGACAAGAGGTCGAGTTATGCAGCAATATGTTGCAGGATTTGAATTGTGTATTAAGCATGTTATGTAAGGATTCAGGAACTAAGCTA
Organism: Ophiura sarsii; assembly: GCA_035610835.1. Classification (NCBI taxonomy): domain Eukaryota; kingdom Metazoa; phylum Echinodermata; class Ophiuroidea; order Amphilepidida; family Ophiuridae; genus Ophiura; species Ophiura sarsii. Next base: position 13,155,918 of record CM069448.1, on the reverse strand, counting down.
TCATGTCCTACATGTACAGGGATTGACAGTGGTTCAGATATTTTCAGATTAAAACCTTTTAGTCAGTTCAAATGGGTGAGAAATATATGCGTTTTTTATCACTCCACCTGACATGTTTATGCACGCCCATATTCTTCTGTATCAATTTGTTGCTGTTAGAAGACTCACCAATTTAGAACTGAACAAACTATATACTCTTAGTCTATTTGTCACCTCAATATGGAGGTAACATCGACACAAATTCTATTTATAGAAGCAGCAGATCCAATATTCTATCATGATCACACATGTGCAAAAGGCATTGTAATTGAGTAATGTTCGCAATATTATAATGTGTCACTAGACTTCTCTGACATCACCACTTGAGGTGACACAGAGTATACTGTAAAACCACTTAATTTCGCGAGGACCTTCAATTTCCGGGAAATAAACCATGGTAAAAGCTTAAAATCAGAGTCAAATTTTGGAATCGCAAACATGTTGGCTTTTGGTAATTAACAAAATAAAGTACCCACACATTTTAAGTGTTGTACAGTAAACCCCTCAGATAGTCTTCATCTGTGTGTATTTATTGATTGATAAAGGGGGTACTCATACTCAGAAATCAGTTGGAGGCTGCCCCTCAATTTTGAAGAAATCAGAGATTTCTACTTTCGCAATTATATGTATGAACCTACACCTGTAAGGATTCAGACAAATATGCCCGCTTTGTACAACAATACATTGATTCAAATATTCTCTCCTAGGGACATAAAAGTATTCCAACACTTATAAGTGTCACGCTAAAGATATGCTAGACATAAGGCTGCTGCTGCATTTATTTTGACAGAGGGTGCAATATAATTAGTCTAAAGCTGTTTGAAGCTGCATCAAATGAAGGCAACAATATTAAATAGAGAACATTTTTTAAAAAGTGTCAATAAATTGTGATCATATTCCAAAATGTTAAACAGCCCTTGACCAAATTACCCTTATTAATGTTCATCTTGATTTCTAAAGTAAGTTTGTAAAACAATTCTTCAACATTATAAATGTGATGACAATGTAATGGCATACATAATATGTGTGGTTAAAGTATAGTGTAGTGACAATTCAAGTCAATGATTTGACTTGAGGAAATTGAAAAAGCCTTGACTTGACTGTAGTGATACCTGTCTATGACTTGGATTTGTTTTGTAACATGGTTTAGTGGCTTTGTTACAACATTGAATTGCTGCCCTGAATCCAGCAATGGTTGTTTGAAACTAAGTCATTTGCTTATAAATATACTAGTAATATGGATTTCATAAATTGGAAAATCATTTAACTAATCATAATACTTTACCATCAATTTATCCTGCAATCAACAGTTATCAATTTCCTTGAGTTATCAACTACATCAGCACTTCCTGGCGGTGCACGTAACTTGGAGTATGCTCATCACTGTCTACAACAGGCTGATGGAGACATCGAGGTAAGCCCCCCCCCCCCCAACAAAAAAAACACACCATACAGTTTGTCTCAGAAGACTGCACGCATAGCTTTTAAAATTCGCAAAATCAAATATCCAACTGACTCCAGTGATTTATTGGACTATGCTTCTTCAAATTTTAATTTCACATTGTGAAGTACCATATCAGCTTCATTTTATTGCTTCACAGAGCTTGTCTCATGTGTATGAGAAAAAAATACCGCATTTTACATGTAACATTTTTTCAGGTTTTCTTTAGACAAACTTGGTATTTGTTTTTTGCCTAAGTTTGACTTATTTTGGCTTCATTTTGGTAGTAGGCACTTGACCCCTTCTCTGCTGCGGCATACAAAATCAAACAACAAAAATCAACTTTCAGCATGTACAGACCACCTCTATCATCTGCAGCAACAACCACCGGTTTGTAGGAACCAAAATGTTAGATTTGTGAGCCAAGCTTTCATGTGTGGGACCTGGGTTAATACCTGGTGACGGTGGGCCAATATTGCTTGGTCCTCGTCTGTACGCTGCCTCAGTTTGTTGTTTCATTCCTAATATCGCGCCCACCTAACATACCGCTCAATATACACAGTTCAACAAAAATAAGTTCCCCTTTAGATTTATATGCCTGATATTTTTTTAATGAGTTACTCCATCGAAATGATTTTTATTCACAGCAACACTAGAACGGTGCCATAACTATGCAGGTGTTGTAATGCTTGTATGAGCACACATTGTATGGAGGAATTCCTCAATTCAAAAGCACACATGATATTGAACTTTTAGTAACTTTTGAAATGAGGTATTTCTCCATTCAATGTGTTCTCATTCAAGCATTACAACACCTGCATAGTTATACCCCCTTTCTAGTGTTGCTGTGAACACGTACATTATGTGTGCCAAAAATCATTTCGATGGAGTAACTCATTTTTAAAATATCAGGCATAATCTAAAGGGGAACTTATTTTTATTGGACTGTGGATAAAAAATCCTTTACCAGAGGAATTTCTGTATTCAGATAATATTTTTTTATTATTGCTCCTTATCTGGACCTGCACAATACTGGTTGCAACTTATTGTGTTAGCAGTGTATTCTAATATGAATGGCCATCAGCCATGCAAGCTTTTCTAATACATCTTCTGCCCACTTTCCAGTAGCTGCAATCCAACTAATTTGGAACTTTTTTTTTGTAATTAAATATATTTTCATTGTATTTTACTCCATAGGTTGCCTTGGAGATGTTGTTAGGCAAGCGGGTACTCTATCCCAATGGACATCTGTTAACAGATTACAAATATGACTGTGAGTATAGTGCCCAAAATAAGTCAACCAACGAGAGTAAATGAGGCGTAATGAGGAAAATATGAGTTATTTATATAAGGCCAAATTAAAATAATTGTTTGTCTCAAAGCTCCTCTCCTGATGTAAAACTAATGCGGAATGCGGTTTTTTTTTCAAGTTTTTTTTCCCCAAGTTTTTTGTTAAATATAAAATATTGAAATCCTTGTAAAAGTGAACTTTTGTATTTAAGATGATGTGATCAATGAAATTTTAGGATTTTTTATTTTTTATTTTTGAAAAAAAAGAAGAAAAAAAGAAGAAGTTGTTTTCAGATTTTTTTCATCTAATGCGCAATCAATAAACTAACGCGCGCGGGAGCTTTGAGAAAATGATTTTTTTTAATTTGGCCTAATGATAATATGTATAAATTAAGAATTAAGAGACATTTTGGTACCAACATCAATGTTATCACATTCCTAACCAAAGATACGGATTCTTTGTAAATCACTTTGGCTCAAAACAACAATTACAAATTGTCAAGTTTAGGACATTTTAAGTTTTGGTTTTGTTAACAAATCAGTGGGGTAAATAAAAATGAAATATCTCAAAATATAGTTTAACTCCTTATTTTCACGAATGTTGTTAGATACAAGATGTATCAAACATCAGAAATAAGACTTTTATAAATTAGACTTATTATGACCATGTCCCAAATTTGTGCCCTTACATTTTAGCTACTGCCACATTGTGCCTCATTTACTCATGTTGGGTCACATATTTGTTTTGCCATTTGGCCATCCATTCATAACTCATACATAATCTGATCCGGATGATGTCTTTCTGGATTAGATAGCAGAATTCACTATAAACATTCTGCAATAGTTTGACCTTTGACCTTTGACCTTTGACCCAAGCAAGGTAATTAAAAGTCAAATCTTGAAGTTGCTTGATATACTAGTACCTCAAATTGAATGACTAAATTTGCATACTAGGAGAATATGCACAAAATTGAATACTGTAAAAGCCAATATTTTCGCGTAAAGATATTTTCGCGCATTTTGATATCATAGAAATTTTGCGAATTGTTTTTTCGCGGGCGACCTTTTGGATGCATTGCATGAATGTTGAAAACAATATTTTCGCGGAAAAATATTTTGCGCGAAAAGCGCGAAAATAAAACCACCGCGAAAATTTCAGCTTTTACAGTACACGTCATCCAAAGGTCAAAGTCCTTCAAAAGAGTATCCAGGGTAATGCCTTATATCAAAAAATATTAGCAACATCTAAGAACCAAGACATTTTAGATTTTGTGTGTATGATATCCTCTCTAATTTTAATTTGATATTTTGTGTTATCTTTAACTCTGCGCAGTCACCTCATCATGGGAGTTATATGAACGGAAAGAATTCCGTGACCAATACAAGGCCAAGGGCAAAGATTTCCATGACATACAAAAAACAGTAAGTATCCAAGAATTTAAATCAGTTCTGTGAAAATCACCACTCAGTTCTAAATGTAATTAGAATAGGCAAAATGTCAAGGTTTTTATTTGTCTAAATAAAAATATATTAAGGTTTTTAATCCTACTGTTAAATTGTTTTGAAAATTGTTCTGATCACGTTAGCTTTTTTCCCAATCACCATATTTTGATATCAGAAGAAACCCCCATATTTTACTCATTATTACTGCAAAATATTTGGCACAAGATATGTTCTATTTAGACGTTATAGGCAAAAATGGTTAGGTGGTTAACCATCCGGCCAGTTTGTGTACTACTCAATGGGCAAATGTCATGTCACCTTGTGCTTCTACAATAAGAACCATTGGAGTTATACAACTCAAACTTACGACTATTTTAATGATGAATAGAAAATATCAAGTTGAAAATCAGGCCAGCAATTGGAACACCTACCTTTAAATGTGAAAAAGCCAGTTGGAGTATTTTTAAAGATTCATGACTCCATGTATGATGTCCTAACAGTAGATACCCTTGTGGGCTGTAATATTCAGAACTTAATGCATGTTACGATTGGTTTGGATATTGTTGAGGTTGTTATTGACATTTTTTAGCATGTTTAAATTTTTGTATAGATCTTGTTGAGTGCAGTTCCAATCATTTTTAATGTGTTGTTTTAATTATCATCGTGCATTATTATGTCGGTTTTTTTATGAGTAGTTGTATTTTATTGCTTGTTAATGCTTGTATCTGTTTTTTATTGTAAAGCGCCTAGAGGCCTTTGTTAGTATTTATGCGATATACAAGAGCCTATTTATTATAATTATATTATTATATTGTTAATTGTGTGTTTGGGGCCAGGTAGGGAGATGCATTGCTGTAGTCTAGACGCGAAAGGATGAAACAACGAATGACATGGTGCTTTTTGTCCTGATCAAGATATTTAGCGATGCAACATCCATATGAAATGGCTTATTAACACTTTTCCACGCCACAGGCGTCTGTAGACGACATTCCAAAAGTTCACAAAACGTTTCAAATATGTCAAAATCATTGAATTTCATAACCATATTTGGAATCACCATGAAAAATGCATTCAAATAAGCACAAACATGCCAAATATTGGTTCAGTAGTCCTTAAGATAGACCTTGAAATTTGAAAAAGATTTCTGAAAAATCTGTTTTGTATATGGTTAAACCAATAGCCGCGTTAAAAGTGTTAAATATAACTGCTGTTTTCCACTTACTCACAGATTCCTACCAAATCCGTACATGAGATTATTGAGTATTACTACAGATGGAAGAAGCTATTCCCATACAATGCAGACATGCAGAAATTCTGTCATCACAGCGGTCATACTCCTAATGAGGATGCCAGGAAAAATGAATGTGTAAGTCTTAACAGCATTTTAAAAATGATTGTCCCAGATTCATGTGGTTGAAAAAGTCATATTGAGCCACTGTGTGACACAGATAGTTCAGTGAGTTAGCAAATTTGCAAGCCTCCTTTCAGCAGCAAGTTAATATAGATGGATGGGCATTTTAGACTTCAATATTGCAACAATTCATTCGCACCGTGCATCATATACATGGTGCAAAGAGATAATAACCGCATATTTATCACCAATCTAGAACTGACTACACTATAGGTGTGTGTATCCTTGAGACAACGCTTAAAAACACAAGCGATAATTTTCATGTTTGAATCTTTTTAAATTATGAAACGTAATGAAAAGTAAGTGGGTAAAATCTGTATGTGCGCTTGGATTGCTTTTGCGTGCAAAGAGATAATAACCGCATATTTATCACCAATCTAGAACTGACTGCACTATAGGTGTGTGTATCCTTGAGATAACGCTTTAAAACACAAGTGATCATTTTCATGTTTGAACCTTTTTTAAATTATGAAACGTAATGAAAAGAAACTCATCATCCAAAAGTAAGCTTAAGGAATGACATTTGTAATTGTTTTACAAATGTCCATATTTAGAAAGGCTTCTACCATCCTAGACTAAAAGGAATGTGATACATTATTTCAGATCCCCAATTATAATTATTCCCCTGAAATTGTACTTGGTAGACTAAATGAAATGGGTTGATTCATTCTCTTTAAAAAAGCGCCATTTGGCAGGTCAATGGTAATAGCTAAAGCATACATTTTATATGCGGTGCGGGTCAGAAGCCACTAGCCTAGGATGATGTGCACTAATCATTACTTTAATAAAGAAACAATGATGTTTGACTGCTGACTGTTTTACGTGTACTTGCATCATTTAACTCGCTTCCATCAGTGTAATTACTAATACACAATTCATTAATCTTGTTTGCTACTGAGATAATTTCTCAATTTGTATATGAAACTTATCAACAACTTGGTATGCACACTGCAGCTAACTTCAGTGACAAAATCAGATTAAGAGTTGATAAAAAGAATCCATATTTGTTGATTTCCATTGGTAACAAATATAAGAATGACAAGATTCCAAAAAAACCTAAGGTCTGAAAAATAAAAAGTAATTGATTGATACTGAAACTCGACTGACCCTAAAAATCTTACTGCCTCAACATATAAAAGAATCGTAGAAAAAAGTGAAGTTAAAAAACCACCAAATCGAGGGCTCAGAAACGCAAGGCGTTATCTCCATTTTGACCATTTTGAGAAAGACTATTGAAGATTTTTAAACACATTGGGGAGATGGAGATGAGGCCTTGTGATACTGGCTATAACATTGAAAGGGGTTGTGTTATGGCGATAAGGCTGTGTGTTACTGGAAAGAGAATTTCTTTCTGAAAATTTTGATACCAAAATCTCATTTTTGAAAAAAATGAAGATGAGGCCTTGTGGTTCTGAGCCCTCGAAATGTTAATCGCCAAAAATATAGCCAATCTGTTGTAGTGCACTTATTACATTACTAACCACTCACTTTGTTTGCCCTACATGGGATTTTCTTTCATCTCCTCTTGGTCTACCGCCCTCTCTCTTCTACTGCACAGGATCTGTTCCCAGAGGAAATCTTCCTTGACTATGTCCCATTCAAGGAGTATAGGAATGACAAGTACTATAGAGGTGGTACAGCCAATGCCAAGACTAATAACAATGTCAAAACAACCAATATCAACTCACAGTCTCATGGAGAGGAGAAAGAGCGCGTTACTGGACCATTTACTTGTGGATATCCAGATTGCGATGCGGTAAGTTTTGTGTCAGGTATAGACCGTTTACTTGTGGATATCCAGATTGCGATGCAGTGTGTGTATGTTATGTTTCAGGTATAGACTTTACTTGTGGATAGCCAGATTGCGATGCGGTAAGTGTATGTTGTGTGACAGGTACAGACCATTTACTTGTGGATATTCAGATTGCGATGCGGTAAGTGTACGTTGTATGTCAGGTATAGACCGTTTAATTGTGGATATCCAGATTGCAATGCGGTAAGTGTATGTTGTATGTCAGGTATAGACCGTTTAATTGTGGATATCCAGATTGCGATGCGGTAAGTGTATGTTGTGTGCATCAGGTATAGACCGTTTACTTGTGGATATCCAGATTGCGATGCGATAAGTGTGTGTTGTGTGTCAGGTATAGACCGTTTACTTGTGGATATCCTGATTGCGATGCGGTAAGTTTATGTTGTGTGTCAGGTATAGACCGTTTACTTGTGGATATCCAGATTGCGATGCGGTAAGTGTACGTTGTGTGTCAGGTATAGACCGTTTACTTGTGGATATCCAGATTGCGATGCGGTAAGTGTATGTTGTGTGTATCAGGTATAGACCGTTTACTTGTGGATATCCAGATTGCGATGCGGTAAGTGTATGTTGTGTGTATCAGGTATAGACCGTTTACTTGTGGATATCCAGATTGCGATGCGATAAGTGTACGTTGTGTGTCCGGTATAGACCGTTTACTTGTGGATATCCAGATTGCGATGCGGTAAGTGTATGTTGTGTGTCAGGTATAGACAGTTTACTTGTGGATATCCAGATTGCGATGCGGTAAGTGTACGTTGTGTGTCAGGTATAGACCGTTTACTTGTGGATATCAGATTGCGATGCGGTAAGTGTATGTTGTGTGTATCAGGTATAGACCGTTTACTTGTGGATATCCAGATTGCGATGCGGTAAGTGTATGTTGTGTGTATCAGGTATAGACCGTTTACTTGTGGATATCCAGATTGCGATGCGGTAAGTGTACGTTGTGTGTCAGGTATAGACTGTTTACTTGTGGATATCCAGATTGCGATGCGGTAAGTGTATGTTGTGTGTCAGGTATAGACCGTTTACTTGTGGATATCCAGATTGCGATGCGGTAAGTGTACGTTGTGTGTCAGGTATAGACTGTTTACTTGTGGATATCCAGATTGCGATGCGGTAAGTGTATGTTGTGTGTCAGGTATAGACCGTTTACTTGTGGATATCCAGATTGCGATGCGGTAAGTGTATGTTGTGTGTATCAGGTATAGACCGTTTACTTGTGGATATCCAGATTGCGATGCGGTGAGTGTATGTTGTGTGTCAGGTATAGACCGTTTACTTGTGGATATCCAGATTGCGATGCGGTAAGTGTACGATATGTGTCAGGTATAGACCGTTTCAAATCACAATTTCCGAATGTGGATTTGATGACGTATCAAATTATTTATTTCCAAATGTTCATACATCAATAATGGTTATAGTGCAAGAATCCTTTAACTGTTGGACACCAGTTTGATGACTTCAATAGCCCAAACTTTTCCCATCTTGATTTGAAATGATCTGTTTATCATAATTCAAGTTGGCAACTTGCAAGAGTAAACTATGTGTGCATGGATTTACGTTGTTCCCATTGCACGTTTTGCCAGTTCTCATGAGGATGATCAAAAATATTATGTTTTTGATAGAATGAGGTGTGTGTGTTGTGGGGACAAAGAAAATAATTTCTTGGAGCAACACCAGCGTGCTTCACTTCTTCAGTGTCCGCTGTTTCCATTGACATTACATTGCAATGAAAGGATTATGATATTGTGAAAAGGGCATTTGGGCATTGCAGTGTACTTAATGACATGCATATCTGGTGTTATCAGACTATTAATACCACCAACATTTAATAGCTCAAACAAGTTAATGTAATCACATCAAGTGTGTGCTTGGTATTTTCTATTCTGTCATTTGGATGTATTCTGACGCACTGCATCTCTTACCTAATTAAGGTATAATCCTTGACCTGATTTATTCAAGTCCGTCTTATTTGCAAATGGTTTCCAGATCCACGATTGATCTGCCAGGTTTTCTGGTTTTCAATACTGATGTATTGGGTTATCATGTGGCGGCTATGTAAAACAAAATTGACCTCACAAATCAAGAGCTTATAGGATTATTGCGTTGTATTTTGGTGATAGATATTCATGAGTTACGCTAGTGAAAAGTCAAGATTGCTGAATAAAGCTGTATAATTATTCAATAGAAGATTCCATGGGAGACTAATTCCCTACAGCCTTACACCAAGAACAAAACATTAGACTTGATCCCCACATTCCTCTATATGGTCGCCATCTTTGAAAATGGTGAACTGATCTGCCCATGCGCTTGTCTGCCAACAACAACATCAACGCACTAGATTGACCAATTGTAGCACGTCTAACGATCGTCGTGCTGTGGGTGATAACATCATGTGATGTACAATTCTGCGTGAAACCACCTGTGCAATGTGGCGTGATGTTCCCTGAATAAGATCATGCTTAGTCATGAGTTGATCAGCGCTTATTTTTTATTATTTTTATTTTTCAGTCTTCACATAGAGCAGGGGCCATGTGTAAATTGTGAAGACAGGAAGGATTCAGTCGTATTATTGCATTATTGCATCTGAATATGTGACCAGTCGCGTCAAAAAAAGGACATGTTATCGGCAAACACAGTTTTAACATCGACATCAAAATATTTGGTAAAATATAAAGAAAATAATAGAACAAATATGCTTCTTCAAATCATATCATGTGATTACAAAGTCTGTTTACCTTCAACATGGTGTAAGCTTAAAATGCGCTCTTTCAAGTCATACCAATAACTCAGATTTGACTCGGGCCTCCAACATGTCCATTTTGATGTGACTGGTCACATATGTATTCAGCATACAAAAATAAAGCGACATGATATTGATAAGTTAACACACAAGTGACAGTGAAATTTTACTAATCCAATATATATTTCTGTTATACTTTCAGGCCTTCAAATCCAGACAAGCCTTAAACGGACACATCCGTGTGCACGGTGGTAGCTACAAAGCACCAAACAGGGACATCAAGGATGTAATCAAAGCCTCTACTAATAACTCATCATCTCGATGTGCTACACCAGATTCCATGTCGATAGCCAGCACACCACGTCGTATGTCCACTGAATCAAGCTGTAGTGAGGCATTAGTTATGGAGCAGCAACCAGAGCCACCCAAGGAGTTCGCTTGCAGAATTTGTGGAAAGTAGGTTCATTTGTTAATGTTTACTTTTTGACTGTCACAGTTGGGCTAATGAAAGTTGTCTAAGAGTCACATTTTGACCAAAGCAAGAGTAGATTCTTTCATTATGCTTTATTTTCAATCATTTATTATTTGCCCACATGTACACCAACATTTTTAAAAATTGGTTCCAAATGTATTAAAATAGATTAATGAGAGAACAAGAAAAACAACTTTATGATGTGGTTCAAATTTTTCATGAAGTAGTGAATTATTTTGACCATATTGGTGTTCTGACGCTGCACAAAAAGATGCTGTATTCTATAGAGAACTGGTAAAACCAAATAAACTTAAATTAGCTTTTTTTGACTCGGGGTAAAATTCTGTTTAAGTCTTTTGGTATAGCAAGAGATAAGCCCTCTAGTTCTGTTTTGGTCTGTTCTTCCCCTTTGGAATAAGGCAATAGAAACATTATTTCTGTGTGTGAGTGCTTTACTTGTCCTCTCATTTTGGTTAAAAGTTATGTTAGTATCTTTTCAAAATGATAATAGATTTCACAGAATAAGCCTGATGATAAGAGCAATATTATTTAAAACAGGGATGCCTGAAATATTATGATTTTTGATAAACAATGATGAACCGGACTAGGCTAAACAAATAGTAAACAATTTGTGTGTGTTATTCCTTGCAGAGTGTTCGCCAAAGTGAAAAGCCGCAGTGCCCACATGAAGAGCCACAGAAATCCTGATGCCAAGAAACAGAATGGACCAACCACCAAACCTCCTAAGCCAAAACAGAAGCCCAAACCACCATCAATACCATCACCATTGTCTCCCTCCCCGCCACCAGTGCTAAATCATTACACAGAACAGAAAAGATTTGAAATATCGTCCGCTTCATCGTCTTCCGAAGAGGAAGAGATGGAGGATGAAGATGAAAATCAAAGATTCAACGATAGCGGTGAGGAAGAAGAAGATATATATGGTAGAAATGTAGAAGTATCGGATGCCGGATCAGATGCGGGATCAGATGCTGGATCTGTGTCTGATTCGGGTAGCGGTAGCTCTAGCAGCAGTGATGGTAGTTTCTATGACGATGACAGGGATGAGAGAATGGACATGGATGATGATGATGGGTATAGAATGCAGGCGTTAGATGGATGATGTGATAAGAAAGAGAAGTGATGATTAAGTTGACTGTCTTCCAGAAAACTAAACAGTACATACAGAGTTGACTACATAATGCCTAATGGGCATTTTGTACTCCAAGGTCAGAGGTAACACAAGAACTAAGTATTCACCTGGATACTTATCTGAAATGGCTATATCTTGCTAGACATCCTGTACGGAATAAACCGTGTACTACGACAACACTTTTTAATTGTTACGAGCATACGCACATCAGTTACGGGACGTCTAGCAAGACATTGCCTCTGAAATAATCAGGTGTAATAGTGGATGGTTAATAGGCAGAACAAAGCCATCACTTGGGTACTTCTGAAATCTCAGGTGAATCAGACAATTGTATAGTTCCATGGTTACTCTTAAGAAGATAGTCAGTGTAAAGCTTTTACCATTGAAATGTCTGATAGAGTCAAGTAGGTATAACAGATGATTGTATTGTACTCCCAATGATTTAGGCAGTACAAAGCATTCACCTGGATATTCAGGTAAAGTAGACAATTGTAGTGTACTTTCTGGTCATTTCGAAGACAGTTTGCTTATTTCCCGTGCATGTAAGTTCCCTGCATTGAGAGAGGGAGCAATTGTATAGGGTCATTGAATCGTTGCTTGCAGGGAAATACTAGCTTGGAGTCTCAGTAAACAGAACTCCGTTTGTGTGTGCAATATTAATTATGATAAGAAAAGAATGATGGACAGGGTTATGGTTCCTTGATGGGTGGGTGGGTGGTGGAGTGGATTGGATCACCGATATCGTCATAGTATGTAAATGTATTTATTTTATTTTTTATTTTGTCTAAAAGTGTTTCGGTACCTTGACCTGTTTTGTCAGTGTTTTGGTATTCCTTGTGAAAAGAGTTTTTTGAACAGTCAGTTTTTCCACACTTGTCTCGCATATGCCGTCAGTGTCACCTTTATGGAAAGCATGTGTCCTTTTACACATTTTTGCTTTGTACCTTGCACAATCGTTTGGTTTGTTGCGTCATTGCATAATCTATCATATGACTGACTGCTTTTATAATGTTCACAGACAGCTATTTGTGGTGTAATATCACTCCTTCGATAGAAAAGAACTGAAAGAAATGGAAGTTAATTTTTATCATTTTTCAATTCAATATTAATTGAAGGGTACTTCAAAGATGGAGATTGTTAGTGCAAAATTATATTTTGCACCTTTTGGGATCATAACAGTTCTGGACAAATAAAGTTTGAAATTTATTTGCAAAGAAAATAAGTAATTTTGTATTTCTGGAAAACTGTTTGAATTTCTAATGACACACCCTTCTGATTATAAGTCACATAGTTTGTCAGTTCGGGTCCATGCCATTTTGTGTTAGGAAGGGGAATGTCGTTGTCAAAGGGGAAGAGTGTTGCTATGGAGATACTAAAGCATGGGCATGATAGTATTTGAAATTTATAACCATCAGGGACAAAACTATATCCAGATTTTACATGTCAACTAGTCTTGTGCAAACTATTCTATTTTTGTGTTTCATGTTTCCTGCTCAAAGAAGATTTCTTAGCAATACCATCATGCCTCAGTTTCATCACATGATTGGTAGATTCTGTTTCAAGTGTGCTCTGGTTCACATTTATATTACATTGCCGTGAATGGTTAATGACATTGTAATTTGTTGATAGTGTATTGTTGACACCCTCCTACTCTGTCTCATCCCCTGTCTCTTCCCAGTGTTGCAAAAAAGGACTGCCTTTATGGTATTTGTGTCACATTGTGTCCCTTCGTATAAGTCTTCAGAAAATTTGAAAGTGATTAGGCTATATTAGAAAAATATTTTGTCTCAAAGCTCCCGCGCGCGTTAGTTAATTGGTGCACGTTAGAAAAAAAAGAAAGCAAAATTAAATTTTAAAAAAATCCAAAAAAAAATCTTAAGTTTCACCGATTTTTCAGATTTTCATTGATCATATCATTTTAATTACAAAAGGTCACTTTTGCAAGGATTTCAATATTTTATATTTATAAAAAAACTTTAAAAAACCTGCATTCCACATTAGGTTTTGAAACTGAAGAGCTTAGAGACAAAAGATTTTTTGAACATAGCCTTATGACTAAAATGTAAATTGCACTAAATAATTGTCTTGGCTTGACCTTGCGCTGTGTCAGTATCTACCTGTTACAGTCATTGATGCCAATTGGTGTTAAAACATTCAAGGTCGGGGGAAATTCAGTCAGACTGGTCAAAAAATGACTGATAAGAACAAAAAGGGGTTAGTTTCTGGAACTTGGAGGGAACATGCCCTTCCTTTCCTTAGTTATCCCCACCCTGGGTTTGCATCCATGACTTCAATTTCCATATTTTCTGAAAATTAATGTAGTGCAAGAATGTCCATAGTAACCATATTTTCGAATATGATGATCTTGAAATAATTAAAATGGGAAGTAATAATTTTTTTACTGGATAAGCTTAAAAATTAGCTGATATTTACTGTGCCAAAACCAACCATTTTTACTTGTTTATTTACTGTATAGGCAATAAGAAACAAGTTAAGCCTGTTGAATAAATAATGTAGCATTTTTTTATTCCTCATCTGAATTTGTAAATAAAACTTTATAATATCTTTATTATCATGGACATTTTGAAATTGTAAAAACATGTGGGTCAAGTCAGCCCTTGCATGTATGGCAGAAGATAACATGTGACAAGATTTGCTGTATTTAAGTAACAGTATACTGTGTATGAGGTAATTTTCATGAAAGTTTTATTTTCGCGGGTTTCGTAAGTGAACATGAAAACACAAAAATATAAACATGCACAAATATTCTTTTGCAATAGATTTACATTATAATTAATGTAAAAAACGCGAAATTAAAGTCTTTTATTTATTATTTTCAAAATATTACAATTGCAAATATATCTGTACACAATTAACAATTACCACTTATACAGTACACTTTATTCCTATCCCCTAATTAGAAGAAAAGTGCTCATTTGAACATATTCCTGTGATAACAACACATATAGTGACTCTGTGCTGGTGTAAATACTTGCAGGATCAAACACACAAATCCCAGTATTAAGGCCACCCAGATTTTTGAAGGGGTGATTTTTCACTGGCAAATAATGAATATCAAACTAATTTATTTGAAATTATTGGGGATTTTTTGTTTTTAGTTTGTCCAAAGTGTTTTACCAATTTGTTTGATTTTATGTGTCATTTGGAAGAAGGGGGAAAAGCCTGACCTACCCTAGAACATGTTTGTTTGTTGTGTTGTGTGGTGTGTTTTTTTTGGGGGGGGGGGGTGGTCATCACCTTAGCTTGTAACCCAGGTCTAAATTCCAGTTTGATCCCAGTTGAAAAGCTGACCATTTTCCATATTAACCCAACTGTTACTGTTTTATACTAGATCTTACCTGGGTTTCAAAAGCAGTTCAAAAATCAGATGAAAAGCTGTCCATTTTCCAAATCAAACTTTAACTGTGTCCAACTGGAATTAGACCTAGGAAATGCTACATCTATCACAGGAATACGTTTTGATATCTTGCATTTTTACTTCATGTGGAATGAACTATAGCTGATGATTGCAGCTAGCAATGGCAGCCAGACTGCTAAGTAATTCCAAATGAAACTGTATAATGATAGCCACAAGATTTGGAAATATTTGAAAATCTACACGCTGTATGGTTTCTGTAACAAAAGGTGTCTTTTTTTATTCTATTCATTTTTTATGCTCACTGGTGCTATGTCTATGTATATAGTGTTTTATACTCAAGGAATTTAAAGTTATTTTCAATTTCAAACAGACAACAATATCTGTTTCAATTTCTGTCTTATGTTTGTTTGAATCAATCATGTATAAACACAGTTGTTTATTTTCTAATAAAACTAGGTGAAAACACTGATGGTGTCAGTTTGATATACAGGCTTTACAGGGTGTCCAGAATAATTTATTCCATCAAGAAAGCTGCAATGATTTGGTTATGAATTCCATTGCTATTTATCTTATAGTGATTCTATAGTTAATCAGTTCCAAATTGGTAGAAATATTTGTATTTTATCTCTTTATGCGCAAAAGTAATCCAAGCGTATGCACACGATTATGGCACACTCACACTGTTTTGGGCTCCTGCACACGTTACTCACAAGATGCGAAATGCTCTTGTTACCTTCATGCGCGCCTGCATCCTTCTGTATTTATTCCTTGCTGTAAGGAGGCTTCACCAATTTGGAGCTGATGAAACTATAACATCTACAAATATCTAGCTCTCTCAGGAATGAAATCTAACACGGTATAAATCATTCTGGGACACCCAGTATATGTCAAACAGTATCTCACTTAATTTGCTATAATATGATTTCGGTCATTTGTTGCTGGTAATGCAAACGGTTATTATCATACTTATTTGTCAATTTAAAGGTAAAACAGTTTTGCATGAATGTAGCTGAATTTGAGCATGAGTTTCTTGGGGAAATGGGAGAGATTTTTGAAAATAACTGGCAGAGACGGATCAATTAATTAGTGAATCTACGCTTGTGTACTCTTGTATACTCTTATATGGGCAAATTGTGACATCAAAACTATTGGATAGAAGTGTCCTAGACTTCTACAAAGTGACAATTACTTCTGTATCTCAAGTTTATGGGGACTGTACTGTAAATGTAATGAGCATAATATAACACTATTCTGTGAATGTAGGTTAATTGATATGGGTGCATGTCGCAATAGGTTGACCTTGTGTGAACAAGTACGCGAGGTCAACCTACCTCTATGGGCGCGTGTCACAATAGGTTCACCTCGTGTGTACAAGTACGCGAGGTCACTTACCTCTCAAAATGGTCAAATGGACATCCGTGGTGTGCAACGTGTAAGCTGGCCCTACTGCTCTAATTGCTTCATGGAATTGTGTGAAGCGTGCACAGGGTGCGCCCGCGAGAGTCTGTCTGACTGTGGCCAGGAGGTGTGCCGTATATCCATTGAAGAATGATTGTCATGTGAAAGGAATATTTTTGATAACTTAAATTCAAAGTTGTATATAACTTGTGAGGCCATCATAGTCTGTAAATTCAACATTAACATCCATCTAAGTGGATATTATTGAAGTGATAGTGCAAGAGCATTTCTAGAAGATAACACAAATCCAAGACAACCATTGAGATCCGGACCCAGCCAATCAATTACCCTTAACCCACTGAACGCTACCTGCCTATAAACAGTGTTTATCATTGGTTAATTATAATAAAATATTTATTTGAATAACCATTACTGGACTTCTAAAGATTTCCAATCTTTATCCGGATGCAATTATTCTGCAAATGTGTCTGATTGGTGCAATAAATAATGTAACCATCTTTCTATCCAATCAGCAGGTAGTTCTCAATGGGTTAATTGAGACAGGGGCCACAGCCTATCCTGTCTATGGTGATATGCTGTTTAATGATCCCACAAAAGGTTATTTTGCGCTCAGGGGGTGAAGGACAACATGATTTGGCTGGATAAATTGACTGTTCTTGTAGGCTAAACACTGCCTCAATTACAACTCTGAATGAAGAATTATGTATAAAAAACAATTCCAATCTGTGATTTTCAAAATGAGTTGGAAGAAATGTGCCTGGACAGATGTGTAACAATTGTTACAGAATATGTGTATCAGTGAATGTATTCATGTTATGTTTGGTATCACCATGGCATTAGCTGTAAGACAATATCAGCACAGGCGCCATTTTGATTTTGACCCAATGGAAAATATTTGGGTATTGGCATATAAGAGCAAAAAATAAACAAATTAATTTTTGGTTGCCTTTAATATCTCTAATGCTTTTTGTTAATACCCTTTCGCATGGGTTCCTTTATGCACAAGCGAATAACACAACACCATGTGGTCATGGTAAGGCAGCAGGCGCTAAATGTTCTTTTGGCTATGCTTACTGAGGGGAGGACATACCCAATATATTTCTCATAGGTACAAATCGCGATGGCAATCCATCGCCTGTACAGAAATAGTGTAATAGTTTTGATATGAACAGTTCCACCCTGTGTATAATTTATCATTTCAAATCAGACCCAACTATTCAGAATGATTTTTGTAGACGTTTGACGTTACCAGGTTTTGATGGAGCAGTTCTCCCTATGGCGTATTAATATGGGATTGTTAACATTTATAACCCTGATAATTCCTCGCCTTTGTGCCCCACCCATACACACATAAAACAACCAAACTATAGATTGATTTATAGCGCTTTAAGACAAAGACAACCAAGTTGCCTTGAGAAAAAAATATTATAAAATAAATTTATGACAGAGAAATAAAGATCAAATTGTGTATTTTTCTGGACCTTAATTACCCTGTGAGGTTACCTAGAGCTGACCAAATGGTCCCTACAAGAGAAATAGGAATATATTGTAAAGAGAATTATAGGACATTTTTTTATAAATGAAAATGGATTTATGTGTAGTCTATACAGCAGAGATCATGCTACATTGAGCAAATCCTGTTTTTTATGATGTGAAGAATTTTTTTAAATGTGTGTGAAGGATTTTATTATGAAATCTGGAGAAAACATAAGAAGATGTAATTGTATATATAAAACTATGAAAGCGATAGGGAATTATGATAACACTATTTATGTACAGTTTTTTCTCATTTTTTTTTTCTTTTTCATTTTTTTTTGAAATATTATGACTATATACTCAAAATTTTATATTATGAGATAAGAAAACTATTTGGCTTATAATGAATGTAAGACTTTATATATAATTATTATACAGCCAGTGTAAGCGCCTTCTTAAATGTACAGATCTATCTTATGTGTGTATCATGTCATTACCTTGTGGAATGAAAGCTGTTGTACATGTTTGTTATAATGCCGTTTTGTACAAGTGTTAATAAAGCTGGCCGGGGGGGGGGGGGGGGGGGGGGGGGGGGGGGGGAGGGGGGGGGGGGTCTGCAGACAGGCTTATTTAAATTTACTGTAGTGTATTGTGACAAGGTACATCAAAGGATACCTGACGTTGGCCAGGACGGTTTTTTTCTTTCTGCAACAATGATGGGATGCATCCCTTTTTTGTCACTATACTTAATTCAGTAGAGTGTATGCTATCCTCATGTACATCATGTGTCATCTATGCATCCTGTTATAGTTGCATGAAGAAAATACGCAACCAGGCAAGTGTAAGAGTATTTAGCGATTTGAAACTGTGATTCCTTTAATGCTAGTCACTTATTAATTCCTGTCGATTTGGTACTGCAGTGATTACCGTTTATGTTTGCAAATCTTAAATTACAGGGAAGATTACACCCAAAAAAATGAAAATGACACAATTTTTTGCCAAGTAAAATGTGAGGAGAGATACATATAATTATGAGTTTGTTCCAAGTCAATGTTATGAGCAAGTACCGTGGTCTAGTTCTGATAATACAAGAGTGCAGGAAAACTTTGTTCATTATTCGTAATGTGACAATACACCTAATATACAATACTTTGTACCCCGCTCAACCTAGATAAACATAGCATGCTGCTAACATCAATGCATTATTTTAAAGAGTAAAATTGAGTTTTAACCCGTCGGTCTGTGCGAAACATGCACGCTCGAGTCCTTCAAACACTTGTTTGTCTCAAATTAGAATATCATTTTTGACAATTTTAATGTGTATCTCTTTTCATGAATATATTTTTATGGCCAAATTATGTTCCGATTCTTTCCATTTGATGCCCTAAAATAGCATACATTTTGTGCATCTTCCAAGCTTGATCTGTACAACCTTACTTCTATTGACGTATGTATGCTTGGTCCAATATTTAATTAGATGGAAGACATAATGTCCTCACCATATATACTTGTTACAGTCGGTGGTTTATCTACAACGTTTGTAATAAGTAACTGATGTCACAAGACCTGATCATGCTGCAAACAGGGCATTTATGGGCTATACAATCTTATTTAAAATCCCTTTAAAAACACAACAATTATTGACGCAACATAAGAGAAGACAAGTTTATATAGCTCCCAATCCTGCATAAACGAGGATAGGGAATTTATTATTTGTTTAGTTTTATCACTATATTTCTTTAAGCAAAATAAACAGTCATTTAAAGACTATAACAACAGTAAATTGTGGACATATTATTTTCTTATTTTATGGTTTGAGGGATGTTATAAATACATGCGCAAAAAGGAATATACCAAAACAAAAATAACCATCATCTTGGATGCATAACATGTTCATTACTTTTTGATTGTGTCCTAAATGCAGTATATGATCATATTAACATATTCAACCTTAACTAGACACAGATAGGCAGCAGAACACATGGCAAATTGATTACTGTAAAAGTGGACGTTTTCGTGCTACATTTATTTAAACGCTTTTCACGCTAAAGAGAGCAAACAGATGTTTTTTGGGCATAAATATTTGTGTAATAACGCACTGTCATGTATGTCATGTTTATGTGATATCATGTAGTCTGCAATGTGCATGGACAATAATGATCACGATCATAACGAACCCCTCCTGAAATAGTTTTTAATGCCAATTGATATGCAACATTTAACCAATAATAATAAAATAATATTATTGTTAATAACTTTTTAAAGAGAGAATTTTTGAAATGAGCTGGCTGTTTAAATCAATGGGTAATGTTTTGAGTTTAGAGACTTACGAAGTTCAATTTATAAATGACATTTCTGGTGCAATATTTCCCCGTTCATTTTCAGTCGGATGTATGGGGTGTTTTAAATAAGAATTGCTGCAATTTTGATAAATATTTATTCATGAATGTAATAAGTTAAAGGAAAATTTACATTAAATGGATTATCGTCTGTGATTTTAGTTCAAAATGTGTTTAAAAAAACAAAAATTGGTTAATAAGGAATCCTGATCAATAACATCCACATTGTCACAATTTGAGATCATTTGTGTGAAATAAATTTGTTTGACAAAGTGTAAAATTCAGATGTATTTGTTACTTAACATCGCTTCACTATTAAATACCAAGTCAACCCTAACCATTCCACAAATTTAGATCCCTAGACTCAGCGGAGTTTATCTCTAATTTCTAAAATTACTTTTGACAACGTGTTTTGGTGTTACCAAAGGTACAAGCAATGGATATAGCATCTCGGGCGTCATATCCTACTGCAAGTGTTTTAATTATTTGATGAAGTCTATAATTATCACCAGAATTCTTTGCAGCTGATCTAATTAATTATGTGTGAATGTGTATAGAAATGCGAGAGTGCATTCTCTAAAATTATGTACTTGCATCAGTTGTATCTGCACATACATGTAACAGGTGTTTAAAATAAGACTAAAAGTTGCAAAGGATTCTGAACTTGGCAACTACAGAGAAATATATAGAAATTAAAGAATTCTAGGGGTGCCAAGAGAAGTACTGAACAAGTTTTATGTTAAATTAATTCTGTGCAAGAAGTTCCAATATGCGAAATCTGCCACATTTGTTACATTAATAGCTCTATATCACAGCAGCTATCCCATACAATTACCCACATTACTAAATAAAACGGCTGCCATTTCGTTAGTGTAAAACGGCTGCCATTTTGTTAGTGTTTATTGTCGGTTTATTTTTGCATAATGGGACCTTCCTACACTAAACACTCTTGTCATTAGTACATATGTGACCCGTCACGTCAAAATAGACATGTTGGAGGCCAAAGTCAATTCTGAGTTATCGGTATGATTTGAAAGAGAACATTTTAAGCTTTGAAATGATACCTTGTTGAATGTAATCGGACTTTGTAATCCCAAGATATGAATTGAAGAAGCATATTTTTGTCTATTATTTTCTTTGTTTCACCAAATATATTGCCCTCTATCTCAATACTGTGTTTGCCGACAACATGTCCTTTTTGACGCGACTGGTCACATATATCAAAGCTTGCTGTATGATATTATCAATGGTTTAGTGCAACAAAGACCTATTTGCAATGGCTGCCATTTGTGAGATTATTTCCACAATGGTACATCTTGAAGGAGGGGTCCCGCAAGCACAACATTGTGCATTTTATGTTAGAAAAATAATTATCGAGGCCAAATCGCGTAGTTATATAATAGTCAAAGTCAAAAATAAAATAAAAACCACCATCTCTCAACATGCACTTTTTAAAATTCGTGGCGATTGAAAGTCACGTTGTCGTTGCAGTCATATAGTTATACAATGCACTTGACGTCATCGACACCGGGACTTTCGATTGCTGCGAATTTTAAAAATTGCATGTTGAAAAACAGCAGGTTTTATTAGTTTTTGTGATAAGTATGACGTTTTGTTCTATATAACGACGCGATTTGGGCTCGATGATAACATATAATGCATAATGTTGTGCTTGCGGGACCCCTCCTTTAAAGGGCACAGGAAATGCAAATATAAGTGGTGTGATTTGAGTCAAGTCTACGAGGAGGGACCAGAAAGCATTCAATATTTGTGCTAGTTGATGACATAATTTGTGGAACTATTGATAGCTGAGTGAGTACTATGAAAAGAAAATTCCTGGTGACTGGTTTGAATCTATTCATGATACTCACTGATAATCAATATACCACAAATGATGTCCATTTGTGGTGTGTTCATTTTTCTGGCCCTGATTTTTGTAATGGAATGTCCCACGAAGACTTGGAGCAGGATTATCATCCCTTTTCCTGTGTCCTTTAAAAGCACCAGTAATATATAACATGTGGCAGCTATTGCCCTTTCACATAATTGAAATGCAAATATAAAAATGCCCTATCCGTTATAGCTGCCCTGTGTTATTTTAGTTACCAATGGGTCTCATATAGACTTCCACAACATCTGGCAGCTATTTCAGATAGATCCTTGTTGCACTGAATCATTGTTATAGACCTCCATTGTACATGTATATTATAGACGTGGGAATGAAGAAGCCTGGACAGTTGATTGATGTCGTTATGGGGCCTTCTGTGCATGTTGTCATTATTGTCAGTCATGTCCTTATGTCACTTGGGAAGCAGCTGGCTATCAAGGCACTATATGTAATAAAAATAGACTATTTTTTACCAGCCAAATTGTGTTTGTGAGAATGTGATTTTCTTTGATGTCTTTATGAGGGGATACAAACGCCATATCCGAAGATGAATAGGGTTACGCATCACGTACCAACATATCAAGGATCACATAGGCGATTCAATAGGGAGCTTTAACAATGTGAATAAATAATAGCGAGGCAGCACAACTACCCCAAGTTCCCCAATCCAAACAATGCATAACAACTTCACAAGCCTCGACCCATATCCCAACTTAGAAGAAAAGACATGAGCTGGTGCAGGACTCGAACCAGTGACCTTCCAAACAGTACATGCTCTAACCACTGAGCCATTTTTATCAGGCATATAAGAAATAAACACCAAAAAAAGTCCACACTCGGTAGAGAGGTCATAACTTTGAAATCTGATAATCCTTTAATGATATAATTGATAAAGAACTTCAAAGAATTTTGTTTGCTATACTCTTTTACTGGACCGTGACTTAATTTTACAGGCGCAGCATTTATGAGAGCTGCTAACCCTTCCTGATTTTGCAAAAGACTACCTGAAAATAGATTGAATTGAATTTATAAATCTTCCAGACTTCTGTAATTTTTAAAATATTACGGATTCCTGTGCCATATGTTCCTAACACTTTCCACGAGGCAGGCGTCTGCAGCCAACATTACAATACTTCACAAAATGTATTGAAAATGTCAAGATTATTGAATGTCATTACCATATTTGGAATCACCATGAGAAATGCATTGAAAGAAGTACAAACATGCCTAGTATTGGTTCAGTAATCCTTGAGATAGACTTTGAAAATCTTGTTTTGTATAATGGTAAAACCAATAGCTGCGTAGAAAGTGTTAATTATATGATTGTGATGTTAGCTTTGACACATGTCTGTGAATGATGAGTGACGTCACGGTCTCATGAAAGTTAAATAGACCATATAAATAGCCCATTCACTTAAGGGGGTGTGCAATCTCAGGTACAGCCTCCGTAAAACTGCCGTAACTTCTTCAATATTCATTTAATCTTTATAAACGTATACATATTTTTGCAGAAAAGGGTTCAATGAATCCAACCATGATAACGAAATTGACCATTTTGGAAAAAAATTATAAAAAAAACGTTTTTTGACCCATTTTAGGTTCTGCAAAGAAAACTCAAAATATATTTTGTCAAATTTTGTCCCTTTCGTCGCTACACTTAATCGGCTACAGGCCAATAGTGCACAGCCTAACAGCTCCCCAAATATTGCTTTGGTTGACAAGACAATAATAGAGACTAAGTATCTTGCTACAAACAAGTTGGCCACAATGGGGCTAGAACTCACAACCTCATGATCATGAGTCCACACAGTACTATGCACGATTCCCATTGAACCGCACAAATACAAAAATGATCTACTGTTAAAGTCAATATTTTCGCGATAAGATATTTTCACGAAAATGGTCATAACAGGCATTTCGCAATTTGTTATTTTCGCGATTTTCAATATCAATGGAAGTCAATAATTTTCCCGAGTTTTTATTTTTGCAGATGAGGATTGATTCACGAATTTTCTGTGTCCGTTGTCCAAAATCTCTCTGGCTTTGACCGCGTCATAACAAAAGTAAAACAGATATCAGTTATCAATTACTACTCATTTCTAGCTATGATTCGGAGCTATAATCATGTCAAATGTCATGAGGGAGGAGGTAGAACTTATTGAACGACCCTCGTATATAGAGTGGGTATAATATTTTCATTACAAATGTTGGTGTCCCTATTGACCCCAGATTTTACCAATTTTAAGTAAGAAATGCAAAAAAGCTTTGAAATGTTAAAGAGTATGTAACACTATTATATTTCCCTTTCAATATTTGGAAGAAAACAAATAGTATACATCAAATACAAAAAATGACTTTCACATTTTTGTCCCTATTCACCCCCATATCCCTATTCACCCCGTTTTACAGTATGTGTTGTATCAAAACAAATTAGACAAATCAATGCAGGCACGCTGATGTGTGAATAATGGCACGACCTCGCAGGGGGAGTGCTATTGTGATCATATCAACATTTGCGCAAGTGCATTGATTTGTCTAGTTTTTCTATAAACAAACATACGCCTGTATTGACCTAATTCATACATGACACTATACAAATCAAAATTCACAATTTGGGCATAATTTTGATCTGTGTAATAACAAATGAAAACATGTTAACAAGTTTACTAACACCTGCAGTGAAAATCAGCAAACCACGATGTATGAACAACGAATCAAAACAAAGCATGTAGTGCTTTATTGCACTCCACATATTTTAGTTTCTTGCTTTCTGATTGGTTCGACACGTCTAAGAGTGAATGAATATGGTTTAATGGTAAAAACACTCTTTCAAAGCAATTGTGGTTTACATACCTGTTTTCAGGCAAACTGCTTCCTACATTTCAGATATTTTGAGATGTATTAAAATACACAATTTATTTTTCCAACAAAATTGTTAGTTTGACTGGAGGTTTTTCTTGGGGCCCTAATACAATTATTTGAGTTTGCAAGATACGAGGGTGGCTCATAAATGTTTTATATCTCTCATCGATGATTTTTTTTGGTTAAAAAAGACATCACATACCAAACACAGTTTTCAATTTTTCAGTAAAAACCTCCCAATGTACTCAGGATTTATGATAAGTAAATAATATTCAGACACAAGAATGAACATATTGTACATGACAAATGTGTGAAATCAGTCTCTAAAGCCAAAAATGGGCAGACATTTGGACAAAATAAAACAGGAATTCCTTTTTAAACTGGAAGATTCTCATGCCTGATAATCGTGTTCCAGTATCACACACGGCACATAGCTGGGTTAAACCACAGCATGTTGTTGTATTAGCATTCACTTTTGGACACAGCATGATGTTGGGTGTCAGCATTCACTTTCAGAAGTGATGTTTTAGGCATGTGTGAATGCACCCTGAACCAAAACTGAATTGATGACAGGTATTATAAAACAAATACAATTTTGCTTTTGCATATGCGTCTCTTGTCAAAACTATTACCCCTGATAACATCAACATTATTATTTTCCTTCAGGAATGCACCCCACAGGAATATATTACTGTTGATGTTACCTCATTTCAGGTCCATAGTTATAATAAGAGCCCCTCGTGTGCCCTATAGAAGTATACAACAGGGAACTTGCCCTGCGAGATAACACTACAGCTACAGCTACACAGTTCAATCTATCACGAGACAGTGATGCAACTGCGTCATTTACTAATTGCCCACTCGAGGCTCTGGCGTATACACACACACACATAGAAAGATGGAAGTCTGGAAGATGCATACAGTCCCGTAAATACTGTGCCTGTAAAATGATATCACTGTCCAGAGGAAGTAAAAAAGACTATAGTTTCAGGCACAATCTAATAATAGAGTAATTAAACAAACAGTGTTTATCATCTTATGTTGGTAAATTTTACCAAAACAATTTATTCAACATTTTGTCAAAATGAAGGCACTATTACAACACAAATATTAACATCCTAATATTTACAAGAAAAACTGTGATTGAGTAATTATCAAATTAAAAATGTTGATACTATTTTGTCATGTTTGTACAGTTATATACATAGTGAACAGACATATAATTACATAACAGCTTATTCATGTACTACAACCACAATTCTATATGGAAGGTACATTTTGATTTTTTTTTTTATTGACTTTTTATTGACTTTTTTATTGATTTTTTATATTGATTTTTTTCCTTTTATCATTTAAAGATTGGTATTTTATTTTTTTAAAATTTTTAATGTTGTGATAATTGTTTTAATGTACAAAAAGCTCTGTATTAATGGATTTTGTAGGTGGGTGTGGGATAAGTAAATGGAAGATCTTGTTACAATTGTGTGACATTTACATCAATAAGTAAATAAGTAAATCAAGATTATTGTATTGACTGGTCAATCCAATTCTAAGGTTCACAAGATTTGGACAATCTTTTGCTCAAATGATGACAAATGTAACTTACTTCTAATTGTGGGAATGGCTTTTACTTAATATTACCATAATTAGAGATTCTCTTTAAAAATATATTTACAATGCATTATCCTCCATCAACATAGAGAAATTGGACTCAAACTCGACGGGATTGCCCAATATTATGAGATTTTTATTTTCAATCCCTCGAGTTGCATTCACATTGAGCGTTATTTACCGCGCTTGTGCAGGGCAACCCATCACATGGAAGTTGACAAAATCACATTGCTTTTACTCCAAATTTGACCAAGCTTTGCTGTCTATTACCCTTGCTTGTGGTCTGTTGGTCATCACATGCTATGCTTGGACATCACATGCTATTGTAACCAAGGAGAAATCAAAGAAATACAACTATCCATCTTTGTGATAGGTAACTACATTATGTAATGTCCAAACACAATGCATGTTAAATGTCACAAAAGGTGAACTGAAATTTAATCCATTTCTGTAATTGAGAGGAATTGCATTTACATTAAATAATATGTATACAGTCTTATATTATTTACACATGTATGCATGTATGTACAGAATATGGAACACAATGATATGGTTGCCATGGTGACATCAATCTCCCTCTCCTTGCTCCTCTTCCTCTTCTTGTTTGATGACTGGAACACCTGTAAAGAACAAAACAAAAATTACATTCAGTAATGTATAGCACACCATTATTGGCATCTTGAGGCATTCTCTGTTTCAAGCAATAGTACGGAAATTTCAAACAATATCACGATATGTTATAGTTCAATCAGTTCCAAATTGGCGAGAAATATGCATTTTTTTATCTCTCTGCACGCAAAAGTTATCATAGCGTATGAGCGTGATCTTCGAGCCATACGCACACGGTTTTGGCCAAGCACACGGTTCTGCATTTGATGCACAATGCGCTTGTCGTGTTTATGTGTGCCTACACCCTTCTGTATCAATTCTGTATTAATTTGCTGCTGTAAGGAGGCTCGCCAATTTGGAACTGATCAAACTTATTAGGTATAGACCATTTCAAATCCGAAAATATACGATCAGTTCCGAATGCTTCCGATTAGCCGAGTGATTTGACGCTCGGTTACATGAACTGTCAGCTCACAGGTCATGGCCATGTGCCGGAGAAAAACAAACGTGGTTTTTCACCCGTCTGCCCGTGTGGTAGATTGCGCTGTGTTGGTGATAGATTGTATCCCTCACAAAGTTGATGTTGCGGTATTTCAGTAACAAAAAACGGTGAGATGAAAGAGATTTGGGGTAATATTTTCACTTTTTACCGTCTGCTCGATACATTTGGAATTTGCCGGTCAACGCCTTTGTTAATAAAAAAACAAAATAGTCTCGTTCCACGTTTTACTTTTTTTTCTTCTCATGTGTGCACGCGTGTATGTAAACATAGTAAATCACTAGGCGGACAACCAACTAGGACAATGCTGTGAATGCGATCAACTGTTGCGAAGAATGCGCAACGCACCTACTCCACGTGACCTGTTTTTCCGAAGATTTCCGATCTCAATTTGAAATGGTCTATATCTTAGATTTTTGATACTGATTACTGATTTCAAATTAGCTAACATGTAAGCACCTGGGCAGGAACTTTTTGTGTTAGGTGTATAACTAATATTTATCTATGGCAACTCAAGGGTCTTGTGTTTATAGCATGCAGCTCCAACACGACAATCAAGGTTAGAGCCCCATAGCCAGGGCAAATGCAAGGGTATTTTCTGCTAATTGTACAAGATTTCTTCTTCACCATAGTTCAATCATATTCCGTAGCATTACGGTTTGGTTTCTATCATATTGACATATTCTTAAATTATACGTGAAATAGCCAATCTGTCACACTTGTCATTACAATGGTGTTCTACTCTACTGACAAGACAATGCACGTTCAGTTATGTATACCTAAAGCATATTCTTCAACAACTAAAGAAGATTGAACCATCTCAAATACAAATTGGTGACATTATATGTTAGACAATATAACCCAAGTTTGTGGGAGATGTCCTCCACCACTCGATACTATTATTTATCACCTGTTTGTTCAAGTAATATGACCTCAAACCAGTCATATCTTTTGCATTTGCTTGAACAGACAGGGAGGGGATAACAAATGTATCATTCAGTAGGCCTAGCCTCATGAAGTGATAAGCAGATTAATTAAGGTCTAAACATGGCAAAACAGGTAAACATCTGGGAAATTTATTATAATCCCTGAAGCCAAGATAAAGCAAAAAACATGGAAATATTGTGTGATTAGCCCACACACAAACAAGTTTGTTTCCAGTAGCAAGCCATGTGCGAAATGCAGGTTTTTTGTGGGTTTTTTTGCGAAACCTGAGATCGACGAAATAATAATAAGCTTACTAAAAGAAAACTTGTCAGCTAAATCACTCTTAATTAATGAACATTTATAGTGGAGATTCACTTGAAATGGGTTTATTTAGTCAAATCTGTGCATTTTTGTTACTCTTATGCTTGCTAAAATGTGATTTTCGCTGTGGATTTTCACTTCCGTGTTTGCCGTTCCCCATCTTGGACACAATTTCGACAAAAAGATGGCGCCCTAACAATAGATTATTTTCGTTTTTTTCTATAATTTTTTTTAATGCGCAAGAATCGAGCATCAAAATTAAATTCGTGCGCGCTACTGAAAACAAACCTTTTTTTGTTTTGTTTGGTCTTATGCTTACTCAGCAGCCTGCACAAGCTGGGGATATGGAGTTTGTGTTAAACAACTATGCACTGAGCGATATGAAATACGCGCTATGCAGCCGCTATGTGATACATCACTCAGTTGGACTTCATTCAACTGAGTAATACAAATATATATCAAAAAGCTGCTAACCAATGAAATTGCACTTTTGCAGTATGCTATTATTGCGTTTTTCAGCAGTATCATACAGAATATCTAACTTGCCCTAATTTCAACTTACCATCTAATTTCTTTAGATTTGGTAGTACTTTTGTAGCCCTGTTGAGCCAGTCACCTTCTCCTGAGTGTTTTTCTTCAAGAGGATTGCCTACAACACAAATAAGTAGAACATGTTGACCATTGGCTGGTTTGCTTGTAATATTTGGTAGGCTAATTTGCTGGCATCTAAATCAGATAGTGAGGGCTCATATTCAGATATGTTGAGTTATACCGTTTGTGTTAAAAACATCAAAATTTCATAGACTTTCTCTTAAGCTATCTAGATTAACAGCGATTTGAACATAGCCTACAAAGCATGTAAGTCTATTTTATTTTTGGTACATTTTTACAAACATTTGAAAATTGTCAACAAAATTGAAATCTAATAAAATTATATCTCAAATTGTTAAATATGGATCAGGCTGGGGCTGCAGAACAGGATTTTTTATTTCCTTGGCCTAAGGCAGATATTTAGATGATTTGTTAGTTAGCTTGTATAGCAGTATAAAATTTCGGAAATTGATAGCATGTAGTAGCTAACACTTATATCGTCAGACATCAAACTTTTCAGCTTTTAAGTTAATTTCAGCTTTTTTTGTTGCTTTAATGTATGTGTTTTCTTTTGTTTTCAGCCCAATTTGAGCTATTTTACCTCAATTTCACACTGTTTTTCAGTTCTTATAGCATTTTCAGCTTTTTTTCACTGAAGGTAATTTTCAGGTCTGTATCTTACAAACTGTGTTATAATTATCTCATCACATTCCAGGATTTGGCAAACAATTCAGCTCCAGTAAGGAAGTCAATTGTTTTTGTTTTTTAATAAAGTGTATACTTACCAACAAATAGGAGTTCTACTAAGCAAGGAAGACCCGTCAGTTTGTCAAATTCTCCCCAGTCTTTTACGCTGTTGTTTGACATGTATAAAACCTGAAAGACAAACGTAAACGAATGTGAAATAAGGTGACAATGTTTTAAGGTAAAACAAAGTTGGAGGTAAAGTGTGCTAAGGCTTAGCTATGACAATACGACACCCCCCCCCCCCCCCCCCAGGATGACAGATAATTCATTGCATAGTGCTACACACAAATAACAATTCAACCTGTTACATTATAGCTTTATATCTCCATGAATACATTAAAGAATATGAAAATATTGCCAAGTTACATGGCTACAGACGTCAAGATTCTTACGAGTGATTCTTCATTTTCGTTATCAACAAGTGACAGACCTACGTATACTGTAAGTAGGTATAGCACTATGCACGCCCCCGTCTGCCACACATGAAATTTAAAAAAAAAATCTCTTCACTATTAAATAGATTGGTCTGTTTATCCTATAATTCCAAATGTCATATCTCATCCTATGTATGTAGGTACTTTTTTACATGGCGCTGGTTACAAGCTGTTTGGTATCCCATTGTAAACACCCATGTCTGATGAGCCTGATCAAGTAATGAATTCTTCTGATGTGATGCACTCCATATTTGGTAATGATCTTACCATAATATGATAGCTATGCCCTTGTTCTCAATTAACATACTTCAGAAATCTACAAATAACTAGTGGTTCAAGTTTATGGCTGGCAGGTTGAACCATTTTGCCAGAATTTGCTCCAAAGGTCAATGAATTTGCACCAAACTTTAATACAATGGTCCTATCAAAAAAATTGGACCTATATAATGTAGTACTAAACACTCTCATCTTTATGCTAGTATGCATAAAATGTGTGTCCTATGAGTGCATCCTAACAGAAAAAGAGAGTTCATTTTGTTATGTTGTAAGATTGACTGTTTTTTTCGGCAGGTTTTCGGCCATATTTTCAGAACTTCAAATGACAATTTGCCAAGAACCGTACAACCGATTTGCACAATTTGTGTACCAAATTTCTTCTTTAGCAAAGACCTAGACATTTATAATTAGACTGATTCTGTACAGTTCCTACATACTTGAATTGTATGTGTGCTATAATACCTAGGGTCTGTCTAGGTATACCTACTATAAGTCCATCTTTCAACACTGGTATGATTATGATACAGATGCGGAAATTGATCTCTTATTGACTGTGATCATGTACATTACCCCACATTTTTTAGACATTTGTTTTGGAAGATGATATTTTCTATTTTGACCGATGTCATTTGTTCATAGAGTGCACAATTTCAGCCGTTATTATTAGATTGGGTGATATAGCTAAAAGTCCTTTGTTCTCTAGACTATTTGTTGTGACCCAACTGACCCATATAACAGGGTGCTGTCATCTAAGTACCATACCTTTCCTTGAGGCCGCTATGTTACTTACCCGTAGCTTTTTGAGTACTTGTATTCCCTTTAGTTTCTCTACATTGTTATATGATATCCACAACTCTTGTAACGTATCAGCTACTGCTTCCTGTCAAGAGATACCAACATGCATGTCTGTTAGAGAAATGTTACAATTACTGGAACAAGTGCAGTTTTTTCAATCAGGATTTATATTCATAAATTCCACATAAAGATCTTGTATGAAAAATTTCCCAATGTAATAAAAATAGCCTTCGTAAAAATAAAGATACCTCCTATCGATATAGCTCAAGACCTAAACAGGTTTACCTAGAATAAAGCTTAAAAAAGAGAAAATGTTCTCTGTAGCACGTACATGTAACTTTAAACAAGATTATATGGATGCTGTTCTGTCAAAACCTTGTATCTACATCCGGCCCTTGAGTATGTATAAAGTAATACTTCCTATAGGCATAACCATTGCACAGTTTTACTTTATACATGCTGAAAGGTCAGAAAAAGATACCAGGTTTTGACAGAACAGCAGCGATATATGATTATAAATTGACCTTTGTCCTTATCCTAAGTTGATTATAATTTTTGCTTTAATGAAATCAGTCACTTAAAGGGTACACACCACCATAACCTTCCGCGGGCCAGGGTGCAGGGGTACTAAAGTCCCTAAAAAAACTTTGATTGCTGCTTCAAATGTGAATATTTTGACGAGATTATCACCATAGGTCTTAGATTTTGTTTTATTAAAAAGTTGAAACCTTCACGATTGTAATCTGAAATGTAAAAAGTCACGAATTATTCTTGGGCGTGAGTCTTGATCACACAAGTGAAGCGGCCCGAAACTCTGATTTTTACGCACTATAAAAGCTAGTGATTTGCGAAATCAAAATTTCTGAAAAACTGGGACTGTCGATCATATGTGAAATGTTGATAATATTAAAGAAAACAAAATTACGAAGATTTTACAACAAAAATAGATATCCCAGCTAAGGAGAGGGACCCCAGGAGAAGCGATTGAACATCGGGTTTCTAACACACGTTTCAATGGAAGCGACTATGGTGGTGTATACCCTAAAGATTGATGTGAAACACACAGAAGAAATCTGTGGACTTACCAGACCGTTTAGATTTTTGATGTTGTTTCTTCCCAGCGATAAAATCTTTAGGTTTTCTGGAGAAAGGTACAAAGAATTGTTAACACAATGAATCACAATAACAAAAGTGTGGGATTTGATAGAAGATCATAACTGTAATATCCTATCTAAAATGCCATAAATGTTGATGGACTCCAAGGGCATATTATGAATGCAACATCTGACCTCTATTAATGGGATTACAACTTTAAGAAAGAAAAAATATATGTCCTCCAAAAATACAAACAACTTGTCTTAATATTTTACTCATCACATATATATGGCTTATTTGAATGAAATTAAGCATGTCACTATATAATTCTATAATAAGTTTGCCAATACTACAGTGCTATACTGGCTCTGACATTTGTATAGGTTGACGTTGAACTGTTTTGGTTTATCACGTTGAGTCGCTGAAGTGAAACATGTTATATACAAGTTTGTCAACAAATTGGTTTGCAGCAGAGGATCCCATTGTTTAGTGTGTTAGCTTGATGGTGCTTGGTGACTATACTTACTTAAACCATTAAGATTGGCTATCTTCTCTATACAATTAGATGCTAACGACAAGTGCCTGTAAATCAAAAGTAAGATATACCCATTAAACCTAACCTTCCTCATCACTACACTACTACATGTAGGTGGTGGTAGCGCGCACGATCAGACAGGCTTATCATAAATGCGTAGGAAAAACCTAACAGTTTCCAAGGTGACTTCGTAGCTTAATTGGATACAGGGGCGGACTGCCATATGCAGGTGTCCTGGGTGCAAAGGGGCTAAAGGCAGTTTTTTTTAGCCCTCGTAATCCACAAAATAGCCCCTGTGGCAAAATGTACACACATGGGCATGGGCTACTTTTGTGATTAAACTGATGAAAGTAGCACTCATAACCAAAAAGTATTTTGAATTTGAGCCCTGGGTGGGACATGGTGTCCCCCAAACCGATGCAAAAAATCAAGCTCGATAACTGATAAAGTGCCAATCTCATCGGACAGGACTTAAATATTGGGGATAAATATGGGAGTAAATTATACATGGGCCTGCAACAAACATCACAGAATAATCTCTGTCCAATTATAAGTGACATGGAAATCTGATCCTCAGCTATTGAACAACTGGAGGATTTAATTTAAAATAGAGGTTTTCCATGAAGATCTTGGGGATATCGTAATCAACCGTTTTTCATTTTGAGCGGGTGTTATGATAGATACTCAAGTTCTGGCATTAGCCTTTCACACTCAAAACTTGTATCTTGGGATACAATTTGGCCATAGGCAAGTATAATGTTGCATGCATTAAACAATAATACTGATGGAGAAAAAGATAATAATGATTAAATCATTGATTCATAATCATAAGCAAATAAAACATCAAGATGGTTCAATTAAAAGGTTTCTATTTGAAACAATGGCGAAAACATCAATGAAAATGTTCAAGATATTGCCCATGATTTTCCCCATTTGTTGTAAAAAATGCACAAAAACACACTATTTTTTCCACATAAGATAGCTTACTGAGTAGATTACACTGCCAGAGCGAGTGAAAAAGATGACAAATTTTAACCTAAAGTCTGGACGTTTTATTGAATTTGATTCCGGGTAGTCACAACTTACTCGCAAGCTGTGAGAGTTGATAGAGATGCATCCATCTTTTCAATAGGTGGTATCTGGAAGATAAGTTTGACCTTTTTGGCTTCTGAAGCACCTGTCTCCTTGTTCGCCTCTTCGGCTCCCTGTGGATGTTAAAACAAACAGTCAGTCATGAACATACCAGAGTATGCACATCTGTGAAAATTACAACAAACACAATGTGATCTTGATGGTAAACTGGCCACGTAAAAATGATAGTCTTAATTAATAATTGAACAAACATTGTGGAAGGGTAGTGCGTAAACAAGTCCAAGAAGTGTCTGCTGCATAACACGTTTATTAGCTACGAAAACAAGACTTACAGTCGGCATCTTTTTCATATTGCAGCGGGCGATCCAATTTAAAGCCAGTATTTCTTGGAAATAGAAACAGGTTGAGATATCTAACCAAGGCATCGAACATTAAACATGATATATCTGAAGCAAAAGTGTGACTAATTTTATTCAGAATAGTTGAAAAAAATATTGATGAAAATATCTGACTCAGATGCTTTCATTTCATAGCTCTCTGTGATTCAGATCTAAATTTGTATGTAACCCTTGCTGTCTACTCTCTCGCTAGCACTACATCAATTGCAAATATCGTAGCTGTGTATACGTTAAGGGGAAACTTGTTTGTTCAATAATTTATCAGACTACAGTTAAAGGCATATTTTGCAATCTTTTTCATTGAACACCCTCTATCTTTGAGTTTTTCCTCTAAATGCCATTTTTGTTGGTTAAATTAAACACTAAACATGAAACTGGAATAGGCCTATCTCCTAAAGTTTCAGAGCAATACATTTCCTAATTACTTCAAAATCATGGTTTGAATGGGTGAAAATAAACTGTCGGGTCTGCTGAGGCTCCGACAACTTATTTTTTGAGTGTTTTTTGTTCGTAAATAGAATTCCATGGTTTCAGGTTTGACGCCGTTACTGCATGTACAGTTGTACACAAGTGAACACAATAATAGTACAGATTGCTTTATGATGAAAACCGAACAAAATATGTTGAAAAAGTCCTTAAATTGGTAGCAGATATCCATTAATACGATTTATTTATTAAAGTACTGTGATGATTTTTTATCGAAAATACAGACTTTAGGCCTCGCCAACTTGATTTTTAGTTTCCCGTAACCCGCCCGCGCTTCATTTTCATGCCCGCGTTTGAATTCAAATAAGACATTCAATATTATTATTATTATTTATAACAGACTGTTTTGATAAAAACTAAATAAGTAATAGCCCGAACCGACCTTCTCCGCGCATATATAGCCTAGGCCTACTACTCACTCACAAGCACATCTTCTGCGCCGCACAAAAAATATTCGGGAACTTGGTGCACAATATTCAATACACACTTTTATTTTACCCGTTTGGAAGGCCCATATAAATAATTATTATTTATATGGGCCTTCCAAACGATACAAAAAAAGTGCGTATTGAATATTGTGCACCAAGACGTTCCCGGATGTGCGTCCAATATTCAAAAAATATTGCTGTCCAATATTTTTGGCGCGTGAGTACATATACGCAGAGAAGGTCAGTTCGGGCTAACTTATCATAGTTTTTAACTTGGTTGTACCCCAGTTTCAGCAGTTCTGAAGTGCTATCAAAACAGTCTGTTATATAAATAATAATAATAATATTGAATGTCTTATTTTCGGGTGATACAAGAATATATTGCACTCGCTATAAAAATATTGCACTCGTCTCCGACTCGTGCAATATTTTTGTAGCTCGTGCAATATGTTCTTGTATCACCCTCAAAGCCATTCAATATTATATAAATATTATAATAATAATAAAATTAATAAGCTTAAGTCATGTAGGCCCGCCGCCTAGGCCTATTGTAAGTTAACTTAAATTAGTATTAAAAAAGCCTAGGCTAAACTTACCCATTTCGAAAGGGCGTCTTTTATCGTTGTTCCTTTCGATTGCTGAAATATAAGATAAAGAAATGTAAGGGTTAATTATCAGCTGAAGGGAACTACCAAAATTTGTCTATTAAATAGATTAAACCAGTGAAATCAGAGATACTAAATATTAAACAACCTACCATTTTGGCGTAGGAAGGTGACCATGGAGACGTATAGCAGTGTAGGGGTGGGAGATATTGACAATCAGAACCTGTGCTACTAGGGAGCACAGCACCAAGACGCTCTCCATAGACTTTACTGTTAAAAAAGGCTTACTTAAATGGCTCTAGTTTCTAAATTAGCCATACAATTTCAATGAAATTTTGATATGTTTTACTCACAAGGGTAATCTACAACATATCTCAATATGAAGCAAACTTTCTCGTGCACTTTTTTTGCTATAAGCCGCCGCATAACAACGTAGTGATATGCCTACCTAAATTCGGTCTCCGGTCTGGATATCACCGCGTGTGTAAATCGGTCCGTGAAATTAAAATTGACCTCAAATCACCTAGTTTAAATGTCAGAACATCAACTACACATTTCAAACACAACATATTAGTGAAAAATTATATCATAAACCGTCAAAAAATAACTCTCTTTCCCGCCAAATAGGAACTATTGTCGTGATAAACTTTGAGTGATCGCGACGATAGCGTGTCGCGATACCTATTTAGGTATGTGCTCCCTTATAGAGCACAAATTTGCTCAAAATCATTCAAAATTGATATCAACTTTTTCAGCGTGAAATTTTGAACAAACTAGCCAAATAAAATTACAATTGAACAATCCGTTTTTGAAATATGATCTGATCACGGAGGCCGCATCTTCCGTAAAATCACTATTATTTTCCGTTTTTTGACTCTAGACGCGGCACGCTTTGATTTGTTAGGCCTACACTCACGAAATTCAAACTTTTTGACTCAAATCCAACTGATTTTGATTTCGATCAGTCTCTGATTATGTCGACCTAACCCACCTATAACACATCAACTGAAATAACGCCGTGTTTTTGTTTAAAAAAGAGCAACCACACACCCCCCCCCCCCCTGTTTTTTAAACCGGACAAAGTTGGCCTATGCCATAAATACACTGCCCAGTAGATATCAAAACGCATAGATTTGGGTGAAACCCGACTTTTATTTATTGCATTGTGTAATACACCTACACTGGATCGGAGCACGCGGGAGATCGGGCACCTGGCGCTATAAGGGAGCACAGCACCAAGACGCTCTCCATAGACTTTACTGTTAAAAAAGGCTTACTTAAATGGCTCTAGTTTCTAAATTAGCCATACAATTTCAATGAAATTTTGATATGTTTTACTCACAAGGGTAATCTACAACATATCTCAATATGAAGCAAACTTTCTCGTGCACTTTTTTTGCTATAAGCCGCCGCATAACAACGTAGTGATATGCCTACCTAAATTCGGTCTCCGGTCTGGATATCACCGCGTGTGTAAATCGGTCCGTGAAATTAAAATTGACCTCAAATCACCTAGTTTAAATGTCAGAACATCAACTACACATTTCAAACACAACATATTAGTGAAAAATTATATCATAAACCGTCAAAAAATAACTCTCTTTCCCGCCAAATAGGAACTATTGTCGTGATAAACTTTGAGTGATCGCGACGATAGCGTGTCGCGATACCTATTTAGGTATGTGCTCCCTACTACATGTAATGTAAGTGCAACTGCAAGGAAGCACAACATGCAACAGTAATTTCCCCAACCCATTGAATTTTGAATTGATTGATTGATTGATTGATTGATTAAATTTTAAATTGATTGATTGATTGAATTTTGAATTGATTGATTGATTGATTGATTGATTCATTTGATTGATTGATTGATTATAGTTTTATACAGTGTGGTCCACCATCCCTCAATCCCCAACCCCCAGCACCCTATTGATTAATTGGTGGGATGGAATTGGGTTGGGTTGGGTGGGTTGGGTTGGGTTGGGTTGGGTTGGGTTGGGTTGGGTTGGGTTGGGTTGGGTTAGGTGGGGTTGGGTTGGGTGGGGTGGGGGTGGGGTGGGGTGGGATGGGATGGAATTGGGTTGGGTTGGGGTGGGTTGTTGGTTTGTTTTTGGTTGGCTTGTTGGTGGGTGGGTGGTTATAGTCTTACTGTGTGGTCACATTTTATCCTGTTTTACCCCTGATTGATTGATTGATTGATTGATTGATTGATTGATTGATTGATTGATTGATTGATCGATCGATTGATTAATCATAGTTTTATACAGTGTGGTCACCATCCCTCAATCCCTCAATCCCCCACCCCAGCGCCC
This sequence comes from Ophiura sarsii, assembly GCA_035610835.1. Lineage (NCBI taxonomy): Eukaryota > Metazoa > Echinodermata > Ophiuroidea > Amphilepidida > Ophiuridae > Ophiura > Ophiura sarsii. Next base: position 13,116,983 of record CM069448.1, on the reverse strand, counting down.
AGCACCCTATTGATTAATTGATGGGATGGGATGGGTTGGGTTTGATTGGGTTGGGTTGGTTTGGGGTGGGTGGGGTGGGTTGGGTTGGGTTGCGTTTGGTGGGGTGTGGGGTGGGGTGGATTGGGTTGGGATGGGTTGGAAAAAATGGGTTGGTGGGGTTGGTTTGGGTGGGGTGGGTTGGGTTGCGTTAGGTGGGGTGTGGGTGGGGTGGTGTGGGATGGGTGGGGTTGGGTGGGGTGGGGTGGGGTGGGTTGGGTGGGGTGGGGTGGGTTGGGTTGGGTTGGGTTGGATTGGATTGGATTGGGATGGGATGGAATTGGGTTGGGTTGGGTTGTTGGTTGGTTGGTGGTTTGTTGGTGGGTGGTTTGTCTTATACAGTGTGGTCACATTTTATCCTGTTTTAGCCCTCAAGCGCCCCCCCCCCCCCCCCCCCCCCCCCCCCCCCCCTAAATGTCGCCTATTTCTCAAGTCTGAGAACCAATGAGATTGTTTAAACTTTCTTAGCTGTTTAGAATTCCCCATGGTTGTATCGGAGTGAACAAATCTTTATATTGCGCATCCCTAGTATGCGAACAATAATCTCATTCATAACTTGTGTTCGCTAATTTCGTCCTGTTACCAAATTGCATGTAAGCGAAATCATATTACACTGTAGCCGAGCATTTTTAACGCTTCCAGTAAAAAAAGTGGCATCATGATCAGGAAATTAATTGAAGATTCTGCAATAACTGCCGCCCGATTATGGTCTAGACCGGTAAGCAGTAGTAAAATTGATTGATCGCTACATAGAAATGAGGTCTAGTAGCGTGGAAATAGGATTCGTATATATCTAAACACCAGTTGTCTAAGATCAAGGTTCAAAATTCGGAAACCATGACATGATTTAACATGTGAAAGTAAAAGCTTGGATTGGAAGCTTATTTTAATTTTTATAAACATTTTAGGCCTAGGCTTTTTTTTCTTGCCCTCATCTTGCACATCATTTGGTAACATGTGTCGCATTTTATTCATTGTGCTCAATACAAAGAGATGTTGCAAAAATAACTATAAACGTAAAACGGGACTGGAGCCTGGAGAAAGGAACTCTGAACTGTCACCAAACTGAAATTAGCAACTTTTTTGGAAGTCCGTAGAAAGTTGAAGAAGACAACCATGCTCTTCAAAATCCAACATGGACTGGTAGATATTTCACTTGCTGATCACCTTGTGCACCAAACCAAAGACAAGTGACCCGGGCCACAATAAGAAATTCCACCAGATCTGTTGTTACAAAAAACCAACCGCTATAGAAACGCATTCTTCCCTTCCACAATTCCCATCTGAAACAACCTGCCTGCCTCGGCTGTCAATGCTGCAACCCCAGACGTTTTTAAAAACCACGTCATCGAGTGCCTCAACTAAATATTACAATCACAAATGCACGCATCCATCCATTGTGCTTGTTTAACTTTAAATAATAATAATAATAATGAAAACTTATAAAGCGCCGGTATCCGCCATAAATGGCGCTCATGGCGCTTTTGCATTTACAAACAAGTTATACAGTCAATAGAGCACAAAAACATATCAGATGACTACAAAAAGATTATTGAGTAAAAGCCACTTTAAATAAGTTGGCAATGTTACCTCTAAGGCAAAATAAAAATAATAAACCTGTTTATAAATTATAGCTTCCTCGGCAATCTACTCTAATAATAGCACAGCACCCAGCGGAAGTGACCAGACCCCCTAGCTTATTGAAAGAAAAAAAAACTCAACAAAATCCCAGTCGGTACCAGTTATCTCAATAAATGTTAGTGTTTCTAAAGTTGTAAAAGTATGTTTTCTTGTGTGTTTCGATATAAATCAAATGTAATAAAAATGCTCTTAGTCTTAGCTCAAAACTATAATGTGTTTCATTTATTGTGAGTTCATTTGCAATAGTGCGACGCTCTATTAGTATTAATATAGGTGTGTTGGACATCCTGCGCTCTCTCTCTATACTACTCCCTTTTTTTAGGACGGTAAACAGTTTTTTTCCCATTGCTGCGGTATACAATACTGTCCTATTAAGGTAAAGGTGTGTTTGATATCCTACGCTCTATATACTACTCCCTTGATAGGACGGTAAAGGGTTTTTTCCCCATTGCCGCGGTATACAATCGTCCTATAGGTAGTAGTATTTAGAAATTATTGAGGCATCGAAAAGAATTTCCATTTAACACCTGTGCTAGAATGGTCGGGTCCAGAATCGCACTTCCGGTGGATCGTTGACCAATCCTACGCCGGGTGGCAACGCCGGTTGTTGACGCCCCTCCCCTGTTGTTTTCACGGTCGCCTCATCTGATATTTTAAATCATATTCTTTCGTGTCTACAAAGCGAGAGGTTCTTCTCACTTTATCAAAAATTGAATTTTCCCGTTTGCGTGTGTGGCTTCTTCTGTTGCCTTCTATACTATCTATTCACAACTAGGTACTGCCGATAATATCGTAAACAGTATGTTCCTGGACATAAAATGGGTTTTCAACCAGTTTCATACTGTGAGTGGATTTAATTGATCCAAGCGGCGGTGGAATGTCTATCTTTACGGGACTCTCGGCACGGGAGGCCAGAGCAGTTCAGGGCTCAATTAACGGTGAGAATTTAGTTTATAGTTAAATTGTTATTAATTGTTATATCATGACTAATATTATATTGAGGCTTAGGCCGCTATATAAATGGTGGTTGGTTTTTATGTATCTGTAGGCGTCGTTTATTTAGTAATGCGTATTTAAATACGGTAACATAAATTATGTTTTTGGTTTGTCTTTTCGGCGGGTAGACACCGTGTTATCAAGTGGGGTGATTAGTGGGCAGGTTCATTCCGGGGCTAATAGTAATACCTAGCACGTTGATTGGATGTTTTCATTGATTCACCTGAAATAACCATGGCAACGTCGTATCAAGCTCTTCGTTGTTGTTGCTATTTTATGCAATGTATTTATAGGTTGTTTGCTTTACGAATGCTGTTTTTAATACGGGCGTGGCTCATTCCATTGACAAAGGGCGTGAACGCGGTCAATTCAGTTCAAATTAGATTACGTCAATATGTCATTGCAACTGAGTGTAGGGCTTTTGTTACTCGATTGGTGGGAACCCTCGCGGTTTTATTCCTTCAATTGATCTTTCATTCATAGGTTAATCATAGTACATTGTGATTGAATGGTGCTCGTCGTGGCAGGGTAGATAATTATCGGTATGTGTCAATTGAAGTTTTTGACCAGGGGTGTGTTTGCATAATTTGTTTTGTAGGGTTTTTATACCGGCTTGGTATTATATAATAATTTGATGATAGCTCGCCCCTCATCCTCTGTTTGTTACGCGCGGTTGCATCAGTTGCATTGAGCTAGCGTACTTGGTTTGTTTAGCGATGCGTGCCGTGAGTGCAGGTTTTCTTCATAGTAAATGGTGGCATTAAATCAGACGCGTGTTGTGGGACTCCACACTGTTTTTCACAGTACTTTCACAGTGTTATTCACAGTACAAGTGTCATTAAACCCGTCCCTGTTTCCCATCATTAATTCCATGGTAGAAATGCATTTCGTGTTTTTCTCTTTGTATATGTTCATAGCGCTAGCCTTTAGTGACGGGTGAGTGACGGTGGATCTTTATAAGTGTTTGCTCATAATGTCAAATTAATGATTGATTGGTAATAATTAGGGTTCGGTCCAACTGGCGTGAACTAGATTTAAACTTGTTTGTCCGTTTGTAAAACATTTATTTTGTTAATAAATTAGGACTTGGTCAAACTGGCGTGGGTGAGTTTAACATTAAAATTAATTGGTGTTATGTTCTCAATAATGGGTTTCAGGTGTGACTGGAACCGTAGTCTATATCGTGGGTCAAAGGTCATCATTTCAGGTCACATTGCCATATCTTGTTGCCGTAATCTGCGAGCCAGTGGGATACGATCTGGTGGTACGGTTTTGTTGTTCCTTCAGCTAGCATGGCTATAGTGGCATTTGTTTAAATACTAATCTGCTAATACGTTAATAAATACTGGGTTTATAATTTCGACTAATGTTCCGACTACTCGGGTCATGCTCTCCTTACATCCTTTGTCTGATTTACCGCACCTTCCTATACATTAATAGTTCATTGATCCGTGCGCGTTTGCATGGCGGCCCGTGTGTGTATCATCACGGTGACGTGTATTGGTTGTGGGATGTTCATCTCCATACTGCTATTGTTAGATGATTATTGATAGGATAATCTGCTAAGTCGATCATCGGGGAAATGCTCGGGAGGATAATCTGCCTTTCCAGCCGGGTTACTTCTACATTCATGGTTTAATTGTACTTGCATTATTAATGGCTCATTTGTTGGCTAATGGTATTCAGTAATTTGGTGGGATACTTTCTAGTTAATATGCTTTTTTGATTTAAATTGTGGTTATGAATGTACATTCCGGATCTGCTTCTGCTGTTCTATTTTTATTTATTTTCAGGAGTTGGAAGTAAGAAATGGCTGCCATGAATGATGTATACTTCGGCATCCTACTCGTGTTTCTCCTCCTGTAGGTTTTTGGCTTGGGGTATCCGACCTGCGGCACAACATTTGGGCAATGCTCATCACCCGTATACCTATCAGTGTCGATGGCATCACCATACAAAGTAGGCATACATTGCCTTCCTGGTTTCACGAGGCAAATCTTGCTTCGGTACAATACATTGCAATAGCAGGATGGATTCAATGGTTTCATACTAGTGAAATAAGCACACCCGAGGAGGTATTATGTCTTACGTTCTCGATATACCGCAGTCAGCTCAATTTTGAAAGATACCGTTATATATTATACGTCATCTGAGGCGCTGTCAGTCGGGTCGGGTAAACGGCTATCCTCAATGAACAAATGTTAGCATCAGTAGCCGAAACAGTGGACTCAATGAAGCTCATTGGCATCACCTTATGGTAAATACATTGTCTAAATATGTTGGCGACACATGGACCAATTGTTTACTACATGGGAGAACTATTTATCAGACAACATGTTCCTACTCGAAAGGACTCGGCAAAAGCATTCTAGTTCAGGACGTATACTCGCATACCGCAGGCCTTAATATAGGTAAGACTATCAAGGACAATGGAAAATGTTTGTTACCAAGTGGTTACCCAATATTTTGAGTATGCATTGCAAATTGTGTCACATGGACTTAACATGGACTAGTCTTAACAAGGGCATGCTCGCAGTTACAAATTGAACATTGATTCCGAAAGAGAGCAGCGTGATTTAAACTAAACCATCTTTAAACATTGTAGCTCTTTTATGAGCGTCTCTCTAAAGTGTCAAGTGCTTATGTGTAATCTCTGACTTCTCATGTTGTGTTTGGATAATAGAGAAATATTTACAGAAAATTAACCTTGTCCGTACTCGTTGAATAGGGCGACCAAACTCGAATATGTGAATATTAATTTATCAAGGTATTATTAATTTTATTATGGCGTAATACATTTGGGTAATTTAGCGGAAATTCTTGGTATGGAGCTGAGATGCTATTGTTTATCTATGAATACCACGATTACCGCTGCTGGTATGGTACGAAGGAAGTGGCTTCACAAGTGTTGCAGATTGTGGCACGGCATCTCATTAATTATTTGGATTACCCTTCATTTATGTTTTTCATCCTTGGACATTTAAAGGGGCACTAAGAGATGTGTTGGAGGATGCGCCCTCAATTATGATAAAATCTGGGTTTAATATATTTTTATAATTGTATTACATGTATGGACTTACACCTATAAGTATTTTGACAAATCAGCCCTCTATGTACAAGAAAACGTCGATTTAAAAAATGCTCGTCCCACGGGACGAGCATTTTACGTCCAACAGTATCCCCCTGCAGTACGCGTGATACATTACGTGAACCATATTTGCATAGAGGGCGTTTTTCAATAAATTGCGATGTTATTGTTTTAATCAAGTTTTGCTGTGTTTTTGCTAGTAGAAACAACAGTAATGGCCATTTTTAATGTTCATCTTGAATTCTGATGTAAATTTTTAAACATTTAAAATTTTCAACACTACTTAATGTGCCTTCAACGGTGATGTGGACAATGTTGTAACGTCCAATGATTTACTGTCAAGAAATGGGTTTTGACTCCGAAATCACTAATATATTCATGGTTACGGGGGACGGGTTTCCGTACACAACTGGGCTTTGATTTTAAACTGGTTATGGCTATTTTGTTTTACCTGTTAGCTAGCCTCTGTTGTTTTACTTCATACGATTGAGTGGAAACTTTTGGTGGGTATTATTTAAGAATTCAACCTCCGGATTGGCACGGGATGGTAAGCAGTCAACTCAAGGGCCAAATACTATGGTTCTCGGTTTTCCCAAAGGGTTTTTTCGAGTTTTCCGCAGCTGGCTTCCATCACGGCGGGATTCTTAAATGGTTTTCCTAACCTCAAAGTGGACGAAGGCCGGCATTATGTTGGGCTTTGATAAATGCTGGTCAGGTTTGATATTATTTTATTATGTAAAATAATACGGTGTAACAAAATTTAAAATCGCCAACGGGGCAGCACCCCGCTAGGGGCTCTGCCTCCTTAACATCGCAAGCGTGCCGCACCCGTGAACCACGCTTTGCCCCCCCCCCCCACTTGTGATTTCCTGAATCCACCCCTTGTGCCTGGCAGGGGGAGTCTACCCCTTTGCCTGGGTGGGGGGGGGGCTAGGCAAGTATTTGTCGTTGACGAGATGTCAAAGCCAAGTACTTGTTTGGCAGTGTTTTTTGGTTTGTCAAAGTAAAATGGATTAAAATCAAAATAATGAGTGAACGACACGTTCAAAAAAGGTTGAAATTTGTTACAGGTGTGTGGTGCGCTCTAATTTTTCAGATGATGCCTGTCTGAGGAGCGGGGGAAAAAAGGTCCATAATCAACCTTAATAGGCTGATGGCCTTATTCAAAATTTATTCCAATCTAATAATAAGTGAGGATAAAATAGTAGTTCAAAAATGATCGCAAATATGTGTTCCGGTTTCGGCTATACAAAAGAAAATTTCAGGACTAGCCTCAAGTCTCAATTTCAGTCGGGTTCGACATTATTATTGTATTGTTCTCAGTGTGTTTGCGTTTGCAAGGGGTTCTAATTGGGTTTCTCTGCCCAGGAACAGGCGGTAAAAGGGAGGAGTCCTGCTCTATGAATCTTGCCTTTCCGCCTTCCAATTTACTGTGTTTTATGTAAAACATGTGGTGTATGATTTGAGCATGGGTTGGCAGTCCTTAATGAAATAAATGAAATGTTATATACATGTATCTCGCTTGACACGAGGCAACGGCAAAAACAACTTTTTGTGTGTTAAATTCTAGCGTCTGGTGGTAAATAGGTGTGTTGGACATCCTACGCTCTATATACTACTCCCTTGATAGGACGGTAAAGGGTTTTATTCCATTGCCACGGTATACAATACCGTCCTATTAAGAGGTTTGATTAAATATTTATCATACTAAATGAATACACAGTCCGGAGGACAAAAAGGGGATTTTTTTTTGGGGGGGGGGGTATATAGCAGCAAAAGAGGGGTTTGGTATAGTTTTTTGGGGAAAAGAAAAGGCTTTTTTATCAAAAGTACCGTCCTATTTATTCCTGGATCTACCGTCTTATTAATTTGGGGGGAAAACTTGAGTATCTGTCTTACAAATAACGTTTATTTATTTTCGGATGTTATTTTTTGTTTGACATGAAGTAAGAAAAATAACATGTTTCTCCCCAAAATTAATAAGACAACGTTCATCATCAATAACAATAATACAATTTTAAACCGTGGTGGGAAGTCAGAAGACGTCTACTACCGTGCCGGGTATTCTCCCGGTCAATCATGGCAGCGCGCAGCATAGTGCATATTATTTGATCGCCGTGGAGAACCTGTGAAGGTGTGTTTGCTCTAGCGCGCTAGCACGCCGCCGGTTTACTTTTGACATTCTCTTGCGGTCAAATACGGCACCGATCGCGTGCAGCGTAATGCACAGTATTTGACTGCGGGGGAGAACCCGTGAATGTTTGCTCTAGCGAGCCGCTTACGGGCGGAATATTATTTTAGGCCATGGTGTGTGATTTTACATACCGTCGCGATAGTCAAATTATATAATAATAATAAGAAAGTAGTGTTTATAATTCAGGAATGATAAACGGAATAAACAGCATTATAGAATAACGTTGCTTTACTCCGTAAAAACATTCACAAAGTAGCTTTTATAATTTTAGGAATGAATTTCAAAATGGAATAAACCGCATCATAGAACAATACTAGTTTTACTCCGTCAAGTATTCGCAAAGTAGGTTTTAAAATTATAGGGATGATCTTCAAAACGGAATAAACCACATCATATCATAGAACAATCTTAGCTTTACTCCGTAAAATATTTAGGAAGTAGCTTATAAGTTTAGGAATGATCTTCCAAACGGAATAAACCGCATCATGAACAATCTTAGCTTTACTCCGTACAAATATTTAGAAAGCAGCTTATATAGTTTTGGGAATGAGATTCCAAAACGGAATAAACCGCATCATAGAGCAATCTTAGCTTTACTCCGTAAAATATTTAGAAAGTATAGCTTATGTAATTTTAGGAATGATCTTCCAAACAGAATAAACTGCATCATAGAACAATCTTAGCTTTACTCTGTAAAATATTCAGAAAGTAACTTTTATAATTTGTAGGAATCAGTGAAAACGGAATCAATCTTAGCTTTACTCCGTAAAATATTCAGAAAGTAGCTCCTCTAATGTTTATAAATCATCTTGAAAACGGAATAAACCGCATATAACAATCTTAGCTTTACTCCGTAAAAATATTCAGAAAGTAGCTTTTATAATTTGTAGGAATCATCTTCAAAACGGCTTTACTCCGTGAAAATATGTTCACCATCGTTTCAAATTGTATTTATTTTTCAATTTCTTTCGTCTTATTAATTTTGGGACTTCAAAATAACACGTTTCCCCCCCCCCCCCCCCCCCCCAATGATAAGACGACAGATCAAAAGATTTTTAAAAAAACTTTATTTTTAAGACAAATACTCACGTTTCCCGCCAAAATTAATAAGATGGCAGATCCAGAAATAAAATTAATAGGACGGTACTTTTAATCAAATTAGCCTCTTTTCCCCCTAAAACTATACCAAGCCCCTCTTTTGCTGCTATATAATATATCCCCCAAACAACGCTGTACGGTGCGACTAATTCACTCGCATAGGCGAGCATTTTTTTGTTGATGCGACCACTTTTTCAAACCTAAGCGCGAGTGGCGATAGAATATTTAAGCTTTCAGTCGCCAGCACCATATACTTTGCCAAGCTAAAAGCCTTGTCAATAAATCTGTATCCGTTTCAAAAAACACAGTTCCAAATACGTATTTGTATAGGCAAGCGAAGTTCTCACACGAGGCTATTAAATGAACCTAGAAATTGGCGCAAATTCCCACTCATTCCCACGCTGGCATTTAATAAATGAAGCTCGTAATTAGAGACACGGTTCAAAAGGTCAACTTAATACTACGCATACTGTAATACGTGGAGGCGATGACCTGTGAATCATGCCGTAACACACGGTTATTTTATATTCCAAGGCGCATTGCCATTGCGCAACTCCCTGGGCTGCCGAAAAATGGTTCTGTGAGAGATGTCATGTGCGATTGCGATGTGAAAGGTATACAGATATGAAACGATTGCAGAATAAAATAAGACTGATTTGCGCCCGGGATTTGCGATTCAAATGATAAATTTTGATGGCGATCTTTTTATGTATGAATCCATTTTTTATTTTAAATTGTTGATCTTTCAACCAGACGCACGCATCGCATCCCAGGTACAATTTGTCGGACAGAAAAAGCAGGAAATGCTGGCGCCAAATCTTTTTTACTTGGGAGCCAAATTTGGGCTCCTATTTTTTTAAACTTAGGAGCCAGTGGCTCCACAATTAGATTTTGCACCGTACAGGGTTGCCCCCAAAAGAAATCCCCTTTTTGTCCTCCGGACCGTGTATTCATTTGGTATGATAAATATTTAATCAAACCTATACTACTACCTTGATAGGACGGTATTGTATACCGCGGCAATGGAGAAAACCCATTTACCGTCCTATTAAGGGAGTAGTATATAGAGCGTAGGATGTCCAACACATCTATACTACTACCTTAATAGGACGGTACTGTATACCGTGGCAATGGGGAAAAACTGTTTACCGTCCTATTAAGGGAGTACTAGTATACTATACTACTACCTTAATAGGACGGTATTGTATACCGCGGCAATGGAGAAAACCCCCTTTACCGTCCTATTAAGGGAGTAGTATATAGAGCGTAGGATATCCAACACATCTATACTACTACCTTAATAGGACGGTACTGTGGCAATGGGGAAAAAACTGGACGGTACTGTATAGTATACCGTGGCAATGGGGAAAAAACTGTTTACCGTCCTATTAAGGGAGTACTAGTATACTATACTACTACCTTAATAGGACGGTATTGTATACCGCGGCAATGGAGAAAACCCCTTTACCGTCCTATTAAGGGAGTAGTATATTATATAGAGAGAGGGCGGGTTTTCAACACACCTATACGTGGGACACACTAGTATAATAATTTAGGGATGCAGACTATTATAAATAAGACACTCTATAAGACATTTTTGATTGAAGGATAAGTATAATTTTTTATTATTTTTAATACATCAACATTATTGATCTCTCACAGCAGTACCGCTGTGAGATCGATTGAACATCATAACAATGATTTCGCCTACAAGTCCGGTGCTTTTTCCCAGTAAGTTAGGGGGTCCGGTCACTTCTTGCGTCCTATTAGAGTAGATTGCCGCTTCCCCTCCCGCTTCCTTTTTGGGGTCCGCTTCAATTTTCTTTCTTTTTTCTCTTTATTTCAGTCATAACTTTTTTGTTCAGGGGTTTCAGAGTTTAAGATGTTTGTAACAGGTTTGTATCTTTCTTATATATGCATTTTACACAAGTTTTATAGTGACCAACCCCTCAGAACCATGAAATAAAATAGATCAAAAAGGGCCTCCTCCTTTTTCAGGTTCGCAAAGTTTATCGCTTACCAGGGCGATTTTGTACTAAAAGTGTGGAAAAAAATAAAATAAAAAGAGCTTCCTCCCTTTTTTGAAAAAAGTCCCGACGCTAAACATATTTTTATTTTGCCTAAGAGGAGTTTCTATCGACAACCACGTATACAGAGATAAGAGATGCCTACATGTACATCCATCAAAAGAATGGTATCATTTTTAACGACAAAACCTGCACCAACCAGTCCAAGTCCGAATCCAATCAAGGTCAAGGTCAAGAGTGATTTGGTACTTGGTTGAGTAAATCCATAAACAGCTTTGTCCAGTGGCGTGCGCAGGATATTGTGAGTGGGGGGGGGCACTTGAAAAAAATGAAATTCCCGACTCAGATTCTTCTCAATTCCCCCGATGTACCAAACAAATAGTAAAAGGTAGCCCCAATTTTTTTTGCAGTCACCTCGTGATTTTCACGTAAGTGGTGGGGGTGGGGGTAGGTTCAAAAATAATTGCACGGTCAAACAAATTCGCACAGTAAACAAAATCGCACAGTCGCAATATCGCACCGTCACAAAGACAGCAAAGTAAACAACTAATGGACAATTATGAGCGTTTTAAACATTTTTCTCTATAACATTGAGACATTTTAACAACCTGGTGTAAATTTGTCGACTACATGTACAAATTTGCCGACTATTTGTCTATTTGGATTACACCCCCTTCACACACACACAAAATCTAGCGACGGCCCATCCCCCGACTGGCAGTAGTTTCCCCGACTGATGGGAAGAAAATACACCTAGCACATAAAGTCCCTGACCAGGTGCTTTGAGGTTGACTAATTCAAAATATATAATCGGTACCAAAAATCTCAGATATTCTTTAAATGAGCAAATTTCTTCTCCGCAGTTTGATACGGAAACAGGACACTTCGCCTCTCGTACATGTTGCCTCCTGTACAAGTTGCCTCCCGTAAGTATTGCCCACCGTGAAATTCGCCTACGTACAAACTCGCCTCCCTATTTATACCGCAAATCAGCACGAGCGATGGATCAATGTAATCTGTGTCTAAGTGCGCCGGTGGTAAATCTATCATGCATACACAATGTCACACATGATCACACAAGATCTCTGTGTGGCGGCCCGGTTGTAAATCTATCATGATGCATGAGTACATGTACCCCGGTACAGCACACAAGATGTTGTTGGGTATACATGTACATTAAATATCGTAACAATGATTACAAGTTCGAACTGTTCGATATATATGTGTGTAATTATTTCTCATACAATCGAACATGTGCGTTTAGCACGGTTTTCAAAGTGAGAAAATACATTTTAATGTAGGGGCCTATGCCGATAGCACGGTTTTCAAAGTGAGAAAATACATTTTAATGTATGCCGATTGCAAGTGATAAGCAGAACTTGAACCAATTAAAAGAAATTATAACACGACTGGTGTTAATTTTGTTGGCTTTTGACAGTGATTGAATAGTTGTTATATGTGTTTCTTCTCTTAATATTGTGATCGTTGGATATTTTGGTTCCTTATACACGGATACACTTTCCTTTGTTTATTAGTCATGTTTTAATAATTAATTTATAAGCGGCTATCGACACTCCGCAACTAATAGCCGGGAGAGGCACGGGGGAAATTCGGCACGGGATATGCGTGCCTGTGTTTGGCTGAACATACCGAGGCGCCACTGCGCGACGGGTGTCCTGCCTCTATGCGGTGATGTGCCCGTGGTTATTTCCATTGCAAGTAGGCCGAATTATTATGCGTGCTTGGCTGAACATGACGTAGCACGGCGGTTGTGAGAGCCGTTAACGCCCCGTGCTGTATGGCCACTGCAAGTACCTGAAATTATTGCGCGTGGCTTGGCTTAACATTTGGGGTTGGTGGTTAGGCTTATTATTATAGTCGACGGAAAAAGATCATCTCTGTTCTGTGTTTTATATGTTTAATTTGGAGTTTCCACCTTGAAGATGACCGTAAAACTCAAATATATATGTTACAATTGTGCCGTATTTTGACAAACCAAAATATTATTTGGTCGGTAATCATTTGCACGTGAAGTTCTTTTCACTAATTTCTTTAAAAATGTGTCGGCCGGGCCGCGATGTTATTTACCGTAACAAACGTGTGATACCTTTGCCCTGAGACTAATAATTATACCTAGTCTCAGCATTGACGAGTAAAGGTTATATAGTAAACACATGCACATGTACATTGTACAGCAATGTATACAGTGTTTGGCCAAATGTTAGTTTAATACGGTTAATAAATTCGCCGGGCCCGTAGAACAGGGTTTCTGTTTTAAACCCCTGAGTGGTAGTCAAAATACCCGGCAAATACAGTAGGCCCCTATCCCCGCGCGTACCGTAGAACAACCCCAATTATCTACGACCGGTATACGGGCGCCGATGGCCCAGGGATATGGTTAAGTTATGCACGGGGTAATCCAAGGGGCTGGTGGGTATAATTCATAGCGTGAAGTTGCAGGTTTCCCCCCGTACCATACCAAACAAATTAATTAAACTCCCGATGCATGCATGATGATTATATGTTTGGTGAATAAAAACTCTGAACTCTGCTGAACTCTGATGGTAGAGAAATAAGTGACAAAAATGGATGGTGGGAATATGACGGTTTGTACCGGGGGTAACCCCTTTTGGTAAAGATTAAAGTATAGAAATATGGACGCTGTAACTTTAATTTGGATACGGACTACTTGTTTACGTTTGTAGGCCTATCATGTGTAAATTATGCATCTACGGGCTCAAATTTCCAAAACAATTATATATTATATATTTTTCAAGCAAACACTCCTCGGCTTGAAGTATTATTAGGACGCTTGTTCAATGTGGGGCAGTGGGCCTTTCCATATTTTACTGGTGGCAGGGACTACAATACTTGCCGGTGGTAGGGATTTTACAATACTATAACGCAACTGGGTCATCAAATTCGGCACGGGATATGCGTGCCTGTGTTTGGCTGAACATACCGAGGCGCCACTGCGCGACGGGTGTCCTGCCTCTATACGGTGATGTGCCCGTGGTTATTTCCCTTGCAAGTTGGCCCTAGGCTCTACGGCCTACCTGGAATTATTATGCGTGCTTGGCTGAACATGACCGTAGCGCGGCGGTGGTGAGAGCCGTTAACGCCCCGTGCTGTATGGCCATTGCAAGTACCTGAAATTAATGCGTGCGGCTTGGCTTAACATTTGGGGTTAGTGGTTAGGCTTATTTTATATTATTATAGTCGACGGAAAAAGATCATCTCAGTTCTGTGTTTTATGTGTTTAATTTGGAGTTTCCACCTTGAAGATGACCGTAAAACTCAAATATATCTGTTACAATTGTGCCGTATTTTGACAAACCAAAAGATTATTTGGTCGGTACTCATTTGCACGTGAAGTTGCAGGTCCCCCCCCTACCATACCAAACAAATTAATTAAACTCCCGATGCATGCATGATGGTAGAGAAATCAGTGACAAAAATGGATGGTGGGAATATGACGGTTTGTACTGGGGTAACCCCTTTTGGTAAAGATTAAAGTATAGAAATATATGGACGCTGTAACTTTAATTTGGATACGGACTACTTGTTAGTAGGCGGCAGGCCTATCATGTGTAAATTATACATCTACGGACTAAAATTTCCAAACAAATTATATATTATATATTTTTCAAGCAAACACTCCCCGGCTTGAAGTATTATTAGGGCGCTTGTTCAATGTGGGGCAGTGGGCCTTTCCATATTTTACTGGTGGCAGGGACTACAATACTTGCCGGTGGTAGGGATTTTACAATACTATAACGCAAATAGGTCATCACAATAAGTAACTGAGCAGGTAATAAACATGCTGATAACTCTAAAAGTATAACTCCTACATAAACATACATTTAATTATAAAGTTGTTGAGAAATTTCTATTCTTGAATTTGAGATATTACACGCTAAAGAATGGTTGATTAATGAGGAAGCTACGATCCCGAACGTTAGGAAAAAAGTATGATTTTCAATTTAACACTTTCTTTTCAACATGGGGAGAGTATGTCAGTAAGCGTGTGTGCCGTATTGATCAACCGTAACAATGCCACCGGCCGACTATCCAACAGCCAGGCCATCGACGGGTGAATTGGCACTACCACTACCAGTAATCAATAATTTGCCGGTCTGAGTCCCCGTGTTGAAAATGAAAATGTGAAATTGAAAATCAGACTTGACAGTACATATGGGATTGTAAACTTCCTTAATAATCAGCCATTTTTAGCGTGTAATATCTCAAATTCAAGAAGAGAAATTTCTCAACATGTTTATAATTTAACATGTTTATGTAGGAGTTATACTTTTAGAGTTATCAGCACATTTATTACCTGGTCAGTTACTTATTGTGATGACTGTACTTCATGTATGCCTATTTGCTGGTGATAGGGATTTTACAATATATACTTGCTGTGGTGGTAAGGATTTTACAATACTATAGGCAAATTGATACGAATCAGCACACCCGGTCAGCACACACGTGCTGACACCCAGGAATTACGGGGTAGAAAATCATCGATTGTATACAGCCATTTCAACTTGCGTTTAACATATCTTTTGTATACTCAAAATAAATCGATACCACTTGGATTGCAACTGTATTTACTGTAGCCGTGTAGCTATAATATCCGCTCTAAGATTCCCACTCTAAAACTGTTCCAACACGAGCAATCATAGTTGACTGCAGTGACCAAATCTTTTGTTGTTTCGCTCTTATGTTTTTGGTTCATCTGCAGTCAGCTATGATGTTTTTGTAAAGCGCCTAGAGAATTTATCTGTTGTTAGGCGCTCAAAAATGTCTTTATTATTATTATTATTATTATTATTATTTTAATTTCATTCATTTTATTTTTATTTTAATCTCTCCCCGCGTTGATAAACAACATTGATAAGCATGCAGATAAAGCCAGATTAGAAGGCATTGCAGTTTGCCCAAAACAAACAAATAGGCCTACAATGAAAACATACAACTGCATGGAACCAACTCCTTGATGGAACCAATGTATCACATGGCTAATAAAAGGGTTAGGAAAGCCTGCTTTCCATAATAAAAGTATTGCACTAAACATAAGAATATAGAAAAGTTGTCAATAAAATGTGCCCATTATTATTATAGAAGAACACTGAGTGAGAAAGATCAAGCCTGCATTTGAACACTTATACTTCCTGCTCATTTTCTTTAAATACTCAGGCATGACACTCTCGTCGGTAAGCCATGACCATCGACCGCCATTTGCAGTTGTCCATACAAATATATGTTTTATATAGAAATAATAGGTCTATCGCTTTTGTGTACTACATGTACGAATTACCATAAATTCTACATAGCCACGAAAATAAATTAAAATCGAAACACATTCCTATTACATTTATCACCTTTCCTGCTATATAGTTTCATAGGAAGTGGGCTTCCATGTGGCGCTTCAAGGTATGTTCAAGGTATGTTCATGCGGGAGACACAGGTTCAATTTCAGCCCCCGATTTGGTAAATTTGTTTCATGTCCAGTGCTACTTTCGTATTTTCTGAAATATCAACTATGTTTTATATTCATCATAGACATGAAATGGCATGGAGCGAACCAAATCGCCATTTGCAACACATTCACATTGAAGATATTAAGATTTGAATCTTCTTTCAAACTTTGTAACGGCTTAATTAAAACTCGGAGATACTGCTCTAAATACCTATACACGCATATAACCAATATCTCAATCTTACTTTCCAACCGGTTTGAATTTTTAGGTATTTTAATCTCAGTTTTATCGTGTTATCAATTTCATGCACTTTAAATAAACTTGAATATAATTATGAAGACGGCCTTATAATGTTATTAATTGTTTTCAAAAAGTATTTCAAAAAGTATAATTTAAAGTTATTCTAAGTATAGGCCTATTTTCTTAAATGTAATATACAATAGTTTAGTTTAGTTTAGTTGATTTAGTATACTATATATTAATTTGGATAATATATACTGCTTTTTGTTTTTCTTTTCTTTTTGCGTGTGTTCATTTTAACATGTTGATACATCAGGCCTACAGTCAAATTCGGTTGGAAAAAGATTATAAATATCGTTAATTTAGTGAATGTGTGGTATGCCAATTCAATATTAGAGACAATAAGAGACAATAAGGTGATAATAAGTATCGAGTCAAGATTATAGTAAAAGATTATCTCTTATCTCTTACGGTCAATAAATTCGCAGCCGGGCCGGGACACGCATAGAGGATGAGCAACATGCGTGATGTTATTATTATGAAATTATATTGATTTTTTCTATAGGCCTATCAGACATTTTATAAATGGGGAATACATTTTCTCGGTTAATTTCATCGAAAGTCTTTTATCAGTTCCGTTTCGATCATGGAAAATCGGTGAATGATTTTTTCACTTTCAGGGTAGGCCTATATAACCCACTTACTACATCGGCCAAACTTAAAATAAGCCTATGGTATAGCCTAAATGATCCCTGAACATGCTCAAGCAGAACATTGCTTATAGATTTGCTGTATTTAACATCACCAACAATTGATAGATCTGTATAATTGAGCTTTGTGCCGAACAATAAAGATGAGATCTTGGTAACATTGGATTGAAACCATAGTGGTCGAGCTATGAGTTTTTAATTTTTATTTTGGAACTCATAGCGAGGAATTTCCCATAGCGAGACCAATACATCCGTTTTCAGTATCATGATTATGTTTTGGATCCTATATTATACCAGACTTGGACACCTCAAAACATAATAATTGTTCAATATAATATAGACACAGGGCTTAGGCTTACTGTCAAACTCAAAATGCATATCCCTATGCTGATTGATAAGGAATACAACTATAGAACACCTTTCACTGGGACACACGCCGCCATCATCACGAGCCACGGGTCCGTCCAAAGGCACGCGGCCGGGCACAATCGGGGCACTGACGAGCAGGGCAAACCGTTGCACTGTATGGCTATACTTCCCGTTCAGTCATGCACGCTAAATAATTTCAAGTAGGTCTACATACCAGTCGTATTTGCAACGGTACCACATAATCAATAGGCTTACACTAGAGGCCCGACCGCGCCGACGCTGCTATTAATGTTCAGCCAAGCACGCGGAATAAATAGGGAGGCGAAGTTGTACGTAGGCGTAATTCACGGCAGGCAAAATTTACGGGAGGCAATATTTGCAGGAGGCAACATTTTCGGGAGGCGTAATTCATTGGAGGCGAAGTGTCTAGCATTCTTTGATACCTCATCCAATAAAATTGAATGGATACTTTTAAAGTTATGACGAATTCAATGACCGCGCACAACAACAGCATAGTTGCACTAGGTATAGGAAATCATTGATTTGTGTGACATTTATGACAGTAATCACACACAATTCAATGAATACCTAGTGCAACTTTGCTGTTGTTATGTGCGGTCATTGAAATCGCCATAACTTTAAAAGTATCCATTCAATTTTGTTGAATGAGGTATCAAACTGCGGAGAAGAAATTTGCTCATTTAATGTATATCTCAGATTTTTGGTACCGATTATATATTTTGAATTAGCCAACCTCAAAGCACCTGGTCAGGGACTTTATGTGCTAGGTGTAGGTGCACACTGCACATGAATATTGAATTATGATATTATTATACTTAATAAATATATTCTAATGAATAGTCTCAACAGATGCATATTGAATGTATCACGGCAGGCTATTCAGAAAAAGGGAACCAATTTTATAATTTCATCAAAAAGACATGAAATAGTAGAAGTAAATAAGTGCATATACATTTGTAATAGCTAAGCATGTAACGTAGCACCCATCTTACTATGAAATAGTAGAGCAAGATCCTAATATGTCAGAATAAACATGAAAATAGCCTTTTTTGTAAACAATCCAATAAAACTAATGCAGCAACTTGTTTAACAAGTTAAAGCAAGTGTGCCATGCAAATTTTACAATGTAATTACCAATTAAGACATCATTTGGCAGCGTAAAAAAACATCTTGAAGCGCGAGACTGACGGCGCAATGAAAAACATGTTCTCATCCAACATTTATTTATTTATTTATGCTTTATTTATTGTTTGTTTGTTTGTTTATTCTTTCTTTGAGGGTAAAATACTTCAGTGTACAAACACTGCTTTCCAAGTAGGCCCTCATTTTATGCATACAATAACAGATTATTTACAAAGAAGAAAGAAAAGGTATACACATAAATAATATAATACCATACTAAATAATTATCATTTAGTTTGAAGTAGTGAAACATGACTAAGTTAAATTGACTTAGTGACATATTCCTCAACTCAATACGTATTTTGGGTGAAACATTGTTCCAAAGAGAAGAAGCTCTGGCATGAAATGTACGTTTACCAGAATTGCTATTAGATTTGGGAATCAATAGAGTATTTGATGTATGATTTCTTGTTGTATAAGTATGACTATTATGTACAAAATCAAATTGGCATGATAAATAATTTGGACTGATATTTCTCAAACATTTGAATACAATGGTAAGCATTTGTTTTGTCCACCTTTCATTTAGTTTTACCCACTTGAGTAAAGTCATCATATCATTAATAGGTGTTCTAATATCAGCAGATAAAATTGTTCTGGCTAAACGATTATGGAGAGTCTGCAGTTTAGCATAATCAAAGTGAGGCATTACAAGCGCATTTGATAACATCAAAAGAGTATTATGTGGGAGAAAATGCTTAACACGTCTAATAATACCAATTCTTTTTGAGATATTATTAGATAAATAATCGACATGTGATGACCATGACATTGGGTGTTCTCACTAATTTTTTTCCCAAGGGTATTTCACCCTTGGGAAAAAAGTGAAGGGTCAAAAATGAAAAGTGAAGGGTCAAAAAATCTCTGTAAAATGTAAGCGCGATTTTCTTCGCCGTTTTTCTTTTAATACTTTTTCGTGCATGGATATTAATGAGTTTTTAATGAAGGAAGCAAAGAGATACTATTTTAAGTATTTTTGTATTGGGGGGGGGGGGGGGGGGGGGGGTGGTATGGAGCACTTTTACTGCAAGCAAGTTAGCCCAGAGCCCTATTATAAGGGTCCACAAGGGACTGTCTCTCTTAATTTTCACATCACACAATGTTAGTACATTTTCTAAAACATGCAAATCTGTCAAAATTTAAACCTGTTACCGGTACATTATTTATTTGTAATTATTGTAATTGTGAATAATAAAACGTGACTATTAAGAAATCTTGGCTTGTGTGCATTCTGATTTGTACTATTTGATGTCATGGTATTATGGGCATGGGTGGAGATTGTCCGATTTCTTCTGGGGCTAACCTGTATGTATCATTTCATGTTGTTTCTTGACATTAGCCCGGCTGAAGCACTTGTCACAATATTGACATGTATGTGGTTTGTCTCCTGTATGTGTCATTTCATGTCGTTTCTTGTTACTAGCATCACTGAAGAGCTTGTCACAATATTGACATTTGTGTGGTTTGTCACCTGTGTGTGTCATTTCATGTAGTTTCTTGACATAAGCCAGGCTGAAGCACTTGTCACAATATTGACATTTATGCGGTTTGTCTCCTGTATGTGTAATTTCATGCACTTTCTTGCCATTAGCCAGGCTGAAGCACTTGTCACAATATTGACATTTGTGTGGTGTGTCTCCTGTATGTGTCATTTCATGTCGTTTCTTGTTACCAAACAGGCTGAAGCACTTGTCACAATATTGACATTTGTGTTGTTTGTCTCCTGTATGTGTCATTTCATGTCGTTTCTTGTAATTCTTGCTGAAGCACTTGTCACAATATTGACATTTATGTGGTTTGTCTCCTGTATGTGTCATTTCATGTCGTTTCTTGTCATTAGGCCAGCTGAAGCACTTGTCACAATATTGACATTTATGTGGTTTGTCTCCTGTATGTGTCATTTCATGTCGTTTCTTGTCATTAGGCCGGCTGAAGCACTTGTCACAATATTGACATTTGTGTGGTTTGTCTCCTGCATGTGTCATTTCATGCACTTTCTTGCCATTAGCCAGGCTGAAGCACTTGTCACAATATTGACATTTGTGTGGTTTGTCTCCTGTATGTGTCATTTCATGTCGTTTCTTGTTACCAAACAGGCTGAAGCACTTGTCACAATATTGACATTTGTGTTGTTTGTCTCCTGTATGTGTCATTTCATGTCGTTTCTTGTTACCAAACAGGCTGAAGCACTTGTCACAATATTGACATTTGTGTTGTTTGTCTCCTGTATGTGTCATTTCATGTTGGTTCTTGTTACCAGCCCGGCTGAAGAACTTGTCACAATATTGACATTTATGTGGTTTGTCTCCTGTATGTGTCATTTCATGTCGTTTCTTGTCATTAGGCCAGCTGAAGCACTTGTCACAATATTGACATTTATGTGGTTTGTCTCCTGTATGTTTCATTTCATGTCGTTTCTTGTCATTAGGCCGGCTGAAGCACTTGTCACAATATTGACATTTGTGTGGTTTGTCTCCTGTATGTGTCATTTCATGTCGTTTCTTGACATAAGCCAGGCCGAAGCACTTGTCACAATATTGACATTTATGTGGTGTGCTTCCTGCATGTGTCATTTCATGCACTTTCTTGCCATTAGCCAGGCTGAAGCACTTGTCACAATATTGACATTTGTGTGGTTTGTCTCCTGTATGTGTCATTTCATGTCGTTTCTTGTAATTAGGCCAGCTGAAGCACTTGTCACAATATTGACATTTATGTGGTTTGTCTCCTGTATGTGTCATTTCATGTTGTTTCTTGTCATTAGGCCAGCTGAAGCACTTGTCACAATATTGACATTTGTGTGGTTTGTCTCCTGTATGTGTCATTTCATGTCGTTTCTTGTAATTAGGCCAGCTGAAGCACTTGTCACAATATTGACATTTGTGTGGTTTGTCTCCTGCATGTGTCATTTCATGCCGTTTTTTATCAATTATTTGGCTGAAGAACTTGTCACAATGTTTGCATGGCTTATTGACTGTATTTATCATTTCCTGTTGTTTTTTATCACCAGTCTTGTTGAAGCACTGATTGGCAATAGTTGCTTGAAGCAATGGTGATAGCAACTTCGTTTCACACTGCCTGATGAGTCTTGTTCTCTTCAACTCAACACATCCTGCCTTTGGTGGTAGTCTTAGGTTATTAGGTTCTTATACCAGTAGGGGGTGATGCACAGCTCATGTAACGTTGGTGTGATAGATAGCGAAGTGCATTCCCAATAAATCTCTGTTTGCAGTTTTTTCACAACAGTGGTTGAATTTGTCTTATCACCATACATGTACCTGCAAATAAACAGCATGTCAAAGCTTTTAGTTAACTTAATAATTTCTGGATACACGGTTCACCCAGGGAGGATCACTCATGTAAACACATTGTTAACCTACAGATGAATGCACCCTCAAGTTATCAGACAGTATGAAACTAATTACCATTGATGGTAATGGTAATTAACTTTTCAATCATTTACAGATCAGTGACCGCACTAGCCCAGACCCTTTTCATTGGGGGGGGGGGGGGTGTAAAGGTCATCAATTGCCGACAGAGCCATTTGTGCCGACAAAAAAAAAAAAATTCGGCTCGCTTCGCTCGCCAGAATTCATACACGCATATTTTAGTATGGGATGTATGGTCAGAACCGTCAATCAGTTTTCAGACATGGGGGGGACACAAATTTGATAATGATAATTGAAATGTTAAATAAAGCAGCGTTCTGGGGGAGCCAAGGGCGTATACAGGACTGTTTTGATAGGGGGGCACACATCCTCAAGCCATCTTGTTTATCTTAAATATTGAAACGTTGAAACTAATACAAAACGCGCAAAAACCTGCAGAAAATTTTTCAGTTTTTGAACTAAAATGGTCATGGAAAACTGACCTGAAGCTTTCTTGAAGCGCGCAAAAATTGGCATTTCTAACACTTAAATAGTTAATGACTTTTTTGACGGCTTGATATTGCATAGTTACACATATCAAGTCCTGATCCAAATCGTATGGTTTGAGGGCCATTATAATGTTAAAACCTGTAGAAAATATGCGCGCAGAGCGCGCAAAATTTTTCAGTTTTTGAACTGAAATGGTCATTGAAATTTTTCAGTTTTTGAACTAAAATGGTCATTGAAATTTTTCAGTTTTTGAACTGAAATGGTCATTGACATTTTTCAGTTTTTGAACTGAAATGGTCATTGACATTTTTCAGTTTTTGAACTGAAATGGTCATTGACATTTTTCAGTTTTTGAACTGAAATGGTCATTGAAAAATGGTTGGAAGCCTTCAGATACTATAAATTAAGCTTACATCCGACATCGACATAGACCTATACCATTACGTGAGATATCGATTGTGCCCCTGGTGCACACACAAATCCTGGTCTCACGCAAATAACGACAGTTGTGCTTATTGTCTTAATTATAATGATAATTTGCATTGTTCAAGTCGAAGTTAGGACAGAGTCTACTTATTATTATTATTTAATCTTTCTTTATTGAGGGTAAACAGCTTCAGTATCAAGCACTGCTTTCCAAGCAGGCCCTCATTTCACAGAGATAAATACATAATTATTTACAATATATATACATGGAATATAACAACTATTTATACATAAATATATACAGAACCATCAGATAAATTATAAGTTCTTACTTTGCATTGACACCTTAACGTTGGAGTTGGACTTACTTTTGCGATAGACTGATAGTGGGCTTGCAGAGTCTACAATCAGTACAATGAGAGCAATTGGCCTACATCAACTTACATAATTATAGGCGAATTATTTAATATTTCGTAACCTATGTGCCAACATGATTGGCCATTGGCGACATTATTGACTTGGGTTTGCATTGACAACGACAATGAAATAGGCCTAGTTAGTATAATTAAAGGTCCCGCACATTGCCCGTTAGGCCTAGCCTAGGCCTATACTATTCCGACACATTTTTTTGGCGTGTCTTGACAATGTGCAAAACAAAGACTTGGGCCTAGGCTGTTCATGTGCGCCGACACAAAATCTCATAAAAATGGGCTCGTTCACAGTGCCTATAAATTCATATGCCTACATTGCCTTTGTTCATTTTTGATTTGATTTGTGTTAACATAACATATATGCCGACACAACATTATCATTTGCGCATACGATAAGTGTTTAGGGCTTTCTTTCTTTCTTCCCCTTTTCCTTTCTTTCTTTCCTCTACCCTTTCTCTTTCTTTCTTTCTTTCTTTCCTCTTTCCTTTCCCCTTTTCTTTCTCTTTCTTTCTTTCTTTCTTTCCCTTTTCCTTTCTCTTTCCTTTTTTTTCTCCCTTTTCTTCCTCCTTCCTTTGATTTGCCCACAGCACCATAATTTTGCCGACAGATTTGATGAATGGGGGGGTGTGACACCACCCCCCCCCCCCCCCCCCCTCTGGGGACGCCCTTGCGCACTACTGTGCATTAGACTTTTGTAGTCTGTAGTAGACAAGGGGCAGTCTCTATGTTATTTCCATTGGTCAAGGGGCAGTCCTTTGGAGGTTCTATTAGAACCAAAAATGTATATATAGTAGGCCAGTGGCAACCTACGTGTTCAGTGGAAGCGTCAATCCATCTGAACGGCTCTTTTCAGAGCCACCAATTCTTTCACGAGTAGGAAAGGGCACCTACTCTCAAATCATCGGGCATGGGGCAGCCCAAATGATGATAACAAGAGAAGTGGCAATCTCTATGTTTTGTTTAATATTATAATAATTTGGTCCTGAAGAAGTCAGAGCTAATCCTGACGAAAGCTTGACAGATTAAAACTCGTCCGACGGCGAACCCGTTAAACTTTTAACTTATAACTTTTCAATCATTTATCAGGGATGCATGTTCATCCACATTGCTGTAAGCTCTTGGTATTGATGGTAAATAAATTTACATCTATCAAATAATGGCTTCACTGCGTCACTTGTCACAGATTTTGATCGCCAGGTATATATGTAGCTCATAAACTATCTGTATGCCTCGTTAAAGTTTTCTACCAGAAAATGAAAACTCGTATTGATCAAGTAGATGGGGCTTCTGAATGAAAGAACAGCCATGTGTGGGGTGGGGAGCGAAGCGGTGTAGGGGCGTTTGCTTGAAAGTTGCAATGTTTGGACAGGGTTAACTAGGCATATAATACATTATTATGCATTGAAAGAATAGGACGTAAGATTCTCAATGAGAATCTTCCGTCCTATTCTTTCAATGCATTGTAAAATTCTATTATTCTGCACATTAAAGGTATATTATGTGATCTTTCCAGGGAACGCCCTCAACATCGAAAAAAAAATAGAAAGCAGATTTTCTTGCAGATTTACATTTCTGATCATAAATCATGCATACATTCCAAGTTACAGGGCGATACGATTCTTAATTACTTCAAAATCATGGTTTTAGAGTGAAAATAAACTGTCGGAATCCCGACAGTTTATATTTTTCACTCTAAATTCACTCTAAAACCATGATTTTGAGGTAATTAGGAATCGTAACGCTCTGTAACTTGGAATGTATGTATGATTTATGATCGGAAATGTAAATCTGCAAGAAAATCTACTTTCGAAAAAAAATAATGAATAGAGGGCGCTCTCTGGAAAAGATCACATAATATGCCTTTAAGTCACTGGAGCGATTTTGGCCGACCAATATTTGTAACACTTGGAGGTCTCTTAATCCCACTACACCATACAAAATCATCCAAAATAAAACGCATGTGCTGCATTGGCTCGATTACGTCACCTACCGCAGGTACAGTACTATCCATATTAAGCGCCCACCCCTGTTTTTCTCAATGACTACCAACATACAGTCCCTTATAATAAGCGCCCACCTTTCAAATGGTCAGCATCCTCAAATGACCACTTGTACAATGTACATATATTTCATTTAGTACATGAAATGGTCAGCCTCCTCAAATGACCAATTGTACATTTTCGTTAGTACGTCAAGTGGTCAGCCTTCTCAAATTACCACTTGTACATTGTATTTACATAAAATGGTCAGCATCTTCAAATGACCATTAAATGGTCAGCATCTTCAAATTACCACTTGAACATTTTATTCCCGGTGTGCTCAGTGGTCATTACAAGGGGGGTATCATGCGCGTCCAAGGACTTTAAAAAAGAACCCTAAATACGTAATCGTGTTAATGTAAAAAAGCACCCCCTAAACAAGTATGGCACTATTGGCACAGTATTTTACATACTCTAAGCAATTAGTAATATCAGTATTTCTAATACCCTAAACAAGTACTCAAAAATATTAGATACCCTATTAAGCAAGTAATATGTATAGTTTAAACCTCTTACCGCGTATGACACATTTCTAACCCTTTTTTCCTTCCCTAATATAAAAGCTAAAAGTATTATGAAACAAATGCCGAGCTGGTCTATCAGATCACTTGCGAAGGATACAATTTGAGAAATATATCTCGCCCATGTGTATCATGGCTATTTATATATAATCCTCATGGAGCAAATAAGGACCCTAATAATACGAAAGCCAATGATAATGATGTAAAAAGTATACCTTTTTTTCTTTAAATTTGGCTTGTTTTGATACCCTATTCACGTTACTACCCTAATTACGTGATTTCTTGGACACGTATGATACCCCTCTTGTAATGACCACTTAGCACCCCGGGATTTTATTTAGTACGATAAATGAGTTTAAAAAAGGCCCGGGGTGCTCAGTGGTTATTACAAGGGGGTATCATGCGCGTCCAAGGACTTTCAAAAAGTACCCTAAATAAGTAATTGCATAAATGTGAAAAAGTACCCCCTAAACAAGTAAGGACAGTGTTTTACATACCCTAAGGAAGTAATTTCAGTATTTTCATACCCTAAACAAGTAATCCAAATACTTTTATACCCTAACGTACCCTAAGCACGAAATTTGTATATTTTGAATCCTAATAAGAAACAATGCATGCACGCACTCTAAACCGGGCTCCGGCACTGATTTTCCTTCCCTATTTTAGTATGAAACAAATGGTGTTTAAGATCAGATCTCTTGAACCCGCTCTTGAACTAGGCCTAACCCGAAAGAATATAATCACAGACGAATGAAACAAAATAATGAATATATCGCGGCTATTTTTAAAGATTCTCATATATACAAGAAAATAAGGACCCTAAATACGTAAGACCATTGTATGAAAAGTATACCCTTTTTCCTGATTTTCCTTGTTTTGATACCCTAAACACGTTACGTACGTATCGTGCCCCGGCTTCAAAAACCACCCTAATTACGTGATTTCTTGGACGCGCATGATACCCCACTTTCAATAACCACTAAGCACCCCGGGAAAAAAGGTAACATAATAAGTGCCCACTCAAAATGACTTTGCTAACCGCCCTGGGCGCATAATAGGGATAATACGGTATAGGTGGGCACAAAGTTTGTGCCAGCATATGACCTGATACACTCAAAAACATAGCCGTGGGAGAAAGGGTTAATATGCCAATTGTATGTGTAGCAGTCACAAATGCAGTAGAGACTATTCTTTTTGAATTTTGTCTTTTTTTGAATTTTGAATTTTTGAAATATTTTGAGAATTCTTTTGAGATTTGTTTTGTGATTTTTGTTAATTTTAATTTTTGTATAAACTAGCGGCGTAGATGGTTATGCCACATTACCTACCTCTGAAACCACATAAACCCCCTACAACCCCCCCCCCCTCCCCAACCAGGTTGATTTATAACCAAAAGGCATTATAAACCCCCTACAACCCCATCCCACCCCAATTAGGTTGCTTTATAATCAATCATATCCCTCCTAACCATTTACTGTGGCTACTTTATTAAAGACATATTATGTGATCTTTTCCAGAGAGCGCCCTCTATTCATGATTTTTTTTTTTAGAAAGTAGATTTTCTTGCAGATTTACATTTCTGATCATAAATCGTACATACAGGGTGTCCCAAAAAAATGTTAACACTCCGGGCACATAAGATATCTTAAAAGGACAGGAACACACGGGTCTAATCATGATGTATTATGAAAGCTAAGTAAATAAGCTTTCATAATTTGCAATTGGTTATTTAGAACGGGAGATAAGCTTCAGCAAACATGAGGAAGCAAAATCGGCTTGGTACTCATTTAAAAGCTAATGAGTACCACTAACAAACTTGTAAATATGAACAACATACAATGTAGCTTTTCAATTAGCGAAGTTATGGTTGATTGAATTGCGAATCGTCAAGGTGGAGGAGGGGGGAATCACCACCTTGGACCCCGGTAGTTACATTTAATACATAACTCTCTATCCAGAACTGAGCACCAGCGAAATAAAGAGGTAAAATATTGCGCAATAGATATCCCATAATAATTGCAGACGTGTTAGGCATGCGCATTATAACATGTTTTGATGTTGATTAATTGAGAAGTCCAGGGTTTTATTTTAATTATCATTTAATTAATTCGCTGGAAAAAAAATGATTTGTACACTGTTAACCGCCATTATTGGGCTCGAACTCCCGTAAATGTTTCCAAAAAGAATGCGAGTCCAGCGCCTTAACCACTCGGCCACCACTACATACAAAAATGGAGAGTGGAAAATTATTTATATACCAAACAGAATATAGTAAACACGACGAATGTCGCAGATTTTGCAAAACTCTATCATTTGTTTCATATTATTTAAACCATTTCTCCACAATTGTAACAACATATGTGACGCGATCAAGAGGAATTTGTCGGATGTCGGGGAATCCCAAATTGAGAAATGGCCAATTCAAAATGGCGGCTTACATAAGTTTTGATGGAAATTCATGTATACAATTTGACATAACAAAACGTCGTATCGACATGGGGTTTTCAGTTTCTGAAAGCTCTAGGTGTCTTCTTTAAAACTGTATTAAAAAACTCATTTTCGACCAGGGGCGACATCCGACTCATTCCTCTTGATCGCGTCACATATGTGTTCATATTTTCATATCCAGATCTAATACATTTTAAAGACATCTGGGTACAAATACTGATTCAAGATACATGAAAGCAATTCATAGACTCTACCACAAGGCCTGAATCTGAATTCAAATGTCAACGTCCCAGAACGTTGACAAAAAAAGCAAAGCTGCTTGTAAGTTATATAGACAATGGTGTAAAGGCGATAAGAGGGATGCTATTGAAGGGGATGATAAGCTTGGGAGTGATTACCAAGTCAAATGTCATAGAGCTAAATCCCTAATCAAGGATAAAGATTATGCAAATGCATATTGATAGGTCTATTCAAATTGCTCAAGAGGGTGGTCCTCAATGTTGTAAGTTCTGGCAATCACTCAAGGGTAAACAGCCTAAAACAGGATGTTCATGGTGTAATAATATAATATTTTATAGACATAAAAATGAAACAATCAGTTTTACAATATTGGAAAACACTTGGTAAAATGAATGTAAACATGATTACCAAGGAGGAATATGATTCAATATCAATAGATGTTAGGAGATTTGTAAATAATATAAGAACTGGTAATTACAATGTTACTGATAATAATTGTATGAGTGATATTGACCTAAGCTTAGATATTATTAGTGATGCTATTATTAAATGTAAGAATAACAAGTCGTCAGGATTGGGTGACATTTCTAATGAATTATCGAAAAATGGCGGCATGTGCCTCAACCGATCAATTTTATCCCTATTGCATAAAATTATTGAATTGCAATCTACACCATCTGAGTGGAATAAGGGTGTTATTATTCCTATATTTAAGAAAGGAGATCGCAAAGATCTTAATAATTACCGTGGTAATGCCTTTACATGTTGTATCTCAAAAGTTTTTAATAGGATTATTGAAGTTATTAGGAATCTTTATCAACCTGCAATTCAGAATGTATTTATGATTTATTACCAGAAATGTAAATCTGCAAGAAAATCTGCTCTCAAAAAAATCAAGGATAGGGCGTCCCATGGAAAAGATCTAATCTGGAAAATTATATGTCTTAGCAAGGAGTTATTATATGATAACTCCTTGGTCTTAGACAGAAATATCCATCATTTTGTTATAAAAATCAAACTGAAATTAAATAAACCATAAATAAGAAGTACCTAGTCAAAGCAAAGAAAAGTCTTATGTTGGGTTTTTGAGAAAGAACAATTTTGAATCAAAACCAAACTTTCCTATGGTTTTTAAGTCCAATCATGCTAATAAACAATTAACAAAATTGGTTCTTATTAGAGGAACCTATATAATTATGCCATGTTTCTAAATGTAAATCAATTCCAAAAAAATTTGAATAAACAAATTGCGCACATCGATCACTAAAGAAGTCATAAAATCTCCAACCCTTGACTTCAGGCTTGTCTTTCAAATTCCAATCATTATAGCAATTGGAAGGTGAAGATGATTCACTTGTTATGCAAATCAATAAAACCCAAATCAATACATCATCAACGTTCATCTATTGTAAACCTCTTTTAAGCGTCAAGTGTTGAAAAGGACCCAACAAGTTTATACTCAATGTGGGCTATTTAAACTTAAAATAATGATTTACTATATATCAACATGTGATGTATAAAATAAAAAACACAAAATGTATACAAAGAAATATGGTATTGACTCTGGAAAGCAGTAAAATTCACACCATGTGCCTATCTAGTGAACTGCTAACACTAGATTTTGTTATGGATAGTGTGCCTCAATTGCATAACAATAAAAGTGTCATAGCTAGAACATGATTTATTGCAAACAACAACAATTACAAATTCACATTTTGGGGATAATCTTCGCGAAGTTATATCATAAATTTATTGGAACTTGAAACCAAACTTATTAAGTCATCTCACAAGCGGTGAAGTTATAGCAAACTGAATCAATATTAAAATACATAAAAAGTATTTTGATCAAATTAGAATAAAGCCAAAGTCAATTGATGAAATAAAAGTTGCAAGAAGGTTTGAAACTTTTCCAAACAAGCATACAATTAGTCATACAGCAAACTGAATGGAAGTTCTCAAAAACTTTCAAACAAAACAATATTAAGTATGCAACCATCATCAGCTCAGATGAAAGTCAATAAATATGGGCAAAATAATCAAAGATCTGACGTACCTGTAAATAGTCACAAATGGAAAAATGATGAGTAATGTGGTTTTGCATCCAATGGCATTGAAGGCTGATGAATGAATGAAGATGGTGTGGTGTGTGGAGCGTTGTCTTTTGTTATCTTCTGCACCCCAGATCCCTTAACTGGATTAGTCCACTGGATTATTCCACTTGATTAAAGAGGGGGTTATTCAGGACTTTCTATTATTATAAAGAGGGGTGTTTTTGAGTGTGCTACAGACACAAAATGCATGTATACAAAGAAACGAGGCCCCAGAAAAGAAAAATTTGGTTAAGACAAAATTGGTAATGTCAATATGACAAATTTGAATTTGAATTTTTGAAATTATTAGGTACTCAAAACATAATATAGAGAAACATCTAAAAAATACAAACATGTAAAAGATTGCACACACTTCAAGCAGAAAATACTATAGTAATAGTTTAACAATTTGGGAAAAATTAAAATCATAATCATAAAATCATTGTTCATACTAGATGTTATCTACCGTACAGTGTGGTGTCCACAAATTAGCCATTGAAATGTACAAAATTACACAAAGAAAGTTTACCCTTTTTTAGACGCAGGTATTTTCAGCTATAACTTGGGCAAATTACAATATTGTTTATAGGGTATAAGCTACAATATCTTGATGGTATGTGTTGAAAGCAGCATGGAAATGGAACAAAATAGGAAATAAATAGGAAATGCTTACAGACAACTAGTCAAATCTGGTGTTTGTCACGATGAGAATGCTGAGAACCTATAATTATGCCATGTTTCTAAATGTAAATCAATTCCAAAAACAAATTGTGCACATCGACCACTAAAGAAGTCATAAAATCTCAAACCCTTGACTTCAGGCTTGTCTTTCAAATTCCAATCATATAGCAACTGGAAGGTGACGATGATTCACTTGTTATGCAAATCAATAAAACCCAAATCAATAAATCATCAATGTTCATCTATTGTAAACCTCTTTAAGTGTCAAGTGTTTAAAGGACCCAACAAGTTTATACTCAATGTGAGCTATTTAAACTTAAAATAATGATTTACTAAATATCAACATGTGATGTATAAAATAAAAAACACAAAATGTATACAAAGAAATATGTATTGACTCTGGAAAGCAGTAAATGTTACACCACATGCCTATCTAGTGAACTGCTAACACTAGATTTTGTTCTGAATAGTGTGCCTCAATTACATATAACAATAATTAAAAGTGTCAGAGCTACAGAAGAACATGAATTTATTGCAAACAACAACAATTACAAATTCACAAATGGTATATCTCGCCTGTCACGCGGCCGACCTGGGTTCAATTCCCGGGGCCCAGCGGACATAATTGTTCGCATTTTTTATTTAACCCCCTCCCCCTGTTCTTCGTTCCATCCCCACTGCCATGTTCTAGGGTTAAGGTTAATACGACACAACACAGTGCATTTCTATATCCCTTAACCCTACTACGTAACACAGAAACAACACAGCCAGCACCACTTGGCTTGCGCGCACACAAGTTCTATCTCATGTAGCACTAAAATACGGGTATATATATGGTCTCCAATTTTTTAGCCTGTGAAGCCCTCCCCCCGTGGCTGAGTGGTGGTATATCTCACCTGTCACATGGCAGACCCAGGTTCAATTCCCGGGGCCGGCGAACATAATTGTTTGCATTTTTTATTTAACCCCCTCCCCCTGTTCTTCGTTCAATCCCCACTGCCACGTTCTAGGGTTAGGGTTAAGTGATATTTTCCAGGGGGCGCCCTCTATTCATGATTTTTTTTTAGAAAGTAGATTTTCTTGCAGATTTACATTTCTGATCATAAATCATAATATATTCTGAGTTACAGAGCGATATACTTTCTAAAAAAAATCATGAATAGAGGGCGCTTCCTGGAAAAGATCACATAATATGCCTTTAAATCTGCCATCATCGCATGATTTGATATTGGGGAAAAAAGGGAAAATCTAAATTATAAGGATCATTTTACAAGATATTTTATCTTTAGATAAGGAGACTTGAGATGTTCATGGGGTGTACACTGAATGACATCTAATGACCCTACATGACCTTTAATCCCAATTTGTCATCACTTTAAACTGCACTTATTGCTCTCTAGGGCTCTCATATGAAAAGTCAAATTTCAATCTCAACCAAACTTGGTGACAATAATCTTTGGGTAAGGTGACTTGAGATGATACATAGGGTGTACCCGGATTGACCTGTAATGACCCCTACAAGACCTTCTTCGACCCATTTTGTCAAAACTTTAGGCCCTAGCTCTCTCATATAAAAAGTCTGACTTCAATCTCATCTAAACTTTGTGACAATAATATTTGGGTAAGGGGATTTGAGATGACTCACAGGGTGTACTCAGATTGACCTCTAATGACCCCATATGTGACCTTTGACCCCGTTAAGGTGAAAGGTGAATCTCCTAGCCAGGGGGGTTCGCAAATCGTGACTTGCAGGGTTTTTTAAAGATGAAATTGGAATAGATTGTTCACAATTGCCGTATTTGTTCAACATGTTTAAATACACGGTGACACTCTCAGAGATGCGAAAAGTTGCGATGCCCATACGGTACTAATATAATTAGTAAACTGGAGAACAAATTAAATTGAGATATTTCTCGTAAGGAATTTATTTTGAAAGTACCTGCTCTCCAGGTTTTTTGGAAATAATGTTTTTAGGACAATCTGTACTTCCTAGAATATTTGATTATAGCTTTGAGACAAGCTGTACTTACTTTAAATGTTTTGGTACACGACACGCTGTATCTACACTTTGAATCTGCCTGATTATGGCTTGAATTCCTTCTATATGCAACAAAATGTGTTTGTCCCTTTGGTCTGTTCTCTTCCTGGATGTTCTCTTCCTGGATGTTGTCATTGCACTTATTTAAACATTATTTCTATAGCTTGTAATTTACTTAAATCCTTTTTTTCCCTTCATTCTTCAAATGGCAGGTATCGTGTAAACCAAGTATATCAAGCAGTATAGTGTCACATTGTAAACCAAGGCTAGTACAACCAGTTTCAAACTGTTATGCATGGTGAGTATATCAAGCAGTATAGTGACACATTGTAAACCAAGGCTAGTACAACCAGTTTCAAACTGTTATGCATGGTGAGTATATCAAGCAGTATAGTGACACATTGTAAACCAAGGCTAGTACAACCAGTTTCAAACTGTTATGCATGGTGAGTATATCAAGCAGTATAGTGACACATTGTAAACCAAGGCTAGTACAACCAGTTTCAAACTGTTATGCATGGTGAGTATATCAAGCAGTATAGTGACACATTGTAAACCAAGGCTAGTACAACCAGTTTCAAACTGTTATGCATGGTGAGTATATCAAGCAGTATAGTGACACATTGTAAACCAAGGCTAGTACAACCAGTTTCAAACTGTTATGCATGGTGAGTATATCAAGCAGTATAGTGACACATTGTAAACCAAGGCTAGTACAACCAGTTTCAAACTGTTATGCGTGGTGAGTATATCAAGCAGTATAGTGACACATTGTAAACCAAGGCTAGTACAACCAGTTTCAAACTGTTATGCATGGTGAGTATATCAAGCAGTATAGTGACACATTGTAAACCAAGGCTAGTACAACCAGTTTCAAACTGTTATGCATGGTGAGTATATCAAGCAGTATAGTGACACATTGTAAACCAAGGCTAGTACAACCAGTTTCAAACTGTTATGCATGGTGAGTATATCAAGCAGTATAGTGACACATTGTAAACCAAGGCTAGTACAACCAGTTTCAAACTGTTATGCATGGTGAGTATATCAAGCAGTATAGTGACACATTGTAAACCAAGGCTAGTACAACCAGTTTCAAACTGTTATGCGTGGTGAGTATATCAAGCAGTATAGTGACACATTGTAAACCAAGGCTAGTACAACCAGTTTCAAACTGTTATGCGTGGTGAGTTTATTTATTGCAAAGAAGATTTCTTGGCAATGTCTTGCTAGACGTCCTGTAACTCATGTGCCGGCATGGCCTGAAGAAGAAAAAAAATCCCGGCAAGCGATTCCAAATTTCCCTCCAAAATGGAATGCATTTCTTAATGAAAGAGTAACATTTCCCTCCAAATGCCAAAATTTCCCTCCAAATGCTCAAATTTCCCTGCAAGGAGCTTTCCGTATTGCCTACTTTTTCAGCCAGTGCATGTGCACATGCTCAAACCAATTAAAATGTGTAGTATATAATTGTCCACGGTTTATTCCGTACGGGACGTCTGGCAAGATATAGCTGATTTCTTGTGCAGTCCAGCATGCTTCACTTTCTCAAGTTTTGTACTAGTCTAGATTAGTTTGTGTGGTGGATTCTGCGGTTGTACCAATTTATGTTTTGTTTGACAAAAGTAGTAGTAGTATTAGTAGTGACAAATTTTCAGGTTTAAATAAGGGAACATTTCAGTATGAATTATGCATCCATTGTAGTATGAATGCTCATCCATTAGCTCACCCTATCTATATGACCATGCAAGCAAATAATACTTCAATTTGAATCCTTGTATGAATACGAGGGGTTGAAGCGAGTCAAGGGAAATCGCCCCCAAACTTTCGAGTCCCAGGAACAAAAATCACCTTTCCGAATCCGGATTTGTGAAATTAGCTCATATCGACAAAAATAACAATTTTAAGCTTACTGAAGTATGCATAAATTGTCCGTTAGAGCACTCTTATTTTATATGCAAATTTAAGTGGTGATTTACTTGCCAAATCCATGCATTTGTTTATTCTTATGCTTCCTAAAATGTTAATTTCGCTGTGGATTTTCACTTGCCATTTTGAAACACGCATGACACAATTTCGACAAAGGATGGCACCCCAACAATTAATCCAGAGTATTGTGACGGAATACCGTTTTGCCCTGTAGACTTGTATTGTGCAGTCAGGCCTATGTAATGTATAGGGAAAAATAAGCTTATTAAAAAGTAAGGGTTATTTTGAGAGTTTGGTGTTGAAACATTAGTCGATCGTAGAGAACACGTTTTTTACATAAAAATGTGAAGTTTAGAATCATTTGATGGAATACTTTTGTTTTTATGAGCCAAAATGATACTCCGATATTAGCGACGGACGGACGAATTCTGTATTTCCGTGAATGTTATTGGAATTGTTGACTGGTTTATATCGTGTCCGTTTAGGCTTCAAATCTCACCTTTTGATATTCACATAGCCATCCCTAGTTGTGTAAAATAGTCAGGAACAATTACTATGGTCTTGTAATGTTCACATTGTGTGTATTTTGTGTGTAAATGTGATTTGCAAAGAAAGATGTTCCGATAAATATTTATATTCTATGATGAACTTCCGCCATCTTTTTGTAACTACGCTGGAGTGTTTCTAGATATTATTTCCTTCTGATTTTTCCAGTAAATCACCAAATCGTTTTGTAAACCACTTGAAGTTGTTGCAAATGTTGTGTAGATGTAAATTCATGTGATATTTGTGATATATTTTATACTTTAAATGCATTTTCAAACTTACAAAAATGTCTCAATTCATGCAACACGTTGCTAAGAAACAAAAGCAGCTGTTAGGGGGCGTGGCCATAACTGCGCTCAGCGTAATCATGGTAACAGAGTGTTCTATTATTAGCGCGAACTAATCAGATGGCTGAAAGTCTTCTGCGCGATTAGAACAGTTCAAATGTTTTGGAAAGTAAATTTTGAGATGAATTTTGTCAGACCGGCGGGTGGGAGCACCCAGACAGGTTGGCAACCAAACCTCCTCCTGAAAAGCTCCCACACAGCCAAGCCAGACCAGGCTGAATCAGAAATTCGAACTTGAATGCTGATAGCAGTTTAGGCATTGGGAATCCCGAAAATGCGGGCCAAGAAAGTCCTAAAATTGCGGCAATACTCAGAATTTGAGTTAGGTCCTATAAATGGGGAAAGAGATGATGATTTACCTCATCAGTCACCCAGTGTGAGGAAACACCTAAATGCTCAGGATAATTCTGGTAATGCAAATGAATTAGGGAATGCAATGTTCTGCATTCTGCAAGTCGTAATTAAAAACATGATCAAAATTGATTATTAAAGTCTTGACGTCAGTCTAGCAATATTTACGTCAAAACATACCTAAACAAACTTTATTATATAAATCCCAAAGTGCGTAAATGAAGGGAACGAGCTAGATTTTCGTACAAGATACATGGTGATTTTATGTAATTGTTCTAATAATTTGTGTGATTACCAATAATATGAAAAGATGGAAGATGAAATATAAACCCATTAGACGGGTATGGGAATATTAATTTACACTTTAAATGTGTGTCAATACTGGTTGCAGTTATTTGTCTCCATTCTTATTGTTGTACTCTTAAGATCTAAGCTGAAAATACTGAATCTAAAAGGGCATTCTGACATCTCCTAAGACACGCTACCAAAAATAATAGTTAAGAGAATAATCCTATGGTTCAAATGGATATGGTCCTGATAAGGAGGTTCCTATCCTGAACAGGAGACGGACGGCCCGTTCCCGTTACAGTATGTTTGGAGAAATGTTGGATCCTGGGAGCATTATTTCCCAAAAATAGTACCCCTAATGAAATTATGAATACATATAACAAACCAGTTTGAAGCAGTTGTCCAACCCATCAAACTACACAGCTCAACTAAATAGTGTGTTTATTATACAGTGCATCTTCCACAGTGCATGGCATGAAACCAGCTATTAAAAACAAAACAATTTGAGGATATTGTATGAATTTTCATGGAAATTTCCATGGTTTTATTGGTTGTCGAAATCCATATGGAAAAAACTTAATACAATTCTTCTGAATTCCTGATAAAACGATTCCATAATTTGAGGATATGCTACGTGTAATACTTTATGGTTGCTATTTTGTTGTTTTTATTTAGGTTGATTTGCTCCAGATTTCATCATAGGATAAACAATAATGGTGAGTAAAATATGAACACTTGTACATAGTTTTTGGGAGTAACTATGCCCATAGTCTATTCGAAACCAATATTTTGAGTTGGCCAGCAGTAACCTACTCTAACAGAGGCATTCTGGACATACTACTCCAGACTGTCTCTATATCTAGCATAAATAACGTCAGAGCTAATTCTGATTAAAAGATGACAGTTTCCAAAATATCAGATGGACTATAACTTGAGCTCTTGTAAGTAAGGTTAATCATACATTTTCCAATTCATCAGAAGCAGATGAACATTGTGACATATCATCTCTGTTCTGTCAAAACCTTGTATCTCCATCCGGCCCTTCAGCATGTATAAAGTTATACTTCCCAAGCTTCATGTTAGCGTGCATCATAGCGTCCAGACGCAATTTTCAAAAAAAGTGGACGCGTTTCAAACACTAGTCAAGAGTATTTTGTTTAGGTGGATGCACAAGATTGTACATGTACACTCAAAATTGATCAAACATAATAAAATTGTGAAATACTGACCATATCGACCCAAATATCCATGTACAAGGGCCAAAACACCCCGGGGGGGGGGGGGGGGGGGGTACTCGCCTAAGACGGTATACGGGGATGTGCCGCTCTAATGGGTAGCTTTTTGGGCACAAAATCCCTAAACATGGGGTATGATTTTGTGTTGGAAATCCCTAATAATGGGGTCACTTTTTACAAATGGGTCTATTTTCGCGAAATTTGGGTCTATTTTCGCGAAAATTTGCCAAAATTAGGTCTATTTTCGCGAAAATTTGGTCTAAAATGAAGCAAAACCCCTAAAAATGGGTACCGATTTTTCCAAAATCACCCCTAAAAATGGGTATGGGTTTTGAATCTCCAGCGGCACACCCCCAACCAAACCAAATGCGAGTACCCCCCCCCCCCCCCCCCCCCCCCCCCGGGCAAAACACCTCTATCAAAACCTTGTAAAGTGCTCTTGCCCCTGAACATGTATGAAGCAACAGTTCCTGTGCATAACTGTTGGGCTGTTTTTACTTTATACATGCTGAAGGGCCGGGAAAAAATACAAGGTTTTGACAGAACAGCGACGATATCACATACACAGGCTATTCAAGACCATTTCAATTTAGTGTAATGCATTGTTGATAACACCCTTGTAAATCTCTGTATTCCAATTTTCAGATGTGAATGCATCTTTAGCCCAGAGAGCATGTCTACACAGAGGACCATCCGTATTGCCAATAAATCTATCATTAAGATGCAGTAGTACACTACAAGAACAGGTAACATCAAATTCTAATTAAATTAGAGATACTGTGTAAATGTAGATGCTTTTTTGGTACAGGTACTCAAGTGGTACCAGCATATAGGCGTAAATCCCGGAAGAGGGGGGGGGGTATCTCCCAAGGGGGATGGCCCATGTAATAACCCCCCTCCCCCCGAATATTATACATGATAAAATGCTAATCATAATAGAAATGTCTAATTCAGAACAATTTAAGCTAATTTCAGGCAATGTTTACAATAAAAACCAACATTTACAAGTGGCGCACATTTCCCCCAAATGTTCAAGCACGTTTTACGCTCATTTTTTCACATTAATTGTTTTCTTGCACCAGCGTCCCCCCCCCTAAAATGGTGATGCTGGTGCCACCACTGGTCAAGTATCCCCATATGCCACTGCCAACAACAAATTTACACCACTGGGTACCAGAAATAGGAGTATCTACTCTTGATTTGGGTAAATTACATTGTTTGTTGATCATGTTTCAGGTCATACAATAACCGTTACAGTAACAGTATTGAATAAACATTCAAATATTGGAAATCTGGGGGCATATTTAGAGAACAAAGGTATTGTTTTTAGACCGTACCCGTGTTATATTGTCTGACATAAATGCGGAGGATAGTATTATTTTCAGCGTCATTGTTCTACGCAAAAAATAATACTACCGAACGCATTTATGTCAGACAATATAACATGGGTACGGTCTAAAAACAATACCTTTATTCTCATTCTTAAACAATTATTTATCAAAGAAATAAGTACATGTTATTGTCCACATTTGACAACTTTTACCCCTGCTAGGATCGAATAACCCACAAACATTCCATCCAATCCCATGCAATGAGTACACCATGCGTAAGCATCGCGGCGCCGGCATAAGCGCAAGAAACCAAAGACGCACTGCAGAAGTGCGCGTTATGGAGCAAACCACACATTGTGAAGGTCGAACGCACTGTTAAAACGTAAGCCCCACCTTTTCGGGTTATATTGTGTCAGGTAAATGTCGCCGAATTCTCTGAAAACCAATGAGATTGCTTAAACTTTCTTAGCTGTTTAAGAATCCCCTTTACGAATCTGTATTCATCTCACAGGATGTGTAGGATTTACTGAGAAAATAGCCTATGAAGTCCAGCTAAACTCACTCCCACTATAATCTTGTGTATATTATTACAGATTCTTTGTTTTTGTTGCGATAGATTAGTGATACATTATGCAACAACTAATTAATTTATGATTTAAAAGCCTAATCGAGTGGCTTTTGACTAGTTTGTTTTTATTGCAATTTAATAATTGGGACCAACATGAAAAATCATTTCCCTACCACCCCTCTAGTTACTGAAATAGCTCTTTCTTCCTCATGAAACCAACTTATTTTAGTTTGAGAGATTTCACCTTTCATGGTTGAGGTTTGTCTTCACTACAGGTCCCACACCACCAAATAAGTTCCCTATTGCTTTGTGTGGTTAAGAGGTCAAGTTCATGTTAAATTTTGTCACCTTGGTTCATTCAAATCATTGTTTTTATTGAAGATCAAGATGTCTTCTGCTTAAAAACAATCACTTTTGTAGAGATTGACCTGCATTTCCCCTGCTATGGGCCAATGATATCTAGCTTAGGTACAAGAGGTTGCCTAGATTCCAAGATCAGGGATTTTAGCTCTAAATTGGTGGAAACATCGAAATCGTGTTGAAATAGTGTAAACTAATACCAGTCAAAAAAAGCTAGAGATTTTGGGCCTAATTATGGAGGAAATAACCTACAATACTACAAATGCCAAATTATGAATCATTTAGGTACATTTACAGCACTTTATACCTTTTCTAGGACGTTCAATTTAGACTTATGGAGGGGTCTATCTTAATTTCAAATACTGCCGAGTATTGCCAGAATGCAAAATATTTGGCGGTGTGCACTCTTAACAAAATCCTCTTTGTTGTTTTGTTCCATTCAATACAGTCAGCAGAAGAGCCGGATACGTTGTACAAATGGATAGACCTCAAGTGTAAGGGACATGATGACGCAGTGCTAAATAGTTATGAGACATTTGTCATCATGGCTGCTAAGGAATTAGGTGTTCACATAGAAAGTGTGTAAGTGAAATCCCTAGTACGGCGATGGCAAATGGACCTCTCAGGTAGGGTCGGTCGGTCGGGCGTATTTTGTTGCTTGTTTTTTCAAACATTTCGGGAAATATGCAGAAATTTGAGAGGGGGGGTGGGGTTGCGTAAATAAAAAAAATTAGAGTTGGGGGGGTCAGTAAATAAAAAAAATTGAAAGGGGGAGATGACGTCCCCCAGACCATCGCGCACAAAAAAATTGAGCTCGATCAACGACAGTACACTGTTATTATATAATTTTTGTTAATTTTTAGGCAAATTCAAAAACAAAATAGGTTTATGTCAATGAGTGCCCTAACAGGTTTTTTCTTTGGATTTCCATTTGTTCACAATTACAAAGGTAAAATACCTCCTATATGATAGAGCTTTAAAACATGCTATAATTAACACAAGTTTGATAATAATAATATTGTTAATTCTCAAGGTAGGGCTGACATTACAAAATTCTCAATGAAGGAAACATGTTGTGAAGGGGGCTAGAGACAATGACATTTTCTATAAGCTTAAACATTTGCTGGCAGTTGTTGCTTTTAAAAATCATGGATACGGGATTAATAAAATTATAATTTAATGGTTTTTAAGGACGTTTTATTCATGACGAATCGTAGGAAACCTTTTAAATACATTACAAAAATATAAAACAAATGGTCGGCCAACATTGAAATTTAGGTTGTGTACCAGCCTTTTTGGGCTTCATGAAGCAGGCTTACCACTTAATTTGAACGTTGTTATGATTATGAACTATTTTATGTTTATTTCTAGCTCAAAACCAAAGAGGAAAATCCAGAAGCTGACATTACTGAAATCAAGACACATCTATAAGAAGCACAGGGTACAATATGAGATGAGGACCTGGTTTAGAATTATAAGGGTAAGTAGCAACACATCCATATAAAGTATAGCATTACAAGCCTTTTCATCCCCATTTCAATCCTCCACACACACACACACCATCATCATGGTTAATTAAACAAGTATATAAATTGACAAATCCTGAGCTTATTTTTGTTTGCAATGATGACACAACATTTATGATGCTTTACTGATGATAATGATGTGTTGTTTTGTCTGATGGCAGCACTCTGGAGTATTATTGGAGCAGGTAAATTCTTCCAAAAAATTCAGATTTATTTTTCAATCGCCAATTTTTCAAAAATATTTCTTGATAAATTCATACCAGTATTGTGTTATCAATGGAAAGCTGATGTGTTCCACATTTTAGCAATCACTAAAAACTCATTTTGTTACTCGGCTTCTTGCTTGAAAATATAAGGAGATCTCAATCTGAATGTGGCAAAATCACCACTATTTATTTTGTGCTCAAATGTCAATAGGGTATCACTCTATGCTGTAGTTGTCAATATAATACGTCATCAAACAGACAACAGAGTTGTTACGTTCTTTTGTGCACAACATAGTGGTAAAGTTAGCACATTTTTGATTGAGAACTCCCCACATACTCAAGCAAGTGGCTGATCACTGAAACACGTGATCGTTACAAATGTGGTATTATTAGAAAGATGAACGCATCAGCTTTCCATTGATATGTGATACATTATTAATTGATCATGAAATATCCAAAAACTGGCTAATAAATACATTTCTACACTTCTGTTGAGGTGGTAAGAAAGAATTCTATGTATGCCGTATTAAGAATTATGTTTTGTTTTGATTAATAGGCAAAGCACCTAACTGGAAGCACCGCTGATGTATTCTTGGAATACGTAGAGAGAAATCTACCAGAAGGAGTAGCTATGCAGGTTAATAAGGTAAATAGATATTGGGTGTGTCTAACTCTCAAGAGATGTGTAAGAGTTTAATATCTTCCATTGCGCTCAAATGGCTAAACATCATCATAGTTTGATGATTACGTTTTTTGGATCAGATGGTTGTAAGCATCTCCAGTAGAAATTCTCACTCTGAATCAAGTTCTCTTATTATGACACATACAAGATTGTTATACATGATTATTACTATTTCACATCCAATCTTTATATTGTTCATGGCCAAAGAAATCATGTTTCACATGGGACCTTTTTTTGACATGCCCTGTATGTCATTACTCACTCCTAAAGCCAACATTTTAGTCTGAACAGTAGCTACCCCCGAGTAAACACAATCCAAGTGTGGGATTATTGTCTGTGATCCTCGCATCTTGTCTTATCAGAAAATCTGCTCCACATGACCTGTATTTCTAAGTTTTCCAATCTCGATTTGAAATGGTCTATTCCACAGTGATAGATGACAGTTTGGATCATTTTAAAGGTAGATGACCCGATCACATTTTCGTAACACAGAATTATTTCAAACATACGGAGATTTTCATATCATATGAAAGCTCGTATTTTTCTCATCATCATACTGAAATTTGACGGCCTAAATCGGTATAATTACGGAGAAATCGATGAAATAACGTCGAATTACCGCGAATGGTGGTAACCACCGATATAGTTTGTGTACTTCTCAATGGGTACAGTTCACAGCATCTTGTGCGTCTAAAATAAGAACCATTAGAGCTATGCAACTCAAACTTTGGAACACGACTTTTCTAATGATGACCTTTCATGTGAAATAGAAAACTTCAAGTTGAAAATCGGAATGTGATCGGGTCATCTACCTTTAACACTTTCTATGCGGCAGTCATTTGCAGACGACAGTTCCAAAATTTAACAAATTGTTTCAAAAATGTCAACATTATTGAATGTCATCACCATATTTGGAATCACCGTGAGAAGTGCATTAAAATAAGTACAAACATGCCTAGTATTGGTTCAGTAATTCTTGGGATAGAATTGAAAGGTGGGAAAGGTTTTGGGGGGGGAAATCAGTTTTTTATATGGTAAAACTAATAGCCACATGGAAAGTGTTACGTGAAATTATGCAATGGATGTTTTTAATTACTTGTGTTATATCACATTCACTGGGCAATAATAGATATTGTCTTTCCTGGCTGGTGCTTTGTAATATAATAGTTTACTGAACGAAGCATACTTAAGCAGAAACATACAGGGATAATGTACTCAAAATTAAATAAATATTCTCACCAAAATATAAGAACAACTAT
This sequence comes from Ophiura sarsii, assembly GCA_035610835.1. Taxonomy (NCBI): domain Eukaryota; kingdom Metazoa; phylum Echinodermata; class Ophiuroidea; order Amphilepidida; family Ophiuridae; genus Ophiura; species Ophiura sarsii. Next base: position 13,072,481 of record CM069448.1, on the reverse strand, counting down.
GGCGGAAGCATTAGCGGTATTGTTTTGCTATTATCGACAATAGAATCACAGGATTTCATAGTTTTCGTCAATAGATAGTGATTTGTGCCATCTCCAACACTGAACTGTTAATGAACAATGCTGACTAGTGGTATACTGGTATAGTATAGGGGTTGTGTTAGTTAGTACGAGCCCATATCTTGTTCGGTTGTTAAGAAGGGTTTTTTTTAAATGAGCATCAAACATGTTTGCCTCAACCGATTTGGACAAATTCTTATCTAAAAGCTAATGAAATTCACCTTGTGTTCCAATTAATTATTTAGATAATTCAAGTACAGATTCCCATATATAAATCATAGTCCGGACGGCACGCTTTATACAGCGTGGGACTCCAGAAATCAAGAAATGAACAAAAGCGTGGGGGTTAGAATATTTCTCATATAAAGGATGTAGTTGTATAAAGCGTGGGGATAAAATAAAAAGGGTGGGGGTTAAACAAATCACATGCAGATATAGTAGTTTAATTCATTTTGAAAGAAATTGTAAAAAAATAGGACATTTGCCACCAATTTCAGCGCATTATTTCAATCAAATTTCAACATTCTCCGACAAACTTTCGGTACGGACAGCCCGTCTCCCATGAATCATATCGTAAATTCTGCTCTATTTTGCCATATTTCAAAGCCAGCTTTTAATTTGTTATGTTGGTACCACCCAAAATATTACTGTTGTGCCCTAGAATTATTTATTTTGATGATGGAAATGTGCCAAAAGTAGGTAGTATTTTGATATCAACTTCCGAAAACTTCTGAATTCGGAAGCATTACACTATTTTAGCTTAATAAGGCCAACAACAAAAAAGTTGACTTGCCCTTTCCGACCGACCCTAATTTTCGGAAATCTAGGGTCGCTATTTTTTTTTTTTTTTTTCAAAAAAAAAAGAAAGAACAAGATTGAAAAAAAAAATTAAAAAAATTGAAAGAAGCACATAACAACAAAGAAAGACCAAAACGTGTTTTTAAGTAGTATCTGCTTGTTTAAAAATAAAAATAAAAATAAAAATAAATAAATTAAATTTAAAAAAAAAAAAAATCTTTAAAACGTGTTTTTGTGCAGTAAATTTTCAAAAATTTTCAACAAAAAAAATCCGACCGTCCGACCCTGACTTTGACCCTGAAAGGGCAAGTCAACTTTTTTTTGTTTTTTGCCTAACACATTGCATGCATGACGCAAATTTGATGGTCCCCTAAAAAGCTCTTGGGATCCAAAATGTCCCCTTTTCGGTATAGGGTGGGGGTTGAACATTCCCAAATAAAAAGGGTGGCTCTGTGAAAAGGGTGGGGGTAAAATAAAAAGGGTGGGGGTCTGACCCCTGTCCGGACAGTGTAAATTCCCAAAACCGAGTAAACTTTGTTTGAACCACCATGTATCTATGAGACAGTAACGTCTCATTGGTCACTGACGGAAAGCAACATTGAATGACTGGCTTGTACAAAGATGGAATGTGTATAACACAGGGCTGTACATAGTACCCGCCCGCACGCCCGAGGGTACAAGAATTTTGCTGTTGGTAAATCTGTTTAAAAATTCTATCGTATACATGTAATTCCAGTCCATGAAATAATTTGTAACATACGACCATAATTTAAGAATAGAGATATTGCCGGCGCATTTAGAATAATGTGTCATCAAATTTACAGTACAGGCTTCAGGCTATGATTTTGTTGTTCAACGAATGTTCAAATGAGTGACATTTTGGCCCTTGTGCTCGGAAAATAAATATATAATTTTGCTGGACCACTTGGCCGGCGCGACTTCGTGTTTTATTAATGTTTCAAAAAAAGAAGCCCCTTGGTACAGGGAACCACCGGGTAATTAGAATTTGAGGCAATTCAGAAAAATAAAGGCGATGCTGATTTAAGAGTTAAAAATCTTTATTAAGCTTTTAGTTTCATCTTGTCAAACAAATTAAGATTACTTGTTGGGCTGGTAAGCAGGGTTGTAGCTAGCCACATTTTAGTGCCGGCTAAAATCTCACACATTTATCGCCACGCTCTGGCATTCCCAGCCATTTTGTGGTATCTGATGTACATTTACTCCATTTTTGAGTCTTAGAGCTGGTTAATTTCCCTGAAAATTGCTGTGAGTGCCGGTTGTTTAGCCTTAGTGCCGGTCGCTACCGACCAGCACCGACCAGTGTAGCTACATCCCTGCTGGTAAGTTAACATTCGTGCTGGTAACTTTTACTTGTTACCTGCCCGATTGGCTGGTTGGGAAAGGAATGGAGGTACACCCAGGTAAAACATAAGCATTAATATTGCACCTGTAAGGTGACATCAGTGTCTTAATAAAATGAAACAGACCCAATAACTAAACTATTATGTGTTGTTTATTGTTCTTACAGTGTCATCTGGAGAAGACACCAGATCATTTAACGCCCCATATTGATGACGATGCCTCAAATGCAGCCAATCAACAACTGTCATCATCTGATTCAGATTCCGGCTCATCATCCGATTCTGATTCAGATTCCGGCTCATCATCCGATTCTGATTCAGATTCCGGCTCATCATCCGATTCTGATTCAGATTCCGGCTCATCATCCGATTCTGATTCAGATTCCGGCTCATCATAATAATAATAATAATAATAATTAGTATTTATATAGCGCCTTTTCAAAGTGATCAAAGCGCTGTAATTTCGCTGCTGGTGAATCATCAGAATCAGGTCGCATCAACTAGGGTGCTGCCAATTTCTAGCGCAAACCTATCCGCACTTAGATTGTAACATCCACCATTTTGATTCAGATTCCGGCTTATTATTCGATTCTGATTCAGATTCCGGCTCATCATCCGATTCTGATTCAGATTCCGGCTTATTATTCGATTCTGATTCAGATTCCGGCTCATCATCCGATTCTGATTCAGATTCCGGCTCATCATCCGATTATTCCGATTCATATTCCAGTGAGGATGGGTACCGTGCAGCAGGCCTGGAAAAAATGTTGATTTCCTGGCAAGCTAACCCAAATTTCCCTCTAAAATGGAAAATCTCACACTATTTCTTATATATCTTAATATGGAAGAGCAAAATTTCCCTTCAATTGCCAAAATTTCCTGGCAAGGAGCTTCCCAATTTGCCAATTTTTTCCAGGCCTGCCGTGCAGTAAAGGGGAGCCGTGGCAAGATTTGGGTATATCGCGGGAAATGAGAAGAATCGTCGGGGGAATTTCATTTATGGCCAAGTGCCCCCCCCTCACAATATCATACGCACGCCACTGGTGATAAGGACATCAAAGAGACATTATCTAATATAAATAAACCATCTACTCCCTCTTGATTGAAAGTCCAGTATTAAAGATGTATGTTCCGATCACCTTTTTTTCACATCATGATAATTTGATATCAGAAGAATCCCCATATTTTTATCATTATGTCTGTAAAATCTTAGGGGCCTGAAATGTTCCATTTAGAAATTATAGGCTAAAACGTGGTGAATTACTGCCAAAGGTGGTTAACCACCAGCCAGTTTGTGTACTACTCGATGGGCAAAATTCTTGTGACCATGTGCTTAACCATTGTAGTTATGTAACTCAAACTTTGGAATGTGGCAATTGTAAGGATGACCTTTCATGTAAAATAGAAAACATCGGGCCAGCAATCAAAACACCTACCTTTAATATTCACTTTATTTTATAGCATGTGCTTTAATTGAGTCTAGCTTGTCCAAATTTAAATTCAAAAAGATTCAAGTCCTCAACATCAGACGTCCAAGTACTACAGTTCTGATTCCAAGTTGCTCACTGCATGTACCTGAATTCTGCAACCCCTCAATAATCTGACTGTAATAAACACTGTAAACAAGTCATACCACATGTATCTATCTTTCATCTTTCTACGCGCGTGTGTATACGCCAGCGCCTCACATAGTTGTGTGCGTTAATGTGCTGCAATTAGTAAATTATGCAGTTACGTCACTGTTTCATGATAGACAAAGAGACTATAGTCTCTAATGCATGCATGCCGTAATTCACTTCAAATATCCCGCCTATACATCTTGTGTATACAGTAAGCACAGCTCAGATCGACACTCCTTGTGCATGGATTGCATCGTGTGTAATCATGACAAGATTGTGACATTTGGAACTGCAAAATTCTTCAATCATCGTAAATTTTATAAATCTTTAACAATTGATTAAAGTATTAAATTAAGCATTCAATTGCCCAATGAAAATGAAATACAATATGCGTTGTTTTGTTTATTTATTCTTTAAACACATGAACGGCTGTTATTTTGATACTTGTTGGGCTTTCCCCGGGAGATGATTCAAGGTGTATTGCCATGCACATGTCAATATCTGTTGTATTGTAACTTGTAAGTGAATGGTGAATGTGCGATCTGTAAAACCAAATTAAAATTTATATCGTTTCTTGTCGACATATGAAAAAACATCGATATATCGCAAGTGTAACAGGTCCCACATTTCTGCCTCACCTCTACCAAAAGTGCAGTGGTCCTAAGCCTGACTCCCCTCTGGCAACTAATGCAGCAGGCCCACAACCTATAATACAACTCCCACCCATGCAAATAATACTGGTCCTCTTTTCCATCCCCCCATTGTACAGGTAGGACCTATTATCCTTGTGGTTTTAGCTTGCTAATTATTTACTGTGCCTACACTGCCAATTTCTGTGATCACATCTTATTTTACAGTTATTCTTTGGCTTTACCAGATTTAGTAAAGATTATATTATCCCTGAAAATTAACACTTTCATAGAGAAAAGTGTATTTAGAGCAACACTGCTTTGGGCAAATTCAAGTTAATGATAATACACTTGGAAAGACATGCAGTGTATATATATATTAAATTTGTCATTTTCTCTGTGAATGGAAGTGTTGTTGTGCATACATTTTATATTGAAATATTAGTTACAGTATTATTTCAATATGTTGAGATTTAACTTGAAAGTTACAAATGTCTTGAAAGTGTAAGTTTAGACTTACCTATATGCACACAGACTATAAACAAGCATCAAGTGACCCAGGTAATTGTGATAATTGATGCAATTAACTTTTAGACCATCTGTGTTGTGGCTAAACATGTTGCCATGCCAATACAAGGCAACAATTATAATAGACCATTTTGGAAGACACCAAATTGTTTGTTTACGTGTGGATAATGTCCAGTGAAATATTTATATGATCGTTTGAGGTTCAGGAAACCTTGACCTTATTGTTTTAAACTAGTAAAGATTTAGACATGTGAACTTTTACAAAACAATTAGTTCACATTGATATCAACATGTCTATTATCAAACATGATCATTGCAATATTTACTTTTAAAACACATTTTGTGATACATTCATACTTGTAGATTTAAACATATTCTACAAAAGTTTTGAGTTTTTAACTTGTTAGAACAGTTGAATACTGATTTTGACCTAACTGTGTCAAAGCATTAGACTCACAAATTATGTTGGCCTATTATTTTTATGTTATATGTTACATGTTTTATGTTTATATATACTCAATATACTTAGTCAGTTAGTAGAAACATTTTAAAGTAAAGTTTCCAGTTAAATGACATATTGCTTGTGTGATTGGATAATGTTCAAAACATACCAAAACAATTTGATCAAACTTCAAATGATATCTCACAAGATTTTGGATCAGGCAACTCATGCTTTCTTTTGATTATTATTTTAATGGTCCACTTTTGTTTAATTGCCATGACAGAATGTTGAAGTAGTTCATGTGTTCAGATTAAAGGCATATTATGTGATCTTTTCCAGGGAGCGCCCTCTATTCATGATATTTTTTTAGAAAGCAGATTTTTTTTGCAGATTTACATTTCTGATCATAAATCGTACATACATTCCAAGTTACAGAGCGATAAGATTCCTATTTACCTCAAAATCATGGTTTTTGCGTGAATTTAGACTAGAGTAAAATAAGTTGTCGGTAGTCCGACAGTTTATTTTCACTCTAAAACCATGATTTTGAAGTAATTATGAATCGTATCGCCCTGTCACTTGGAATGTATGTACGATTTATGATCAGAAATGTAAATCTGCTTTCAATTTTTTTCGATGTTGAGGGTGTTCCCTGGAAAGATCACATAATATACCTTTAAGTTCTGATTGTTTAGATTTAGTGGTTTTGATTGCAAAATGTATTTGGTGTATTTCTTTATTCTTTAAAAATCATCTCGTCCATGGCTGTAGCTTAATTGCCATTATGCAAATGTCTGATTAAGGAATTTATTGCACTTGCTAAGTATACTAAGTATCTGACTCGAACTTGGCCACACCAAGTTATAATGATGTCTTCCTCAAAACTGGAGTCATCACATTTGAGCTGTTTCAACATGCATACCTGATAACTCAATTATGTTATAGTTCATTTTGATATACTTTGCAAACCTTTTATCATATTATGCAAAGTCTCAAAATTAATCATTTGATCATCTGTGTTTGCAAAGCAAGCTACTTCTTTTGCTTTTCTAAGACAAACTTTCCCTCTTTTCCATATCTCCCCATTGTACAGAAATGAATAAACAGGAATAACCATACATGGTCAGCTAGTGATGTTGTTTTATTGAAATAAAGTGACTTATCGCCCCACAGTTTTTTGGAGTGTTTCCCCGTAGCAAACCACTGCTACACAAGTATGGAAAATGTTGCGACAATCGACACTTCCGACAATCGATATCAGCACTACTAACAAAATTCTATCATAAGATTATAAGAGTCCCAAGTTATGATTTCAGAGTGTGGACCTTTTGATGTAATGACAATCAGAGTCATTTTACAAAGGCCAAATCATGATACCATTTGAAGTGATGTTCTAAAATCCATCAAAATTATGAAACTGTCATAGAAATTTGATTGCGCTTGAACATCATAGGAATTTTTTGTTACTGTGATTGAACAACACATTTTTCTAACAAAATTCTATCATAAGATTATAAGAGTCCAATTTATAATCTCTCATAGTGTGGACTTGTTTATGTAATGACAATCAGGGTCATTTTAAAAAGGCCAAATCATGATGAATCAATTGATGTTCTAAATCCATCAAAATTACGAACCTGTGTCATAGAAAATTGATTGCACTTGAACATCATGGGTAGGAATTTTATGTTTTTCTTATTCTCCATAGCTCAAATTGTTAAAAAATTGCTATCCACTGCAGGTAGCTCATCCAGATGGTGAGAGTGTTACCATCTACTGAAGATAGCTAATATCAGATTGATGGCACTATCTATATACTGATATTAGCTCAAATAAAATTGTTAAAAAGTTGTTATCTACTGAAGATAGCTCATATCAGATTTATAAAATGTAGTTATCTATAGCTCAAATCAAATTGTTAAAAAGTTGCTATACACTGCAGATAGCTGATTCAGATTGTGAGAATGTTGTCATATACTGAAGTTAGCTAATATCAGATTGTTAGAATGTTGATATCTACTGAAGATAGCTCAAATCGAATTGTTAAAGTTGTTATCTACTGAAGATAGCTAATATCAGATTATTAGAATGTCGCTATCTACTGAAGATAGCTAAAATCAAATTGTTAAAAGTTGTTATCTACTGAAGATAGCTCAAATAAGATTATTAGAATGTCGCTATCTACTGAAGATAGCTCAAATAAAATGGTTAAATGTTGTTATCAATACTGAAGACAGCTCAAATCAGATTGTTAGAATGTCACTATCTACTGAAGATAGCTCAAATCAAATTGTCTTAATGTCGCTATCTTCTGATGATAGCTCCAATCAAATTGTTTTAATGTTGCTATCTACTGAAGATAGCTCAAATAAAATGGTTAAATGTTATCAATACTGAAGACAGCTCAAATCAGATTGTTAGAATGTCACTATCTACTGAAGATAGCTCAAATTAAATTGTCTTAATGTCGCTATCTTCTGACGATAGCTCCAATCAAATTGTTTTAATGTTGCTATCTAGCTGAAGATAGCCCAACTCAAATTGTTAAAAGCTGTTATCTACTGAAGATAGCTCAAATCAGATGATTAGAATGTCGATATCTACTGAAGATAGCTCAAATCAAATTGTTTTAATGTCGCTATCTTCTGATGATAGCTCCAATCAAATTGTTTTAATGTCGCTATCTACTGAACATGGCCAACTAAAATTGTTAAAAGCTGTTATCTACTGAAGATAGCTCAAATCAGATTATTAGAATGTCGATATCTTCTGAAGATAGCTCCAATCAAATTGTTTTAATGTCACTATCTACTGAACATAGCCAACTAAAATTGTTAAAAGTTGTTATCTACTGAAGATAGCTCAAATCAGATTGTTAGAATGTCGCTATCTACTGAAGATAGCTCAAATAAAATGGTTACATGTTGTTATCATGTTAGCTCAAATCAAATTGTTTTAATGTCGCTATCTTCTGAAGATAGCTCCAATCAAATTGTTTTAATGTTGCTATCTACTGAAGATAGCTCAAATAAAATGGTTAAATGTTATCAATACTGAAGACAGCTCAAATCAGATTGTTAGAATGTCACTATCTACTGAAGATAGCTCAAATGAAATTGTCTTAATGTCGCTATCTACTGAAGATAGCCCAACTCAAATTGTTAAAAGCTGTAATCTACTGAAGATAGCCCAAATCAGATTATTAGAATGTCGCTATCTACTGAAGATAGCTCCAATCAAATTGTTAAAAGTTGTTATCTACTGAAGATTGTTAGAATCAAATCAAATCAGATTGTTAGAATGGCGCTATCTACTAAAGATAGCTCAAATCAAATTGTTTTAATGTCGCTATCTACTGAAGATAGCCCAACTAAAATTTATTAAAAGCTGTTATCTACTGAAGATAGCTCAAATCAGATGATAAGAATGTCGCTATCTACTGAAGATAGCTCAAATCAAATTGTTTTAATGTCGCTATCTTCTGAAGATAGCCTAGCCCCAATCAAATTGTTTTAATGTCGCTATCTACTCAACATAGCCAACTAAAATTGTTAAAAGCTGTTATCTACTGAAGATAGCTCAAATCAGATTATTAGAATGTCGATATCTTCTAAAGATAGCTCCAATCAAATTGTTTTAATGTCGCTATCTACTGAAGATAGCTCTTATCAAATTGTTAAAAGTTGTTATCTACTGAAGATAGTTCAAATCAGATTATTAGAATGTTGCTATCTACTCGGAATATAGCTCAAATCATATTGTCAAAAAGTTGCTATCCACTGCAGATAGCTCAAATCAGATTGTTTTAATGTCGCTATCTACTGAAGATAGCTCAAAAATCAAATTTGTTAAATGTTGTTATCTATACTGAAGACAGCTCAAATCAGATTGTTAGAATGTCGCTACAAATGTATCTACTGAAGATAGCTCAAATCAGATTGTTTTAATGTCGCTATCTTGTGAAAATAGCTCCAATCAAATGGTTTTAATGTCGCTATTTACTTAAAGATAGCTCAAATCAAATTGTTAAAAGTTGTTATCTACTGAAGATAGCTCAAATCAGATTGTTTTAATGTCGATATCTACTGAAGATATATAGCTCAAATCAAATTTGTTTAAAGTTGTTATTTATTATACTGAAGACAGCTCAAATCAGGTTGTTAGAATGTCGCTATCTACTGAAGATAGCTCTAACCAGGTTGTTTTAATGTCACTATCTACTGAAGACAGCTCAAATCAAATGGTTAAAAAGTTGTTATCTACTGAATTAAGCTATTCCAAGCTACAGTAGAAAGCATTCTTCTCTATGGCTCAGAAACATGGACAGTAACAACTAAAGTTCGAAAGCTATTGGATGGATGTTACACCAGGCTTCTTAGATCAGCCCTTGATATTAGCTGGAGGTTGCACATCACCAACAAAGAACTCTATGGTGATCTTCCTAGAGTAAGTGAACGAATCAAGAAGAGGCGACTACAGTTTGCTGGACACTGTGTCAGACGTTCTGGGGATGTGATATCAGACCTAGTTCTTTGGAAACCAGTTCATGGCAAAAGAAATGCTGGACGACCGATGTTAAGCTATGTGGATATTCTATGTCAAGACACTGGACAAACACCTGCTGAGATAAAGACCTGCATGGAAGATAGGCGTGTCTGGAGAGCCATTGTTAATGCCCGACAGAAGTCGCCGGAGTGAGTGAGTGAGTGAGAAGATAGCTCAGATCAGATTGTTTTAATGTCGCTATATCTACTGAAGATAGCTCAAATCAAATTTGGTTAAAAGTTGTTATTTATACTGATAGCTCAAATCAGATTGTCGCTATCTTCTGAAGATAGCTCCAATCAAATTGTTTTAATGTCGTTATCTACTTAAGATAGCTCAAATCAAATTGTTAAAAGTTGTTATATACTGAAGATAGCTCAAATCAGATTGTTAGAATGTCGCTATCTACTGAAGATAGCTCAAATCAAATTGTTTTAATGTCGCTATCTACTGAAGACAGCTCAAATCAAATGGTTACAAAGTTGTTATCTACTGAAGATAGCTCAGATCAGATTGCTTTAATGTCACTATCTACTGAAGATAGCTCAAATCAAATTTGTTAAAAGTTGTTATCTATACTGAAAACAGCTCAAATCAAATTGTTAAAAGTTGTTATCTACTGAAGATAGCTCAAATCGTATTGTTTTAATGTCGCTATCTACTGAAAATACCACAAATCAAATGGTTAAATATTTGCTATCCATTGAAAACAGCCCATTCACATTGTGATAATGTAGCTATCCACTGACGATAGCTCACCATTAATGATCTATCGATCGATATATATAACTATCAGATTATTATTGCTCTATGCTCAATTTTGCTCACGTTACCGTTTCTCACATCAGAGTGATTTTAATTAATTTCTTACAATCACAAATTAAGAATGAAATGATAGGCCAGTGATGTTGCCATAAATATATCATAGAGATTTTTGTTATAATTCTAACTTCTGAAGATATTCTTACTTCAGATATTGCCATAATAGATAATATCACTGAATTGGCATTGTTTTGCTTTTTCTGTCGAGTGTGCTGTCGAAAAAAATCCGAACACTGGATTGGTAAAAATATAGTAGATGGGTATTGCCGAATCATTGAGGTTTTTTCTCGCAATTAGTACATTCCACCTTCACACAAACTCGCTGCTAGGTGGCGACATGCTGGGTCTGGTCGAGTCATAACAAAATACTCTAGATGACTGCAATACGATGACATCGGTAAAGAAGGGCATATCACGACGTGATATACAACCACTTTGGCTCGCTACATCAGTCAGCACTTAAAATCCCCTTCACCATGCTCACGTAAAACGCGTCGCAAATATTTGGTGACTGACTCAGATTGCAAAACGGTATCCCTCCCTTGGACTGTCTGCATAGTTTTAAGCTCTAAGCTTTTAACCATGCTATACATGCTATAAAGACGTCGCGAACTTGGATAGAAATATTACCAGTCATTATAAACTCATCATCACACAATCGCCATCAAAAGTTCATCGCCTGCTAGACGGAGAGTCTTTGAATATAAACTTGCCAAGAAGCGGACATTTGCATCCAAAATATCATCCATCGTGTCGTCATGGGGGAAATAGGAAGAGCTGTCGTAAAGTGAGTTGTATTTTGAATGTTGAATGCTCTACCCTCTCCCCATGGGCTTGCTGGCCTGGTAACCCTTGCCGGGCCCTTGCCCCGTTGTCCTACGGCCTATGTAGTTTGCCCAGCCAGATTTCTCTTCACTGCAGAGTATATAGGGACATGATGATGTGGTAGGGCCAGGGAAGATCTTATTATACGAGGGTCATTCAATAAGTTCTACCTCCTACCTCATAACTTTATTATTATATGAGCCAGTCTTATCAAATATCACACGATTGTAGCTTGGAACCTCAGCTATAAATCCATTGTAAATTGATCTGAGTACTGGTTGTACTTTTCCGGACATGCAGTGAGAACCGAACCTCGATTTAGTGTGACGGAAACGGGTGAAAAACAGCAAAATATCACCGAAGTGCTTTTCAATTGGCCTATTGTGAGAGGCAAAACATACCTATCGGTCAATTATAACCATTCTATGTCAGATATCTCTTTAACAGACTGTAAACAATAAAGTTGACTGATTGGTTTGGAAAAAAATATGCCCTCTGATTAGCCAGATCCAGGTTTAGAACAACCATTCAGTTTACCCCTCCCCTAGAGAGCCCTGTAAAAGTAATATTTGACTTTCATGAGAACTAAGCGATCTTCGATATACCGAACTAGATAGAGGGATTTAAAGTCTATTAAAGCGATAATTTTCTATCATTGACTACCTGATTTACTATTCTGAAGGTTGCACATAAGTAAAACTTATAAAGTTACTATTATGGTAAAGATTTAACATTCGAGGCATCATTGTGGCTTAGGTTGTAACAACGAGCATTTGACTGATTAGCAGTATTCCGGTATGCCAAAGGCATAGCAATACATTTGAGTTGATAGTACACTATTTGCAAGCCTACAATAGTTAATATTGTTAATAATCTTATCTATACATGATAATACTGTAATTATTCAGATATCGTTCATTCATTTCCATTTTCAATATTTAAATCATGCTCTTATATTTAACCATACAATACGAAAAAACCACCCGAAAAACATGTGTATATTTGTAAGGTAATTTTCTGTGTCCGTTGTCCAAAATCTCTCTCTGGCTTTGACCGCGTCATAACAAAAGTAAAACAGATATCAATTATCATTTACTACAAAATTGAAGCTATGGTTCGGAGCTATAATCATGACAAATGTCATGAGGTTGACATTAATATTAGCGATGTTATGAGGGAGGAGGTAGAACTTATTGAATGACCCTCGTAGATGATAATCTTGGATAGATCTACCCTAACCCACATGCATAGATCCTAGGATAACCCCAATCCCGTGTCCAGAAAACTTAGCTAGGCCAAATCCATGCTCAGGGTAATTACACAGTGGTCAATATTATGATGATCATAATCTTCTTAGGTTGGTCAGGACATGTGAGGAAGTGTATTAATACATCTAGGGGATGAGGGTAAGGCAAGGTCATCGCATTCTTGGCAGTATACATTACTAAATAAATAAGTGAGTCTTCAATTGGGAAGTGACAATGGGGATGTGTAGGCATGTGATCAGAAGGGGGCATAATGAATAATTATGTCAACTATGAGTTTGTAATCAGGGTAATTGGGGGTGGGATGGGAGAAGCCTTGTAAGGGTGAAGAAATGAAGAAATGGCTCTCCACCCCACCATTGTGTGATTATGCCCAGCTACCCAAGATTCCATGGGACATGCTTCCCCATTTCCACAAAAATGACTATTTCTATATTCCTATTTCCAATTATTACAAATTGATGTTTAACTTTTGCTAGGAGAAATAAATTAATAATTGTGATTAAGAACTGGGTGAGTATGTCTACCTTAAACAATATTATGTGAACTTTTACACATATTTTTTTCTCTCTTATAATAAAGTTTGACTATCAGGAAAGTCATTCCTGGACTCATAAATCGATCTTGACTGTATTTTCCAAAGAAAAATGTCCTAACTTTACTAAATCACAATGAAAATTTGCTTTCCAATTATTTGAGGCATTTTCAACATTTTGTTGATTTTCGTTATAAAAACGCATTCCGTATCATTGTGTTCACTTACGTATGCAGTTGTAATCATGTCCGGATCACTAAGCGGCGATAACGTGGTGTCAAACCATGAAATTTCTATTTACAAACCAAAAAACACCTGGATAATAAGTTGTCGGATATACTCCGACAGTTTATTTTTAACCGTTCAAACCATGATTAGGCTAAGGAAATGAAATTGTAAGTTTCCCAACGGTGATGATTTTAGGATATATGTCAATGTATTGTTTAAAATACCGTCCAAAATTCAAATATGTAATGGTATGACATGGATAATATGGATGAAAATATGTTTTTTGTTAAAATTCAACTACCTATCAACATTTAGTAGCTCTATTATTATTGATTTGATTGATTAATATGTTCAATTACTCACTGATTGACGATTCTAATAAAGAGCTCTCTTCACATGAAAAGTGGCCAAAGCTGAAATTAAACATGCCCAAGTAGATTTTCCAATATTTAATAACAGAAGCTCCAAAATGGATAGAAAAAATTTGTTATGGCACATTAAGGATTGCCGAACATTATTATTACTAGTATTTCACGAACAATTTTGATATATTACATGGCAAAAAAAATGTTATTTCACATGGGACACTTTTTTTTTACTCACCCTGTATGTCTTTAAAAGTGAAATAGTGGAGTTTATTACTGAGAACAAAACTAAATCCCCAGCTTCTACTTCTAACATGGAAAAGATGTGTAAAGTTCCTTTACTATACCCTGCCACTGTTGTGTATGTCTTGTCTACAATGGGACCTTTTTAAGAATGACCCATACATTTACACAGTGAGGAATAAGACTGGTAGGTTTTTCTAAATCCATAGAGGGTAAACCTTATTCTTAGCTAGTTGAGTACCCTGGTCCTGGGGATAAACATAGTGGACAAAAACTTCTGTGTGTATAAATAAATATTATCGATTATGAAAACAAATTATTAAACGCAGTATGTGATATTTATACAATGCAAACATTGATTACACAGTAGTAGTGAGTAGTATTTGGTATCTTTGAAGTGCATTATGACTTCAAGAACAAACCAATGTCTCTATGATATATGAACAAATTGACTTCCCTGCAGTTGACAGTCTCAGGAAGTTCACTTTTATTTTTCATTTTTCACCCCCCCCCCCTATGCCACTGATATCCTTGTTTCCGTATTATACCTATTATAGGTCTAATCCCGGGGGGGGGGGGGTACTCACATATATTGGCCATACGGGTATGTGCGGCTGGCAAGGACCCCTTTTCACGCCTTTCGGCCGCTCCTTAAGATCCCCCTTTTCATCCACTGGCAGTTCCATAAGACCCCCTTTTCATCCATTGGCAGTTCCCTTAGAACCCAAATTCAACCAAAAATCAATAAAATGTGTGAAAATCTTATGAATTTGAGTTATGTAGCCTCAAATTTGGCCCAAATTCAGTTCATAAGGCAAAACTTTGCCTAAAATTCAGTTTATAAGACACAATTTTGTATAAGAATTCAGTTCTCTGAAGACCCCAATTTCGATGACCGTTCAGTTCGGTGCGCCCCGGTTTTGGTGCCCGTTCAGTTCGGTAAGCCCCTGTTTTCAGACTGCCCAGCCGCACACCCCTACCCTCTTCAAATTCGAGTACCCCCCCACCCCCCGGGGTCTTATACGGTAACAAGGATATCAGTGGCGTGGCTATGTTTTTCATATAGGGGGGGGGGGGGGGGGGTAGAATAAAAGTGAACCAACAAGGACTTCCTGAGGCTGTCAACTTTGGAGAATTATTGCCACCGAGTCAGAAATTTGAGATACTGCAAATCGAGGGCTTCTGACATAAAACATTTTGAAGGCCAGATGTCAAGCAACGTAAACGTGGTAAAAGTAAAAATTGAGCCACATTTTGATTAAGTTTTCTGTCCTGTCTATCCAATGTTGCCTGGACCCAATTCATCACCAACAATGACAATCTCAACCGATAGGATTCCAATATTGGGGGGGGGGGGATTGCACCCCAGATCCCTGGCTACGCCACTGGGAGAGCATCCTTTGCCCTGTGCCTATCACACTTGCCTGCTTAAGAGTAAATCACAGAATACCAGTTGTGGAAGAAAATAAATTGCTCAAAAAACCGAGGATAAATTGACATAAAGTATAGGCCCATAGGCCCATAAACCCCTCCAGAGACCGTTTGAAAAACACAGCACTGTATCATCCCCTGATAACTTTAGGCCTACAATATATTGTTTTTG
This sequence comes from Ophiura sarsii, assembly GCA_035610835.1. Classification (NCBI taxonomy): domain Eukaryota; kingdom Metazoa; phylum Echinodermata; class Ophiuroidea; order Amphilepidida; family Ophiuridae; genus Ophiura; species Ophiura sarsii. The sequence goes on along the minus strand of CM069448.1, from coordinate 13,056,616 downwards.
TGTTTTTAATGGGAATAATTTGTTGTATTTTTGTTAGTTTTCTTGATAAAGAAGCAAAACATTTGGTTAATACTTTCCAAGCGGCAATTGACCATATCGAAAAACAGATTTTTCAGAAATCTTTCCCTACTTTTAAAGTCTATCTCAAGGATTACTAATCAACATTTACGGCCAATACTAGCCATATTTATACTTATTTTAATACATTTCTCATGGTGATTCCAAATATGGCGATGAAATTCAACAATTTTTACATTTGTGAAACATTGTGAAAATGTTGAACTCGTCTGCAGACGCCTGCTGCGTGGAAAGTGTTAAGAGATTTTTAGTCACCATGCACGATGCCATGTGGAGATGTGTCTATCGGTGTATGACTCCCTCAAATGGAATCCGGTTTGTAGAGCAATAAAATATTATTGGACGGAAGCAGATATAAATATATTAGCTGCAATTGTTTTGTTTTGAAATTACTAATGAGGACCTCTGAGTGTGCTTGAACTCGTATGTCACGCAGATATCTACTGTAAAGCTATAATATGTTCAGTGGAACCTGAAGCATGACATAGTGATTACCATTGGGGTGTGCATTGCCAAACATCATGGTTGTTCTTCAGGTTATAGTGTACGGCTGCCGCCAGTTGTTGTTGATCATACATTGACTGCGCAAGTATTTATACGTAGCTATGTAAAGAATGTAATATACACAGATCTGTGACTGTCTTCCCTTGCAGCATACGCTCTCTCTCTTGCTTAAAAGAAACTGCTCATCTAGATGTACAACAAAACAGATAGATGTTATAATATCTTTTGAGACATGCAGTTTTTATGGTTTGATTGATTTAAAAACGAATCACTGGGACCGGAAAATCCCTAAAATAGACCCATGCTCCCCAGCTACTGCATGTAGTGTGAAATTCTTTAATAGCCCTAGGAAAGAATACTTGAATCAACGTTTTGTTGTACACAAATTGATGAAACTAATTTACACAAAGTGCTTACAAATTGGCAATTATAACGCTAGTATGACATTAAAAACATGTCATCTGTAATTTTTTAGGTGGGGCGTTCTCCCACATCCCCCACTCTGTCCCCCTGCTGTGTATGCTTTTAAACAACTAAGAGTTGGCTAGGGATATACGAGACATATGTTTCATGATAGATAACACTGCACGCATGGATGGCCAGCTGTTGGGATCACTTCGTAGAATTAGTGACGGGGATAATAAACGTGTATGGGGATGGATCACATAGGCTATTTATTATCACGTAGCATCATTTATTTGTAGGGGATTCTCAGATGGTAGTGACGACGCAAATAGAAGTGCTAGTAAATGTTTTCATATGTCTATATCAAGTAACAGTTTGTCATATTTTCACACTTATCTGAAAATATTGTCATAACCAGAAAATAACTTATTTTAACCTGTATGTACATTATACATGCCATAAAAATTAGGAGTGCTATGAATTTAAAAATAAAATGGAGAAAAAGATGTTATTAAATTCCCAATTGAAAGTAGGTTTATTTTTCAATGTTAGTAAAGTTCTGTCAAATGTTGAGGGAAATACAGTCAAGATGGGTTCATGGTCAAACTTCAATTTAAGAAAACAAATTCTGGTGAATTATTTGTGAAAAGATGGCATAATATGCCTTTAAGGGAATTCTACCCTCTGACTAGAAAAAAATCTAACTATAAATCAACTTTCTAACTGGAAAAATCTACTCGTTAACCAGAAATATATATCTACAAAAGTCTACCTTCTTATTTAGAAAATCTACCCTCTAAGTCTGACTGATAAAATCAGGGAAATCTACTCAAAAATGAAATGTTGTTCCGTCTTATTTAACTACTGTTAGATGTCAACTTCTATCCAGTTTGCAAGATTTGACATTGCTGCCCTACCCTAATTGAAAATCCCTAATTTTGAAGAAGAATAAATCCAAGACCTATATACTTCAGGGAATTTACATTTTACAATCTTTAACTTGAAGGTAATCAAATAATTCCTAGAACTTTTCTTGAAACTCTCTGCTTGTGAATTCTGAATATGTGAGGGCAGCATGGTCTATCCATAGTCATAACATAAAATGACTCTGAGGGCTCACTTGTGAATGTATTCATATAGACGATGTACGATATACATGTGGAGCAATCCTTTGAAGCATAGGTTTCATTCAATAAGGCCACAAAAGTTCTGCGGGCAAACTTACCTCTCAGATAGGGTAGGTTGTTTACAACAATTTCAGGAATTTTGGGAGAATTTTTGAAATTTCAACAACAAAAATGTGCAAAAACATCTCAACATTTTCAGAACATTTTTCTTTAAAAAATAAACTAAAAAATAAACAAATGGGTCAGCCAGGCCCATAGAACAGGTTTTTTTGTGTGTGGCCAAAGCTATCAATAAGCAGGTCCTAAAACAGATTCCTATTATTTACTACCTACATGTACCAAAGATAGCAACTGTTGGCTAAATGATAACAACTCAGTAGTAAATAGGTAAATGACACAACCCACCCACCCACCTTGTACTATCATTTTGGGAAATTGCATCCATTCGGGAGAATTTAAAGGGGCACTGAGAGATCCTTCATGGAGGGAGCCCTCAATTTTTTCAGAAGTTAGGTTTTTCACATGTACGTAATGCTTATATACCTACTAACTACCACCCAAAATTATAGAGCTTAATGTGCAGTATTTCATGTGAAATTCATGGATTTGCTAGCATTTTGAGTTTCTATATGATCACATCGAAACTACCCATATTCATCTAAAAGGCCACAGATTGCTTCTCACTTATTTGTTTCATGTTTATTCAAAATAACCTTGAAGACCACCCATGGCTTGTTACGTGATGCTAAGGCTTAGTCATGACCTCCCTGATTCAATTGGTGGTGACTTTTAACCAAAATACAAAAAAGTGAAAAGCACCAATATACCTTCGGAAATGCTGACAAATATCTTTATTTTTCACTTTTACTGATTTTTTTCTCCTTCTAAACAATGTGCACGGCTGTTTGATCGCGTGTAAATTGTCCGATTTATAATCGCATCTTCAACAACAGAGGGCAGCACAGATTGATTATCAATTATCGATTATCGGGTAAAACTAAAGGTAAATCTAACCGTGCCGCTCCGTAACCAAGGATTATAGAACAAAGGGATATGCACCAGTTAGGACGGGGGCTTTTAAATACATTTTATCACTGCTAGATCCATTTTAATCACGTTCTTTGTTCATTTACTTTGTTCAGCTATTTATCTCTGACGGTGGCCATTCATACAAGCCCGATTTTACTATAACATGGTTCTAATTAATTGTTTAGGTTTAAAAACTTGCTAAAGTCAATAATTGTTATTGTATTACTTTTATTTGGATGCAATATCAGATTGTTAGTTACGTACAACATTATTATGACGAATCGGTGAAACGGAAACATATTTGACGTCTAAAATTTCTCTCGCGTTGAAATGGTAGGGATAACCGATATTCCAGCTCCGGCCTAGGCCAAATCCAAAATTGTGCTCATATTATTTTTATTTGGATGCGATATCAGATTTATAGTTACGTATAACATTATTATGACGAATCAGTGAAACGCAAACATATTTGACGACTAAAACTTCTCTAGCATTGAAATGGTAGGGCTAACCGATAATCCAGCTCCGGCCTAGGCCAAATCCAGATATTCAGCCTTTTTAGCCTAGAAAGCTGTGAAAAAGAGTTTTTTCCGCCAAATATGTCGCAGATTGACCAGTTCGATAAAAAAACATTATACGTAACTCAAAATGTGATATAATATCCCAAAAAGCAAATCGGGGGGGCACATATTAGGATATTCAGCTTTTTTAGCCTAAAGCGCTCTAAAAAAGACTTTTTTGGTTGCGGTTTTAAAGCGAACGTAAGTTATTCCGCCAAATATGTCGCAGATTGACCAGTTCGATAAAAAAACATTATACTTAACTCAAAATGTGATATAATATCCCAAAAAGCAAATGGGGGGGGGCACATATTAGGATATTCAGCTTTTTGAGCCTGGCGCGCTCTAAAAAAGACTTTTTTGGTTGCGGTTTCAACGCGAACGTAAGTTAAAATGTGATATAATATACCAAAAAGCAAATCGGGGGGCACATTTTTGTACTAGTCCTATACCTGCTGCCTGTGTGTTACTGGCATCCATTTTGAGAATCCAAATGACGAATACTAAAAGAAACACACGGTGTGAGCAGTAAAATGTGAAATTACAAACCAAATATTGGAGGCCCGGATATGAAAATGCAAGCATCTTATGCACAAGAATTTGTTGTATTTAGTGTATGAATAATAAGATTTCCCGCTTGTCCAACGTTAAATAAGAGACTCTAGAGAGAGGCCAAATGGGGAAAAAATCAGTGTAAATGGTGCTTAGATTTACGGAGCTGCGCATGATTGCACGTTGAGATATAGGGAACTGCTGTTTCGTAAGCAAACTTGAAAACGATGTTACCAAAATAATGTTAACCCTAACCCCCCTGAGTGCTAAAAAATGCTAATCCAAAGTCCCTCTCCAAACGCATGCGCCGTCGGTTTTCGATGACGTAGTCAACCGAGCCTATATAATGAGTGCAGTATACTGCACGAATGTGTAGCTGAGGGCCGTGGCTTAGTGGTGGGAAGGTGGGGCTTGAGAACGGAGGGTCCCCGGATCGAATCCCGGCAGGTTCCCGGAGATTTAGTTGGTGTTTTTTCCTCGAAAATTGTGATCCCGGTCAAAAATCCTAAACCAGGGTTAGGGTTATGGTAAAAAAAAAAAAGTTTTTTTTTGTGTTCTATTAACCCTAACCCCCCTGAGTGCTAAAAAATGCTAATCCAAAGTCCCTCTCCAAACGCATGCGCCGTCGGTTTTCGATGACGTAGTCAACCGAGCCTATATAATGAGTGCAGTATACTGCACGAATGTGTAGCTGAGGGCCGTGGCTTAGTGGTGGGAAGGTGGGGCTTGAGAACGGAGGGTCCCCGGATCGAATCCCGGCAGGTTCCCGGAGATTTAGTTGGTGTTTTTTCCTCGAAAATTGTGATCCCGGTCAAAAATCCTAAACCGGGGTTAGGGTTAACATACAAACCAAATATTGGAGGCCCGGATACGAAAATGATGGCATCTTATGCACAAGAATTTTTTGTATTTAGTGTATGAATAATAAGATTTCCCGCTTATCCAACGTTAAATAAGAGACTCTAGAGAGAGGCCAAACGAGAAAAAAATAAGTGTAAATGGTGCTTAGATTTGCGGCTTGCGCATAATTGCACGTTGAGATATAGGACGCGTACATAGTACATGCACTCAACTGGTTTGCGTGATAATCAAACTATCGAAAGTATTAAGAAACGTTAAGATGGCGTCATAATAAATCGGACTGTCAAACAGCCGTGTGTGAAAATATTGAATTTCATTTTTTGTGAAATCTCTCAACGCCCCTTTAAGGAGTTTTACTTAATATCGATCCAATTTTAAGGCGACAGTCGGGGAATTAACACCAAATTAGTACGAAAACAGAAATTTCTTTTGCAAGCTACCCACACATATGTCCAGCAATATTTGTTAGAAATCTGTTTAAACAAAAATCTACCTTGATTATGGCCAGATTTTATGTTAATATTGTATATAGACCGCATGTTTTAGAAGCAGATAATCAGGAAAATGGTGTGAGGTCATTTTAGGGAACGGAGAGCCCGGTCCAACCAGGGAAATCCTACACACACACTGCAAAAGTCCTACTTCTTATTTTAGTATAGAAAGCTAATAGTTTCCTTCTTCAGTAGACCGCAATGATTTGAAATAATTGAAATAATCAATAGATACATGTAGCAAATAGTTGCAATAGCAAAAAAATGTCCATCTTCACGGAGATAGCAAATAATTACAATAATTACAATCCTCAGTAAATAGAAGTAATTTTAATCTTCAGTAGATAGCAACTATTTGTCAAATTAGCAAATAGTTGTTATCTTCTGTAGATAGCAAACAGTTGTTATCTTCTGTAGATAGTAAATAGTTGTTATCTTCTAGTTCTGTAGATAGCAAACAGTTGTTATCTTCTGTAGATAGTAAATAGTTGTTATCTTCTGTAGATAGCAAACAGTTGTTATCTTCTGTAGATAGTAAATTGTTGTTATCTTCTGTAGATAGCAAACAGTTGTTATCTTCTTTAGATAGCAAACAGTTGTTATCTTCTGTAGATAGCAAATAGTTGGTATATTCAGTAGATAGCAAATAGTTGGTATATTCAGTAGATAGCAAACAGTTGTTATCTTCTGTAGATAGTAAATTGTTGTTATCTTCTGTAGATAGCAAACAGTTGTTATCTTCTCTAGATAGCAAATAGTTGGTATATTCAGTAGATAGCAAATAGTTGGTATATTCTGTAGATAGCAAATAGTTGGTATCATCTGTAGATAGCAAACAGTTGGCATCTTCTGTAAATAGCAATAATTGCAATCTTCAGTAGATAGCATATAGTTTCAATCTTTGGTAGATAGCAAATAATTTCAGTCTTCAGTACATAGCAAATAATTTCAATCTTCAGTAGATACCAAATAATTTCAATCTTCGGTAGATAGCAAATAATTTCAATTGTATAAAGATAGCAAATAATTGCAATCTTCAATAGATAGTAAGTATAAATTGCAATATTTAGTAGATAGCAAATAATTTCAATCTTACGTAGATAGCAAATGATTTCAATCAGTACTGGAACTACAGATTTATTTCAACCAGCCAGTCAGGCAGGTAACTTACAAAAATACCTGCCCAACAGAAATTCCACCAGCCAGTATAACTCACTTACACTGTGAGTTTGAACATTTTACCCCATCACACAGAAAACACTATGTAAAGAATTATGTAAATATAGAACTCCATAATTATTATGTAAGAGTTTACATAAAACATGTAATATATACCCAAGCTTGTGTAAATTCCTATGCAAAAGCTTAACACAACTGTTTACATAGTATTATGGAGTTCTATTTTTACACAGATTGTGTATTTTTTACATAATTTGTGTATTTTTTTTACATAGTGTTTTCTGTGTGCAGTACTTTTGCATCTTCACCCCCATGGCGCAAAAATTACACACTATGGGCAGGTGGTATTTCCAGGCTTGGTTACAATCCTCAATAGATAGTAATTAATTTCAGTCTTCAGTAGAGCAACTATTTACCATTTTTGTGACATCTTCAGTAGACATTTAATTTTTGCTATCTTAAGCAAATTGTTGTTATCTTCAGTAGATAGCAAATAGGAATCAGTATCTTCAGTAGATAGCAAATATTTAAAATCTTCGGTAGATATCATATATTTTTTTAAAATTATATTCATGTCATCTTCAGTAAATATTTTATATTTGCTTTCTTCAATAAGCAGGCATGAGTTGTTGGTTTTTTTAATCTGAAAGTAGATATTTTTAGTCTCCAATGTAGATATTTTGTGCCTAAATTTGCTTACATTTTAGGCATTTTAGCACAATAGTCCGTTTAATTTTTAATGGAACTTCAGATTTGTTCACTTTATATGAATATCATGCCTTATGATAAGCAAATAATCAGTATCCTCTGTAAATAGTAAAATATTGGGTATCTTTAGTAGAAAATAAAGTATTGCTATCTTTATTGGATAACAAATAGTAACTATGCAGATCAATAGTAGTATCTGTTAGCATTTAAGAAAGAACTGCATTTCAAAATAACTAAACTCATTAAGAAAGGAAAAAGTTGATTGAAATTATTTTGTTTTAAAGATTTGTTTAAATGAAAATCTCTCTCTCCCTCTGTGGTGAGATAGTGCCAGGCGGCACTGCTGTGGTCTTGATGACAGTACACCATGCTACCCCCGGGGGGGGGGTCGGTGAACATACCAAGCAGGTACTCATCCGCGTCCAAAAAAAACATCCGAAAAGGGTCCAGATTTCACCACACGACGTCATCGACGTCTTTCTGAAAAAGGGGTACTTTTTAGGGGGCATCGCACTTTAGGATATCCATTACAGCATCGAGGTATCGACATTTAGGGGTACTAATTGTTGTATATGTGTGATTTTTTCAATAAACATGCAAAATATTGAAAAAAATCTTCAATATTTTCCTTCTTTAATTGTATATCCCTGGTATATATATCAAAAAAGATGCTAGTGATTTTTCAAGGCTTCCCCAATTTCGATGTAAACAAAGCACCACATAACTGAGCATTATTGAGTGTCGGTAACGCCGTTTAGGGTAGGGTTTGTATGTGTTACTTCATTTAGGGGTATCAAAATAGTGTTCTGGTTTACGCCATTTAGGGTCCGTTTCAGAGGTCCTTGGACGCGCATGTGTACCCGCTTGGTATGTTCACTGACCCCGGGATGCTACCCTGTCCCGCACCATTAAGAAGCACAGCTTTAGTCCTTTTTTAGGAAGCAAATTCATGATTCTGGGAAAAATGCTTGCTTGTATGACACCCTTAATACCCCAGTGGTTAACAAACATGACTATAATGTTAAATGTTCAAACGATGCGCTTAAACAAACATTGATATGCGTGACGACACCATATTGTTGATGTTTAGGTTGCCAGGAATAACCTAGCAATTAAAATGCCTTTAGATCACGTTTACGCCTGGCACACCTGGCATGGTACCAAACCAGTGTTGCCTAAATGCTATCGGTTTGGAAGCAAAATATAGCTTTATGGACCCAATGGCATTTTTTGACGGGGGAGATTAGCGACCCCGTCATTTGAAACGACGTTTCTAAGTCGTAACCTTTTCACAAACCCCTAAAATTCGCGGCATTTGCTAATATTAATAACTTGCATTAACCATCTTCTGAAGCGATTTTGTTGTAAAATGTAATTGATATTGTTATAATATGAAGGTAAGAGGACACAGTAAGTTATTTCAGCTATTTGGATGCCATTTAGTAATATACTAAGTTATTTGGATGCTATTTTGTATTATATTATATGATTTAGTAATATACTGAGTCACTGAGTCCACGGCGTTGTTCCGTGTTGCCTTGGTCTCGCAATTAGCCCAATGATTATGGCGAACCCTAGGCTACATCCCCCAGTCATCAATATTACCGTACGGACGCTAAAGCTGTACAAATATCGGAGCCTGCAAGATAGCGACATAAGAGGGCGGCTGAGAGTTACAGTCTAAGGTGAACTCTTCAATATGATTAGCCCAATGATATGGCAACAACCCCTCGACCTGGTAAAACGGCAATTTCACAACGTACTTTCAGGGTGGAAATGTTGGCGTATGGTATACATGCGTTGTGCAGAGATTTCCGCGTAGCTGACGGCCTGCAGATGGGTCAGTGTGTTGTATACGTACACTGCGTGCACTGATGCCGTGATAATGCTGAGCATGTTTAGCAAAGTCTAAAACCGCCGCAAATAAAATGGATAAGCCTATTTTCATTTTCAAACTTTAAACAGAAGGTACCAGTCTTTCATAAAAAAAGTTTTACATAACCTATTTCTCAATGTGTCCTTATAATATTTCTGAATGATTCGGTGTCCACCATACAACTTTAATTACCCCAATCCAACTTCTTCATCAATGTTAACCATACGTCTTAAAGGTTGTTGACCCTATTCTAGATTTAAGGGCATCATCAGTGTAATGAGAAATGGGACCTTTCATTTGATATCAAAAACACTTTCGAATCCCTTAGAGTTAAATTGTTAGGAAACATAGTAGCAACGCTGTTTGTTAATGTCTGTTCTTGAACTTTCAAAAGTCTTGTATCTCCCCCGTCCAGTTTTTTTTAAATACCTTGTTTCTGATAGTTTGTGGTCATAATTTATTAGGCCCGGTTTTTTGAAGGGTCTTTAATTGCCCCCGAAAAATTTGATTTGATATTTGCTTAAATTATTTTTTTAAAGTCTGATAAATTAAAGGTTTGAAAATTTACAAAAACATTACTGGACAGTGGCGTAGCTAGGATTTTTTTCAGGGGGGGCAAGATTTCTAAAATGTTCGTAAAAGGTTGCCCCAATTTTTTTTCTAGTGACTTACCTCGTGAAATTCACGTAAGTGTGGGGGGGGGGGGGGGGGGGGGGTGAGGTCAAATTTTTTTGCACAGTCCAACAAAAATCGCTCAGTCACAAAAAATCGCATAGTAAATTTACTACAAGTACAATTTTGCCTTCTATTTGGCTAATAACCTCGGTCTTTTTTCTCAATTTTTTCCTATTTCCTTTTTTTCTCACCCCCTATTTTTTTTTAGGGTGGTGGGGGGCGGGGGCACAAATCGGGTTTTTTCGTCGGGGGGGGGGCATTTGCCCCCCTGCCCACCCCTGAGCTACGCCACTGTTACTGGAGACCACATTTGTTTCTTTCATTGCCTTATCTTTTTAAACATTTTGTCGGAGTGGTTATTTACTTTTTCATAAAAAGCAATGAGACAAAGTTGAAATCTTACAAACACAAGAATACAGGGTGAGTCAAAAAGACTGCAATAGTGGAAAGAAGCCATTTTGTTTTCAAAACCAAAATGAATTTGAAAACTTTTTACACGTTGCAAGAATGATGTATTTAATCCTAACTTTGTGTGAAAAAATGAAGTCGATCGCATTTTTCGTTTGTCTTTGGTGACCCTCTTTGCTGCAAACCAAATTTACCTGTTTGTCCACGAGCTCAGTGATTTTCATTTGAAATGGCGCACATTGCATTTTCATATTTGAATATCCCGCCAACAAAAAAAATGGAAAATTATTTATTGAAATTTAGAACATTATACGCTTTCATAGCATGGGTATAATTGATTGATTATGCTAACTCACATGTAAACAAGAAAGGATGCATTAAATTCCAATAACATCACAAATGAACTCAAGTTTCCAAATTTGAATGAGAGACACATTTGCGATCTGATGCATATTTTGGGTATCTCGTGGACAAACGTGTGAAATGGGTGCACTGGTCAAAAGGTTCACCAAAGGCAAACGGAAAGTGCGATCGACTTCATTTTTTTCACACAAAGTTAGGATTAAATACATCATTCTTACCACTTTTAAAAAGTTTTAAAATAATTTTTAGTTTTGAAAACAAAATGGCTTCTTTCCACTATTGCAGTCTTTTTGACTCACCCTGTAAGTCAAAAGTTTACTTCCAAAAAAATCCAAAAGTAATTAATTGCACAAATCTACATGATTGGAAAAGTGTTTATTTATGTGGTGCTGCATTTTGTTGCTGTTCTGTCAAAACTGTATGTTTTTCCAGCCCTTTAGCATGTATAAAGTAAATCTGCCCAATGGTACATTAGGAAGTGTTGCACTTTAGACATATTCAGGGAGCAAGAGCAATTACAAGGTCTTGACAGATATGTTTGTGACCCTGTAACATGTTTAAAGGACAGACCATAGGTTATTCATAGGAAGTAGTACTTTATACATGCTGAAGGGCCAGATGGAGATACAAAATTTCATCAGAACAGGGATAATATGTTAATCTTTTAATGTAACTAGAACTTAGCCCAATTATAGCTTGGTAACACTCTCCCATCCCATCTGTCCAGAAAGTAATCAGCTGCTGTCAATCAACTACAATCTCAGTTTCCCAATGATATGTCCCACCCCATTAAGACCAATGTATCCAAATGACTATATCATTTTTCTACTATATCCTAGCTCAGTGACAGTACTGCCTAGCTGCATATTATAATATCATAATGCTATAGATGATATCATAACTATTGATATCACAAGCCAGCTGTATTATGACACCCCTCGAGCCATATTTGTACCATATGTCACCGACTAGCATCTGATTGGTCAATGCAACTTACAGCTGACTGACAATTTACACCTGGGTTATACCATTATATTACGTGGGGATGTAAATGTAACATTAGTTTTCGGTGTAAGAAATTTATGCTCTCGTGTATTTACCTTACAGATTGTTAGGCCGAAAAAAAGGCTATACGAAATGAGAATTGGATTTTTAGTAAATAATGCGCTACACATAATGCGGTATTTTTAAAAAAAACATGAGACTGGCTCTGTGAAGTCAGAAACTGAAGCTGATCTGGTACTTCACAATGTGAAATTAAAATTTGAAGAAGCATCGTCCAATAAATCATGCGTCTAGTTGTTTTTCTTGAGTTCAACTGTTTTAATATTGGAAAAAAACATTCCACACAGTCACAACGTGGCTCACACCATCATTTTACATACATTCATACACCCCTACATAATCTTTATTTATTCACGATACACAAGTCGACATAAAACAGCCGTTGTTCACTGTGGCCGTGATTTAAAATTTGACATAAAACCGCGAAAAATTACATAATAAAAACATATTTCTTGAATCTAATGCAGCATATAATAAAAGAAAAATTGAAAAATTGAAAATGGACAATTACAACTGAAACAGTTGATAAAATATTAAAATGGGAGGGGGGGGGGACTTTAATATTTTGGTCAAGTTTGTTCCATTCAATCAAAGATTTAAGAAAAAAGATGTGCTTTTGATGTGCTGCACTAAATATTGCTTCTGCAAAGATCCAATATCTTAAAAATGCATCAGTATTACTTGTATAAATGTTATTGCATATGTAAAGGATTGGAAATATGTACTACAAGACCTATTACATAGCACTATGTAAATTGGATTAAATCATAATTTGTCCTCTGTATACATTTTTATCCCATAATTTTGGTGAGAAATTGGAGAGTGAAACACTGTTGTGGTAGTTTTTAGCCCTGTAATATGAAAAGAATTACTCTCACCCCTTCTTGCTAATGGACTGACTCGGCTCTGCTGTATAGTGCATTTATACGTGATTGAGACAACGTTTTAAGATGTTTATGATCTGTCACCAAGCAGACATACATCTCTGCTGAAACTTCTTAGACATTCTATGTGACGATACGCATCCCACGTCACGCACACTGTACCATCAAACTCAACATTGGTTATAAAAGTACTGTGTCAGCGGGAGTCTGCAGCACTAATTAACCAAGCAATTGATTTATTACTATCGCTCTACCAGACATGGTCCTGGCAGATCTTCTAAACACAATCTGAAAGTTAAGCTGACAGTGTGTACGTCTATTAAGTGATAGTCAGTTGTAACTCATCAAGTCGCGAGAAAAAATAACAAGTCTGACAGGAGCTCGGCCCCTTGTGTCGCTGGAAAGTCATCAAGTCACGGACAAAATAACAACTTTGACGGAAAGCTTTTTATCGCTACTGTAAACATGGGTGAGACGACGGTAGCGGACATCGAAGCCATGCCAGAGTTTCTGGAGGTAGCAGAAGGGCTCAGTGACGCAGAAAGAGCGGTGCTATTATTGGAGTGTAAGAAAGAGTTTGAGGGTCATGTAATGGCTGCATCTACAGCGGCGGCAGATCATGGCGATCCATTAGCGTGTTTTAAGGGGTTGCCCCCACACACACCACTCTCCAGGTTTACGTTGGATTTAAGTTATATGGATATGAAATGGTCAGACGGAACAAAGTTGGTGGTTCGTTGTGGAAACAACTCTCCGATCATAATTGATTCACCACATAGACTATTAGCTATTGGACGCAAAGAGAGAACTGGGTAAGAAACAATAGTATGTCATAAGGTCTGCAAGGCACAAGCTGGTCCCATTTATCAATAACACATAAATATTACGTCTATAACGGGTTAATATATTCTTCACACTCTAATGAAAATGATTTTCCATGCTTATCTTTTAAATTGATCAATATGTTTTTCAAACAGTATTTGACCCCAAAATGTGATATCAAATTTGCTGTTATTTCCTTAATTGAAACAGCTTATATTGAAAATATTAATTTTAGGAAAAAACCCAATACTACGAGGGTCATTCAATAAGTTCTACCTCCTCCCTCATAACATCGCTAATATTAATGTCAACCGCATGACATTTGTCATGACTATAGCTCCGAATCATAGCTACAAATGTGTAGTAAATGATAATTGATATCTGTTTTACTTTTGTTATGACGTGGTCAAAGCCAGAGAGAGATTTTGGACAACGGACACAGAAAATTAGCTTAAAAATATACACATGTTTTCGGGTGTTTTTTTCGTATTGTATGGTTAGATATAGGAGCATGATTTAAATACTGAAAATGGAAATGAATGAATGATATCTGAATATATTACATTATTATCATGTATAGATAAGATTTTAAACAATATTAACTCTTGTAGGCTTGCAAATAGTGTATTGAATGCATTGCTATGCCTTTGGCATACCAGAGCACTGCTATCAGTCAAATTTTCGTTGTTACAACTTAAGCCACAATGATGCCTCGAATGTTAAATCTTTACCATAATAGTCACTTTATGAGTTTCACTTATGTGCAACCTTCAGAATAGTCAATCAGGTAGTCAATGATAGAACATTATCGCTTTGACAGACTTTAAATCCCTCCATTTAGTTCGATATATTGAAGATCGCTTAGTTATCATGAAAGTCAAATATGACTTTTACATCGTTCTCTAGGGGAGGGGTAAACTGAATGGTTGTCTTGACCTAGATCTGGCTAATCAGAGGGCATATTTTTTTCCAAACCATTCAGTCAACTTTATTGTTTACAGTCTGTTAAAGAGATATCTGACATTTAGAACGGTTATAATTGACCGATAGGTATGTTTTGCCTCTTACAATAGGCCAATTGAAAAGCACTTTGGCGATATTTTGCTGTTTTTTCATCCGTTTCCGTCACACTAAATCAAGGTTTGGTTCTCACTGCATGTCCGGAAAAGTACAACCAGTACTCAGATCAATTTACATTGGATTTGTAGCTGAGGTTCCATGCTACAATCGTGTGATATTTGATAAGACTGGCTCATATAATAATAAAGTTATGAGGTAGGAGGTAGAACTTATTGAATGACCCTCGTATGTGATCTTTTTGATTTTTTACACATATTTTGTTTCCTCGTATACTGAAATTTGATTTATCGGGAAGACATTTACTGGATTCATAAATCCAGGCCCGTCAGATGGGGGGGGGGCGACGGTTGCGATCGCCCCCCCTTTGAAAATTTTCCCCGGAAAATTTGTACACAGATGAAAAAATTTCGCGCGCTATGCGCGCATTTGTCTTCCCAAAATGCAATATTCTTTGCTACAAGCTTGTTAAGAGCCAAAATGTACCTCGATCATGCAAAAGATAGGTGCTAATTCTAAAATTTTCGCGCGCTGCGCGCGCATATTTGACTCGCAACTTTTTGTTTGTTAAAAACGCCCCCCCTTTGAAAAAAGTGTCTTACGGGCCTGAAATCTATCTTGACTGTATTTTCCATAAAAAAAAAAATCATAATGGCAATTCTGCTTCCAATTTAAACCGCATTAACATTGTGTAAACTATGGAATTCTATTTACAAAATGAAAAAACATTCAGAAAATAAGTTGTCGGATCAGACCCCAACAGTTTCAAGCCATGATTTTGAAGTAATTACGAAGATCTTTAAAAATGCAAATCTGCAAGAAAATCTGCTTTCAAAGTAAAAATCAAGGATAGAGTGTATACATACATACAAGGCATTTATAGGGCACCATTTCATATAGATCACGGCGCCATGTACCACTTGGAAAAGATCGCATAAGATGACTTTATAACCCTTTCTATACAATTTGATGGTGATTTGGAGTGAAACTGTTTTCTTAAAACAAGTTTAGGAAAAGTGTACTTTAGGTCCCATAAATAGGCCCTACTGGTATACCAGATAATTCAACCATTCAATACTGAATAAAATATTGTTCATAGCTGTTTTGCTATACGTTGATCTCATAATGTATATAGGCTGTTCCATATTTGGAATTTACAAAACAAATATGGTATAGCCTATGAGACAAACGTATAGCAAAACAGTTACAAACTATATTTTAGTCTCATTCTTCTTTAGTTTTATTGGTTATTTTTTATCATAAAATTAACGCTTTTTGTTATATTTATTCTATTCAAACAACAAATGTCCCCTTTTTAAAATTGGGGAATCCAGCGAGCTGATTACCAACTTCCTGTTTCGAATAATCATGTTCTTTAGCACACACATACATGGCATACGCCTGCAGCTTTGTGTAGGGCACGCTTGAACATTTTAACACGATGACCATACGCACTGACGGTATTATTATTCAAATTAATTAAGCCCCGTCCCAAACTATATATAATTATCGTCTCACAATGTGTAGTGCGTATCGGCTGAAAATCAGCCAAAAAACAATCAAATTGCCTGTTGACATCCAAAACCACACCCACTATAAGAACATAAAAATTGCCAGTTAAGCTTGATATTTTATGTGTTCCAGTATAGCTCGATACTGGAATGTTTTTTGTCCCAGTATTGCCTGATACTGGAACATATAAAATGTTCCTGTATCGCTCGATACTGGAACGTTTTTTGTCTCAGTATTGCCTGATACTGAAACATATAAAATGTTCCTGTATCGATCGATACTGGAACGTTTTGTCTAATATTGGTGGTAGACGTGCAATAGGTGGTAATCATGGTAATGCAATACCCTCAATCAGTTGATGATTTAAGCGTTTTAGCACGACAGAAAAATATATTATAGGGGGAAATAATTGATTGTAAGTGCATGGACAATTCTAAGAAAATATATTGAAGTTGAGGCTTCACAACCATTTCTATATACTTTCTGAAGGTCTGGTGGAAAGGTGGATGGGAGCTGAGGATATCTTCCCTAACTGAAGTTAAGACCATTATTAGGCAGTCCCACAAGCAGTCATTTTAAGTAGTCAATTTAGGCAGTCAAAATGAATGTCTTCCCGTTTCTCAACATTTATGATTTTGGTCTTCGACTGCTTATAAGCAGCGGTTAAGCCTTCCCACAGCAAAGTTAATATGCAAATGAGCTAGCCGACTGCCTATATAAAGATTTAAATAATATCATCTTATCTCTCAAGTAATGAGTGATTTACACATTAAAAGCAAAAACAAATCATTTTGAGCTATACAGGGTGACCCAATAAAAAGTTTACCCAAAATGAAAGTGATATTTTTCCACTTCCTGTAATTTGATATCTGTGTTTTTTATTTTATTATAAAGAATGGGTAATGGAGCAACTACCCTGAAATAAATATTTATTTTGGTTGGGTGGTTTTCAAGATATGGTCCATTGAACATTACTTGTGTTCAATCATGCCTTTGCTCCAAGGACAAGTCTGTTTTGTTAAAGCAATGTTCAATAGACCATATCTTGAAAACCACTCAACCAAAATAAATAATTATTGCCGGTTCCAAACCTGGTTTGTGAAGCTCTGTGGACAAGTCTGTTTTGCTGAAGTAATGTTCAATGGACCATATCTTGAAAACCACCCAACCAAAATAGATATTTTTTTCAGGGTAGATGCTCCATTACCCATTCTTTATAATAAAATAAAAAACACAGATATCAAATTACAGTAAGTGGAAACATCACTTTCATTTTGGGTAAACTTTTTATTGGGTCACCCTGTATGATGAAAATAAAAATCAGTGATCGGATAAAAATGTCTTTAAAAAGTTAATATGACACCTTCAAATGTGAAAATGTAATACTTTTCTAATCTAAAAACTGACACATCTCTTTTAAGAGCCCTTTCATGCTATTAAGGATCAACTTCAAGAAAACATGTACAGAACATTTGAAAATATGCAAAAGGGCGGTTTCTTATAGAGTTCACTTGCACATGCTTACATCTTTTATACATTGAGTATACCTACCTACCTACCGTCCCCTCCCTCCTGGATGGCCATGCAGCCACAATCTGGTACCACTTTGTCGCATCTCCAACAGCTGTTTTAATTAGAGTCCATAGTAGCTATACTTCTATTTATATAAATTAACAAAACATTTGATTTATGATTCCGCCTCGTTCGCTTGTTGCTATCATACCTGGTAGAAGTATTGCGCTGAGCCTGCATGTGAGTGTGACATTTAGAAGTTGCCGGTACCATGTCGGTACAAGTATCGTAATGTTATGATAGAATACATGTGGATAGAATATGAAAGAATTTTAATTGCATCTTTTTTAGAAGTGTGGTCACCATTAAAATTTAAAGGAAGAAAATAAGAGAAATTATGATTTTTTTTAAAAAGGACACTATTACACGCAATCTTATAACAAAAATTGTATCAAAATAGACAATTTCCCTGTGAAAGTGGACTTTTATTATCAAATTGTGTTTAATCCATTGTTTAGTTCTAGGTCTAAATGGATGAGAGTAATAAATCAGTTTGAACTTGGGTTTACTTCATTAGCCAGGATGGGAACCAAGCAATGCAATTACTGCATACTTGAAATTCAACTAGAACCAAAATTGTCCAATTAGTTTTAATCAGTTTAACATATGGCTGACATCCTAAATATATAGTCCTACAAATTGAACTTTTTAAAATTCTTAACCCGTTGGAGCATTTAAGTTGTTAAAACATCGCAGAGCTAAAAATAATCGCAAAGCTAATGGACTGATGACATTTGATTAACTTTGAATCTTAACATTCCCAGAGTTGTTATGATAACTTCCTCAGCTGTGTAGTCAGCGATGTTGTCATTGTATATAAAAATGTTACCGGTACTAGAATATTTCATGGTCAGTAGAGGAGAGGAAGGGTTGAGGGGTTGAAATCATTTTATCTGATGCGATTCTGATAATACTCTTTAACACTTTTGACATGGCTATTACCTTTCCAAACTTTCAAAGTCTATCTCAAGGATTATTGAACCAATACTAGGCACGTTTGTACTTATTTTAT
This sequence comes from Ophiura sarsii, assembly GCA_035610835.1. Classification (NCBI taxonomy): domain Eukaryota; kingdom Metazoa; phylum Echinodermata; class Ophiuroidea; order Amphilepidida; family Ophiuridae; genus Ophiura; species Ophiura sarsii. The sequence continues at coordinate 13,037,856 of CM069448.1, read as the reverse complement.
TGCATTTCTCATGGTGGTTCCACATTATGGTGAGGAGTTTCAATAATGTTGACTTTTTTAGAGCTGGGGTGAGGAAAGTGTTAAAAATGATGGTGTCAAAACTCAAATATACACACAACCGTACAAATAGGTTCAGTTTGACCACTTTTCTGTTTTAAGGTTGTTTGCATTGACCTCATTGTTTAAGAATGTAAAACTAACTTTTACCTTATAAAACCAACAATAAAACTAAATTATTATGACAAAACTAGTGTTGCATTTGTAAATTTGCTCCATCTTCAAAAAGAGGCATTTTAGAACAGATTAACCCTAACCCTACCATATACCGCAAAATACCACGACCGCACAAGTTGGTACCGCCCGGCGTGGAATTTTTTCGATGAAAAAATGGACCCAGGCTATATAGGAGGCGAAATATACTGAGCCGAATAGCCTTGACAGCTGTAGTGTAGTGGCATGGAGATGGGCTTTGGTGCTGGATGTCCATGGTTCAAAATTCCGGGGGGATATTTGGGTCAATTTTCCATGTTGAAAAAAAAAATCTGAAAAAAGTGGGGGGTAGAGTTGGGTTAATGCAACAACAATGTAATATTCTCTCTTAGTGTCGCAATCATGGTTCAGGAGCTTCACCCATCATTGTTTATAAAGGCTGATGTTGCTATAGGATTTTTTCTCTCTAAAAGCAGTGCCTCTAAAATCACATCTTTTATGGTCAAAATGTAGGCTGAGGAAGTTTGACTTACTCTAAAAATAAATGTAAGACACATTTCTTGTAAGAATGTGTACAGACATAAATAGCCTATTTTTCACGGTATCAGATGTATTCAAATTCACAGAGTGTCTGCACGTCTCAACCCAAAATATGTCCAAGTATGTGACAGTAATGCTATCTTCTTGTATTTCTATCATGTTAACTTCACACTGTATCAGGTTTGTATATTTTTAGACAAATTTAGAGCTAGATGTCAAAGAGTAATGGGTTTATTTTTAGCCTGTTTATTTGTCGAAGAGTTAGGCGTAAGTGTTTATTTTTAGCTTGCTCATAGTTCGCACAATGTCAATTATTTACATTTTTTCTTTCTTTTTCTACGGTTTTGCATACCTAGAAAATTTTGCCATTTATTATACTATGATAGTAATTCATGGTACTACCATTAACCATACTTTAACAAAATGTATTTAGAGCTAGTTGTAAAATCTATATGATAAGGAAAAAACAAGCTATCATATTGGTCTTCACTGGTCTTTGAATTAATAATTATTGGAAATAATGAAGGCTGCTGTTGCTATAGGATTTTTTCTCTCTAAAAAATAGTGCCTCTAAGGCAAAAAAAACAAAGTTTCCGGTAGGTGGTCTTAAAACCAAGATGCGAGATGTGTTTTTGTTTTTTGTTTTTTAGGGGGAGAAGTGGGGTGGGATGACTTTCCAAAGGCAATTTTTGCAATTTACCATACACCGCGAACCCTGAAGACACAAATAATCACAGCCAGTATCCAACTGTGCCCCATACCATAGATACTGGACTTCCCAGAGTAATTTTGTATTTAAATCGCATAAGTTATTTTTTCAAAAATTGTAATAAAAAAATGAAATGCGGGTACTAAGTAATTTACATCGCCAAAATGAAATGCGTGCGATATACCGGAAACAAACTTGTTGTTTTTTACGCCTAAAAATGTTTTTTTCAGATGTATAGCAACATGGTCAAAATGTAGGCTGAGGAAGTTTGACTTACTCTAAAAATAAACGTAAGACACATTTCTTGTAAGAATGTGTACAGAAATAAATAGCCTATTTTTCACGGTATCAGATGTATTCAAATTCACAGAGTGTCTGCACGTATCAACCCATAATATTTCCAAGTATGTCAAAGTAATGCTATCTTCTTGTATTTCTATCATGTTAACTTCACACTGTATCAGGTTTGTATATTTTTAGACAAATTTAGAGCTATACCTATGCTGGATGTCAAAGAGTAATGGGTTTAATTTTAGCCTGTTTATTTGTCGAAGAGTTAGGCGTAAGTGTCTATTTTTAGCTTGATTATAGTTCACTCATTGTCAAGTATTTACATTTTTCATTTTGTGTGTGTACGGTTTTGCATACCTAGGCCTGTGAATTTGTCATGAGTTACATTTGTAATATTAAAGGCTTGTCATTTTTGTAAATTTGGCCATTTATTATACTATAATTCATTCCAAGTTGGCACATTTTAGTGATATTGATGGTACTTCCATTAACCATACTTTAACAATGTATTTAGAGCTATTTGTCAAATCTATGATAAGGAAAATAAAAGCTATCAAATTGGTCTTTAGTGGTCTTTGAATTGATAATTATTGGAAAAACAACCTCTTAAAATGCCTAGTCATTTTTGACTAGATTCCAAATAAAATGAGATCTCACTAGATTTTCTAGTAAAAAATTATCTCAAATGTGCAATATTTTGAGGTAATTTTTAACTCAAAAATTGAGTGAGATCTTATTTTACTTGGTATCTAGTCAAAACGATTAGGCAATTTTAAGAGTGTACAATTTACAGTTGATTTAACTGTTTTTGTAATCAAAATCAAGATATTTTAAAAAGAAACAATCAAATTTACAGATTATTTAACAATTCCAATTTAAGTATAAATGTCGCTAAGCAAATTTATGCTCAAATTGCTCAAAAACTCAAAAAATGATACCGTAATAATTATAAAAAAAAGAAAAACACATGGCATTAGGTTTTTGGTTTACTGACATGAAACTAATACAAAACAATTACATCACATTTGTGACCTGTCACATCAAAATGGACATGTTGGAGGCCCGAGTCTAATCTGAGTTTTGGTATGACTTGAAAGAGCACATTTGAAGTTTTGAAATGATACCATGTTGAAGGTAATCAGACAATCAGATATGATTTGAAGAAGTATATTTTTTGCTATTATTTTCTTTATATTTCACCAAATATATTGACCTCTATTTCAAAACTGTTTGCCAACAACATGTCCTTTTTCATGCGACTGGTCACATTTATGGTGTCAGTGTCACATCCTAATTCTAAAATTGATAAGTTGCCTCATTTATTGATATCTAGTGACATCAAGCAGACTGGGCAAGCAGACATCATTGGGTTGATTTCTACGCCAAACTAATAAAGATAATCTCCTGTGGTGGCGTGGTGTAACCCAGCCAACATTCCTCATTAATCCGAATGCCCGAAATAGTCCGCTAACGAGCGCCCAACAACAACTCTGAACACATGCAATATTAATAAGCCTAAAAAAGTTTTCTGTTTGTCCTCATCGGAACGACCATCAACTGCCCTGCTGACCATAAAATTGTTTTCTTATTTTTCATTGTGAAATTAAAGTTTTGATGTATATTTGGAAGAGCTAGGCTTAAATTTAAAAAAATGTGTGTCTCAACTAACCTTAATTTTCTTTTAATTTGAAATAAAAACACACACATTTCTTTTGTTTACTTTCACTGTGCAAATGAATACCAACTCAAATTTGGGCAACAAAATTGGGCAGAAAAACAGTGATTTGTTTGATATAGGCCTGTTCTGAAAACCACAGGATATAAGTGACATTCCCAATTCTAACACATTTAAAAATAACAACCTTCAATCCCTATTTGGTACTACTATCTACAAGTATGAAAAAAATCATAAACAAATTAAATGACAAGCCTACCAAAAAGTATCTTTAAGTACAAGCAAACTATTATGTTGTGGCCTTAGAGCTGTTTTAATTAAATGCTTCTTCCAATCAAAACATTTAACCCTTTTCCTGCTGAAATGCCTCTGGGGAATCTAAACTAAACCTCTGATTTGCTAAACTAATGTTCGGGTCGTGGTGGTGGTGGGGGGTCCAAATCACAAACATGAAGCTTTTATACATTTCCTTCGCTATGATACCCATGTTGTTTATCTTCAATATAAATTTGATTTCGTAAAATAGAATAATCGAATTGGAGATGAGTTGCGTGACAAAGCTCTACATACTTTCTCTGTTCACGTCTGTTTGTGTTATTTGAAGTTTGTTAAAAGAGTTATCAGAACATGCGGGACACTGGGCTGGGTTTTAGCCAGTGTGACGCAGATTGCATTAAATTCTTTGCAAGTTTTTTGCTGCATGATGCAGGGTATCACAAAAATCAGAACTGAAGTGATGCTTATATGTGTTCAAAGTGGGGGGGGGGGGGGGGGGGGGGGGTCACATAATGAGTTCCATCTTTCATTTATCATACAACATGATATGTATAATTTAGAAAATATGAAAAGTGAAATCATAAGGTCTTATACCAGTGGCGTAGCCAGAGGGGTCGAGAGGGGGTGATCGCCCCAACCCCAAATATTTGAGATGTGTCGGTTGAGATTGGCACTGTCAGTTATCGAGCTTGACCCCCCCCCCCCCCCAATTCCAAACACTGTGAGAACAGCCCCCATTCAGTGTCATTATCAATCTTAGTATTTCTCTAAGTTTGGCTATTTCTTGAAATAAAAGCCCTACTTGAAAAACTATCATTGTTTACCAAAATGATGAGTTTTTGTGGGTATATAATTGCAACCCCACCCTCACCAGCTAGAGCATGTTCGGTGGATCATCCTTTAAGTTTAGAAACCATGTCAGTTTATACAGATGTAAGTTATTATTGCTCATATGTCATCCCATCAAAACATAGAACTATATTCAAATGTCAAGGGTTGAGCTGCCAGCTTGCTATATAGCATGTCTTTCTACAATCTGTATGCAATTAGTGCTATAATGAACCTAAGGAAAGATGATGAAGAGTTTCTTGTCCTCTACCTTGATGGGTTAACTCTTAGTTTATTTTGGGTGTGCACAATTATTCTACAACATGGGGGGAACATAGTACCCCGGGGGGGGGGGGGGGGGGGGGGGGGTACTCACGTATGTAAGGCATACGGGGATGTGCCGCTCCAGTGGGTCGTTTTTTCACGAGACATCCTTAGCCATGGGTAGGCTTTTCAGTGAAAAATCCTTAGACATGGGTCCTGTTTTCGCGAAAAATCCTTAGACATGGGTCCTGTTTTCGCGATTTTCGCGAAAATTTGCCAAAATTAGGTCTATTTTCGCGAAAATTTGCCAAAATTGGGTCTATTTTCGCGAAAAATCACCCTTAGAAATGGGTATGGGTTTTGAATCTCCAGCGGCACACCCCCGACCAAACCAAATCCGAGTACCCCCCCGGGCATAGTACCGGTACTTTTTTCTGTCATGGCCAGTAAGATAAATTCACTCAACAATACATTTTTTAAAAAGAGACAACTATTCTTCTGGACAGTGACGTAAGTTGCAAGAAACACCATTTACGCACATGTATGCATTTTCTGTTATTCTACGCGTGTGCGTATATGCCAGCGCCTTGAGTAAACACATGCACGCATATATCTACTGCAATTATTAGTAAATGACACAGTGACGTCAGCAGTCTGGTTGTAAATAGAGTTTCACATACCGTACCCAAGTACATTGTATTAGAGGGGACATATCCCCAATGTCTTTTTTCTTCTTTTTCTGTTGAGCTCTTTTTAACAATTCTCGGACTTCATGCCCCCGCTACATTACAAGACTGATAAACACCTCTATGCCTACAATCATGTTCAAAACTGTTGGGACACTTCCTGCATGTCCTGTGAAAATGGTGGTCCCGCCCCTAAACTCAATGTTGGTCCATATAAAAGCATAGTCAAGCAAAAGGCTGTGGTATATATACGCTCCAGCATTGGTTTGGGGAGGGGGCTTTACATAAACTAGTTTGGACTATTATACTTTCAACGGACAGCTTTTTACTCACTTTGGAAGATATTTCATGAGCACAAGTATAGTGTCCCAACAGGTTTTGAACAAGATTGTAGGTGTAGATGTGATCAATCGATAGTGAGTAGATCTTGCCTGTAAAACACCCACAAGAATTTATCATCATCCCCTATCACACTTCTTTCTAATCTTATTATTTATATTGTATTAATTGTATGTCATTTTGTGCTGAATAAACTTGTCATCTAGTTTCTGAAGCAAATCCTAAAAAGATGCATTGATTTTAATTGGGTATGTTAAAAAAAGAAAAATTATCTTAAAATAATTTGATTTAATCCTTATTACTCTCCTTAACCCTAACCCTACATGTAGAAGTGTTGCAGTGGCTGTGGCTGAATGGGGTACTCCCCAAAAAAGGTCAGCGGCCGTCATAGCCTTTCATCAAGGCACTGTATTCAGTATATAGGTGTGAGCGCCCTCTATCAAAATCGCTTCGCTTGCCTCTCGCGCCTGTGGCGCTCACACCGCGCTGCGCTCGGCACTCGAGAGGCGTCTTTGACAAAGACTACGGCCGTCAGGGATTGAACCCGGGTCGCCAGGGGAGCGACAAAACCACCAACCACAACCAAGCAATGGGCTAACAGCCCAGGCTTAACTTTCAGAAACTATTATATACCTGGGGTATATTAGTTATTACAGCATGGGATAGATGTTGTGTGCACATGCCTGTTTATACTATAATACACATAGACTATGGACTACCCTAACTCTTTGTAGGATTAAAATCGCTACCTCCGCACGAACAGTATAGCTGGTCTAGTTGTATGTCATTCGCTTTTGGAACCGAAAGATCCTGGTTCAAATCTCAGTATCATCAAATATTTATGTAAAACATTTGCTTTCAATTCATTTGTTCTCAAAATGAGGACAATGTTTCTAAAAGTCTGAGTATGACCCATTAACTAGGCAACTTGTATTTGTTCTTTGTTTCTACTTTGCAGTGGTCTGAAAGATATTGACACAGTTGAACTGACTGCAGATAGAGGTTATCTGTTGTGGACCAATCCAAGAGGCTCAATAGAGGTCAAATTCAGATATGGAAGATCTGGTGAAGACTTCAGGTATGTATATTCCATTGTATATTGTGGATACAGTGGCATAGCCAGAGGGGGGAGGGGGCAAGGGGGCGATTGCCCCACCAATATTCAGTCATTGTAGGTTGAATATTCAGTCATTCTAGGTTGAGATTGGCACTGTCATTTGACAAGGGGAATCATGACATTATGACGGTCATATAAGTGTCACAAGATAACAATTTTTCTTAGTATTACGTAGGTGCAAAAAAACCTGATTTTTAGACAAATTGAGGGCGCACTCCAATACGTATCTCTCAAAGCCCCTTTAAATATCTTATGCTTTACAGCAGAATATACAGTCATGTTACCCTTTTTCTTCACCGAATGTTTTCTGTATTTACCAATTCCAGCTGTTTCGTAGATCCACAACACCAAGGAGTAAAGATCTGGGAGGTCCGCGGGGGCATCCGTAAAGAATTGGTCGTGGATGGCAGACAACCTATCAAATCAAACACAAACCAACATCACATGACAAACAGCCCCGTCAGACATCGAGAAAACATCTTTGAGTTCCGATCACGCAACGGTGTAGTAGAGCTTCAACTTGAGGTTACAAGAGACTATGATATTCCCGCACCAAAGGCATTCAAATTTAACTACACACTGGCGCTGTAGCTGCAGCTATGACTGGATATTTCATAATGACTGGATTATTTTATGATCAGAGATCAATATATGATCTAAAAATATGAATACATTGTTGCTGTTTTGTCAAAACCTCTCATGGTTTTTAGGCCCCTCAGCATGTATAAAGTAAAACTGCCTAACGGTTATGCATAGGAAGTGTTGCTTTTTGATACATGTTCATGGGCAAGAGCACTTACAAAGTTTTGATAGATGTGTTTTTGGCACTTGAACATGTTTAGAGAAGACTGCCCAAAGGTTATACATAAGAAGATATACTTTATACATGCTGAAGGGCCAGATGGAGATACGAGGTTTTGACAGAACAGTGACGATATGATCATTGATTGTACGATGAATATATTATTGAATATATGATAAGACAAACTGACTATAATGAAGTTATGAGATATTTCTTCAAATCAGAACAATTATGAAGAAAAGTACAGATAGGAAAACAAAAGAAAGTTAGCTTATCCGCTGTTGAACTTTTGTTTACAAAGACTGACTACACAGACATATGAATGGTGGACAAGTATGTGCACATAAATTATAGCCTCTCAAGTGTTATTTTCAATATTTGCTGTACTTTACTTTTACTCTACCATTGTTGCTTTTACCTGATGGGTGTCAGACAGGCATACATTGTTAAAAACCTTTACTTGTTATGGAGGAAAGGTAAAACAACTTAATTTCGCCAGAAATTCAATTTCACTAATTTAGCTTGAAGATCCAATTCGCAAAATTAAATTGTCGCCAATTATATTATTTATCGTTATATATAGGAAGATGATACAAATTAGTGAAATTAACTTGCCGCAAAAGGTTGACTAAAAAATGCCAATTCGCTAACTTTGATTGCCGAGAAATTAAGTTGTTTTACAGTAATGAATTAAAGCCTTCTCATGAAACAATATTAGTTATTAAAGTGAAGTGGAGGTATGGAACAGGAAATTATTATATGTGTGAAGTATTATACTGGGTGAAGTCGAAGGCTGAACCCAGTATGACACGTGCACAACAAATTCCTGTAACATACCAATGCTGAACCTACAGGGTGAGTCAAAGAACTGCAATAGTGGAAAGAAGACATCTTGTTTTCAAAACCAAGTTGAAGTTTGAAAAATGTTAAACGTTATAAAAGAATGCCTTATTTGTTTCTATGTGTGAAAAAAATGAAGCCAATATCATTTACCATTTGCCTTCGTGAACCTTTTTTTACCTGTGCACCCATTTCACTAAACTTGAGTAAATTTGTGATGTAATTTGAATTTAATGCATCCTTTCTTGTTTACATGGAGTTAACATAATCGATTTACCTTACCCAAGCTATGAATTGCCTATAATAATCTAACTTTGAATACAAAAAGAAATTTTTAAAATTTGAAAATGCAATATCAATTGAAACTCACTGTGCTCATGGACAACACGTAAATTGGGTTGTGCAGCAAAAAGGGTCACCAAAGACAAATGGAAAATGCGATCAACTTCATTTTTTCACACAAAGTTAGGAACAAATATATCATTCTTGCAACGTTTAAAAAGGTTCAAAGTTCAACTTGCTTTTGAAAACAAAATGGCTTCTTTTCACTATTGCAGTTTTTTGACTCGCCCTGTAGTATATAACAACACATTTATCATACCAACGCAGTTATTATAAATATATAAACAATAATGTTTTTAGATATTTTGATTACTGAAAAAAAGACAAATATTGCAAATTGCCAGCCATCCCAAGCTGCTGTGTGCGCCTTGACGCGCCTAATGTCTGTGTGCGACAAAGCAGGGCGTCGTTCAGCATGGTGCACTGGCACACAGTCACATGCGCTTATGCACCTCTATTTATCTTCCTCTGGACAGTGACGTAACTTTACAGGCACAGCATTACGCACGTGCATGTATATTCTGTCTTTCTACGCTCGTGTGTATAAGCCTGTGCTTGGAGTAGCCACACACGTTTATGTGCTGCAATTAGTAGAATACTCAGTTACGTCACTGTCTTGTGATGGATAAATAGACTATCAGTTCAGTTAAAATTTGTTTTGATTATAGGTGATTGCACGTAGTAAATGCAATTACTGAACTACCATGGTATGGGGAATATCCAGGGTTAGCATTCATCTTTAATGTTTGCTTCACATTTTCTTAAAGGTTTTAAATAATCTAGGTTTAGTCAACAAGAGTTTTACTGATGTATCGTCAACAAAACCCAAACATCAATGACAGCAATTCTAGTTGCCCTATATGGTATGGCTATTTGGTTTGATTTTGTGTGACATTTTGTTCTTAATCATATACAAATCATTTTATGAGTAGACCTACATATTACTATTATCAGACTTGTCTCTGTGGTGGCAATTTGGTCCATTTTGTGTGACATTTTGTTACTTTCTTACTTGATGAATGCGCCAACAAAATCAGCTCGTCTTCCTACAGCACTGACAATGGGCTATTCCATTTGAAATCCATACCCCCTATGGAAGATGTGATTTTCAAAATCTTCCACAGGGAGTGTAGATTTCAAATGGAATCACTCGTGCAGGTTATTCCATTTGAAATTCATCCATTACCAATTAGATTCTATGCAACAGTTTGAACTTATTTCAATGACAAGTAGGCCTACGCATTAGGCTTGTTTTACTATTATATACATCATGGCAATTTGTTTTGCTTCTGTGTGACATTGTATGTTTATAATTTTTATGTATTAATACTAGGCACATTGCAATCAAAATGGTAAGTCATCAGATTTGTCCTGTAATCATGAAAGGATCAACTACAGTCCTCAAAATAAGTAACTGACCAGGTAATAAATATGCTCTCAACTCCAAAACTATAACTCCTACGTAAAAATATTAGACAATAAAGTTGTAAGGAAATTTCTTGTCTTTAATTTGAGATATTACTCGTGAAGATTGAATGAATATTAACTCAGTTATGTGCCCTTAACCAAAACAAAGTCCGTTTTTCATTTTAACATTTCGTTCGTCTACACGCAGCATAGGACGAGTAACAGGCAGATTATTGATTAACTTGTATCAACAACTCACTGGTCGATAGTAACACGGGGATTGGGGATGAATCAATTGATCAATGCAACCCATACACATACCTGTCACACTGTCCCGCGTGTTCAAATCCCAAGTGTTAAAATGTAAACTGCACTTTGTTTGATCCTTTTCAATGTCGCATTCTTAATTATTAACCGATCTCAACGATATCAACTTAAAGAAGAGAAATTTCTTTACAACTTTATTATTTAATATTTTTATGTAGGAGCTATAGTTTTGGAGTTAAGAGTATATTTATTACCTGGTCAGTTACTTATTTTGAGGACTGTATATAGATTTGTATCACCCTTGTGGTGTACTAGTTGCTAGCGGCAAAGACATTCAGCATTTATTCTTTACCAGCGAGTACTAAGCGTAAACACGTTAGTGGGGACGCCATTGAGTAAATAGTAGACCGACACAACTTTGACCCAACCAATGCCTGTATCCGATTGGCTCGATTGTATCAATGGTGTGTCATGTACCACCAACACGCTCATTAGGCTGAAGAAAAAAAAAGTTGATCCGAAATCTAGAAATCTAGGTTCCCTTTTTTGTAATATCATGTTTTGGTTAATTAATAGCAAAATATGTTCTGTTTATGTTCAACTGTGACATAAACACATAAAATCATCAATTACTCATGTTAAATCGGTGTTCTTGTGTAGTATCTGTTCGTTTCCCTTAAAGGCATATTATGTGATCTTTTCCAGGGGGCTCCCTCTACCCATGATTTTGTTTTGAAAGTAGATTTTCTTGCAGATTTACATTTCTGATCATAAATCATAAATATATTCTGAGTTACAGAGCAATAAGATTCCTAATTACTTCAGAATCATGGTTTTTAAGGGCTGAAAATAGATTGTTCGCTAGTGAACAATCTATTTTCACTATGTTATCACTCTAAAAACCATGATTTTGAAGTAATTAGAAATCGTATCGCTCGGTAACTCAGAATATAATCATGATTTATGATCAGAAATGTAAATCTGCAAGAAAATCTACTTTCTAAAAAAAATCAAGCATTGAGGGCGCCCCCTGGAAAAGATCACATAATATGCCTTTAAAATGTAATTCTGGGTATGTTTTTTAAATCAACCGACCAACCCAGATGTTGGCATTTAAACAATTAATGTAGCATAAAACAGATATATATTAATTTATGTGGTGCTTTTTTTGTATATTTAATTCTGCATATTTTTGTCTTGGGGATTGTATATATTTAGCCATTATTATTCACATTTTTAGCTTTACTTTGCTTTTCCCCTTAAAGATTTCGCTATTTTTCATAGACAGAATATATTGTATTTATGCATTGAGAAGATGGTGCTAAAAGGACCTATCTGAAATATCTGCCATTATAAGTTGTATGCTTGGTTGTCAATTAAAAGTTAATAAATCATGCTGATTAGTATCAACTAGAGGTTCCCCGTGACAGTTATTTCAGATAAGGCCTTCTTGCACAGACAGCTTGCTGTACAATATTGTAGAAGGTCCTTTTTTATTACAACTATTTCTAGCGCTCTTTCAGTCAACTAACATTTTATAGGCAATACTATTGTCAATGAATACTTTTATAAAGAAATAAAATATATCTTATAAACATTATTACTACTTATTTACTTGTTTCCAACTGGCATACCCACTCTTTTTCTTTCTATTTTTTCTTCTTTTTTTTGGAGCTATTTCATCATGCAGCATCAGCTCTTTTATTTGAAACAAATACAAAACATTTTGAGCCACAATTGTCAAGAAATTCATAATTCTCAAAGATACATTGGACATATTTCATTTGGATATCATTTTTTTTACAAATCCTATGTCTTTTCTTGATAAAACTATGAAAGTTCTTTTTGACTTCTAGGTTGAGAAAATTAAACACAATATTGGATTTAGATAAACACCCTTTCAAATTTGTAAATTTCAGGCAATATATTTATATGCAGCAATGAAAATATCCACATCCCTGTCTACCCGGGGTCGTCTAGGTAGGAACTACACACTTTGTGGACTTTGAATATTTTTCTAACCCTATCTTTTACAAAGGAAATAAATCAGTTGATAAGTGGTCCTAGTGGGAATCGAACCATGGACCTCTGGATTTCAAAGCATGTCTCTCAACCACTAGACCAGCGAGGGGTGAACTCGTCAAACCATGATTTTTATCCCTCCTAAGCATTATGGAATAAAGCAATACTACTATTATGATCAGCAGAACAATATTATGAATAGAGCTGTGACACACATGATCGTCAACCCTGAGTAGAGTCGACAGTCATGTGGGTATTTCAATTACTGCATATTGATAATATGTACAAACTCAGATTTTTGTATTCAAACTTGTAAAAAAAGTATATGAGCAGTTTTTGCCGGATGTATTAAAATGATAGGATATATGGGTAGATATGATAATGGGTAATATTTAAAAGGCCTTATCAGAAAAATATACTTTATTTTGTGCTGATTTTTAAAAATTCTTGTCAATGTAGAATAAATTGACTCTTTATTTGGAACCTCGATTTGTAAAAAGTTTCTTTGTATGTGCTAGAAAATGTCTCAGAACAAAATGCCATAATTTTACATTGCCATCTATTTTACAAAAATATGTAACCAGTCATGTCCAAAGGGAGCTTTTGTTGTTCAAAATGAAAATTAAGATTTGCCTTCGAGCAAAAATGTATTTTTGTAAGCTTTTAAAATGAAAACTCACTTGATACATGTGGTCAATGCATTCAGATATTATGTGAAATATATAAGTTGGAAATTTCTTTTCATTTCATGTTTTTCATGCTTTACTTCCTCAATATCTTACTATGCATATAGCTGACAAAAGCCCTCTTTTATGTGACTGGTCACATATGTTTGAACAAGGCCTAAAATAAAAGAAGGTTTGATTGGCGTAACCCGACCGACCCTAAATACATCGCCGACCCTGAATATTTTTTATTATTTTGAGGGGGAAAAAAAAAAAAATATATATATTTATAAAAATTGAACAAAGTATTTAAGTTTTTGACTGTTTGCTTTCAATTTCGGCTATTTTAAGTCCCCATCGAAATGATATATTGTTGAACACAACGATACATTTTTGCCCGGCAATTAAATACGCTAGAGCTATGATTTGTGTACTGCTGTTCTTTTAAGTGTTCAAAAGTAGGTGATTTGAAGAAGAAAAAAAAAAATTAAAAAAAAAAAAAATCCCGACCGACCTACCCTATTTGTTTTGGTCATGTTACGCCAATCAAACTTTTTTTTTTTTAGGCCCAATGGCATTACAAGTTTGAGCCTACTCTAGGAGTAGCTATCAACATTAACCATATTGCATCACAATTAGCACTACAAAATCAGACATTTTTTAAGCCCTGTGCACGAGGAGTCAATATCCATGCGCGTGGTTGGTTTGGTAAGTCCATGATTTGTTCAACCAATTGTGTTCTTCATGTTTGCGTTAAAATCTGGAGTTTTCAAAAATGGCAGGATCTGACAAGAGAGGTCGAGTGTTGCTTTGTTACAACAATGAATGTACCCCAGGTCTAAAGGACATGTTTATTACCAGAGAACTTGCAAAGTCTGGTGCCATATCCTGATACATATTATTTCTAGTTTAAGTTTGCTGCCGAATACAAATTGCACACACTAAAAAGCAATTGCATCTCAACTTGAAAAAGTCAGGTACAATGTTTAAATTATATGGATAATTCAACCATAGAAGGACAAGGACATATTCAATCATGAGACACATTTGATTCATGATAAGACAAACCATTATGAGAACATGTTTAAACAATTGCAGGTACATTTCATACAAGAAAGGAAATTCTGATGGACTATGTTTGAGCAATTATTGGACAAGGAATTTGAGAGGTCCTGGGTTCAAATTTGGGTCGAGGAAATGACAGGGAGTTTGGGATGTCCCAGGTTCAAATTCCGGTTGAGGAAATGACATGGAGTTTAGAAGGACCCTGGTTCAAATTCCAGTCGATGAAATGATTTTTTTATTTCTCGAATAACCACAAGCGAAAGATTAATTATTATCATCACTTCCACCATGTGAACTAAGTAACTTTGATAGAATTAATATTATTTCTCCATCATGCTTGTGCTAGAGAAGCAGGAGAAATAAGGAAATTTGAATCCAAACCTTGTAGATGCATTTCTCATGCTTCGATTTGTCATAGTTTAGCTCAGTTGGTAGAGCATTCGTCTGGAGTTTGGGAGGTCCAGGATTCAAATTAAATGATTTTTTTCATTTCTTGACCACTATGAGGGAAAGATTAATTATTAGGCAAAATAAATTACATGTTGCTTGTCCTAATTTGTTGAAAACAAGGAGAAGGCAGGGCTTTACTATTTACTATTTTCCTGTTTAAGTTACTGATGCAATCTAATGACAAACAGATGATTTGTTTCATTTGAGTCCACTTAAAGCAAGTTCAGTTTTGCCTTCTTTTTTTTAATAGTAAATAGTAAAAAAAGTAGGCGGCGGCCAAAAAGGAGGCGGGCGGGGACGAGCAACATGTAATTTATTTTACTTAGCCTTATCATCAATTTCGCCTCATGATTTCAGTAACTTTGATTACATGTCTTGCCATGGATGAGCAAGGCCCACCATGTCATTCACGCTCCCCAAAACAACTATTTAAAAACTAAATAAAATCTGCCATGATTGCACACTGTGAAAGCGCATGAAGAGGCCACCAGCACAAGGTTGCCGAGATATTCCAGGTACATTTATTAGGCCATGTTAGGTTTATCTTAAAACACAAACAATTCATATCTGATATGTGTAAGGCTTGAATCTTTATTCAATAGAATATGAAAAACATGCTATTACCCAAGGCACATTTAAATCATTGCACATAAAATTACATACATATTATATACAATTGATAACAATAACATTTGGAATGTAATGACTACACATCAATTGTTCATGTGAAATAATCAATATTTCGTAATAGGTGCTAAGCAATTCTACTGAGGTGCAGATCCAATAAGAAAGGTTAAAGATTTATTAAATAGAACCCTGTACATCAACTGATTAACTAACTCCTCAATCTCATAAATGGAGAGTCAGTGGCATTTCATCGTGTTCAGCGCAGTGCATCTTAATACTTTCCATGTGGCTATTAGTTTTACCATTACAAAATAGATTTTTCAGAAGCCTTTCCCAACTTTCAAAGTCTATCTCAAGGATTAGGCATGTTTGTACTTATTTTAATGCATTTCTCATGGTTATTCCAAATATGGTATTGAAATTCAATAATGTCGACATTTCTGAAGCATTTTGTAAAATTTTGGAACTGTCGTCTGCCGCGTGGAAAGTGTTAATGTTATGGACTGTATTGATATGATGGAATACTACTATACTCCCTTTCATAATCCCTTGGACATAATTCGCGTTATTTCACGCGAGCGTATTTTGTTGTTGTTTTCGAGGCGCGGCGTCAAAATGCTTGACAGGCGCGATAAACATGAACAAGGTCACGTGCCGGCGATCACGGCGTGTGACGATTTCGAGATTGACCAATTAGGATGCGCGATTATTTTTTTAAAGGGACTGGTACGCACTTCCGGGTTTACGCACATACGCATTACTACGCGAACCTACGCACATACGTACGCAACTCGCACGTACGCATGATTTGATGGAATTATGTCCAAGGGATTATGAACGGGAGTATAGCTCTCAGGATTATATAGATGAAAAGAAATGTTGAAAATATATCAAAGTACAGAGTGTCCCAAAAGTTTTAAAACCCTTTCAAAACTTAATATCCCCGGTTTAATCATTTGCAGTATAAAAATAAAAACATTTGGATAGAGAAGACTTGTAGAATTATTAAGGTACCAACTTACACAGCTATCAGTGTTGCCAAAATACAGACGGAAGTTTTCCGAACTGTAATACTGCACCTTCATATAAAAGCATAGTATAATGAGTTGTATATAGTCAAGATTAGACAAAGGGAACGAGGTAGGGAAGAGAAAAAAGGTTCTCTACAATGATTCTTTTTAATTTCAGATTGATATAATCCTTATTATGAACATTATTAAAGTTGTGCAAAACATTTAATAAGTGATTTTTTTTTAATGGTATTATGAGTTATGTGGCCAAACCTTTCAGCGTGTGTTTTATATTGAGGGGCCTCAAAATGGGCCATGTTTGGTACTGAAATGATTCTACAAATTGTCTTTTTCCAAATATATCTTCCAATTGGTACTGCGACTTATTTAAAAAGAAATACAAATCTTTGAAATGGTTTTGAACTTTTGGGACACCCTGTATTTAAAATGATAATAAAACTCTTTTGAAAGACAAAACACTAATTCACCTCATAAATGTAATTCAATAAATATGTGACTGTATAAACACAAGAGTTTGCTTTTAAGAATCACAAAAATATTGCTTTTTAACTATTATTTTATTTTCCCTTTCCCACACAAACACCCCACAAATAAAACTGCTTGGCAACTGGCAACTTGGCAAGTATTGGAGGGTGCACACTTTGTTGTAGAGACATGATACGAAGAAGTCACTTGGGCATGTAATAATCACCATTCACTCCTACCATGTACAAATAAGGTCTGAGCATCATCGGCATGGGTTATTGTTGTTTTTCAACAACCTGTGTTTGTATGTAGGCCCGGTGGGGGGTCTACTTGGGGTAGGGGTGTGCCATCCAAGGGCCTAAAAATGGGGGCTTCAGAGTGGATTTTTGACAGAAAATAGGGTCTTAAGAACTGGTTTTCTCCAAAAAGAAGGTTCTGAAGAACTGATTTGCCTCAAAATTTGTTTAGGACGAAACACTCTTTCGAGATATTGGAATTTTAGAATACAATTTTTTTCAAAAAATTGGGGCTTATGAATGCAAATGTTCGTGATTTTTGAATTTTCAATAAAATGGGGTCTTAATTATAGCTGGTGCAGGTTCAAAAGGGTGGTCTTAAGAGCGAGCAGAAGAGGTTGAAAAGGGGGTCTTTAGGGCAGCACATAACTATACGCCTTTCTAATGTCAGTGCCCCTCCCCACCCCCACTGGGTTTAGGCTTAGTCAATCAAATCTGACATCTCACTTGAAAGCACCCGGTAGTAATATTTAAAATGTTATCAATAATAAGATTAAGCGACAAAAAACCCAACCCATTTCTACAGGCAAACGAACCGCTCAGGAAAGGTAGGTTGGTGTGTTTTTTGGTTTTATTTCCTCAAACGTTTTAGGGGAAAATATTTAAAAATGTGAAACAGATTGCAATTTTTGTTTTTTAAAAAGTCAAACATTTGCAAATAATTTGTAAAAATTGGAAAGCAGAAAAAAAGGGTAGGTCGGGTCCGTAGAACAAGGCCCTCCTTTTAGGATTGGAATTTTTAAGCTATGAAATTATTAATAATACTTTTATTAAATTATTAATAATTAAAAAAACCCACCACCTGCAGATTATGAACAATTGAAACAGATTGCTGCCAGAAAGCTACCCCAGAGGTAAGCTTATTTACTGTTGTGAGAAATAATAATCTCAAAAATATAGATTTTAAACATCTTTAAAGATGTGACATCACTAGGTGGCCAAGACCTTCAGAAAGCAGGACATCAACTGGGACAATGACATACAAAAGTAAAGTTCACATTGAGCACATTTTATGTGCAAAGCCACATGGATCAGGAAGAAGGCGATTTACATGAATATACAGAGAAAAAGAGGTCAACAATCTAAGTCAAAAATAAGATCCTCTTCTTTCCAAGTCTATACCAATAAGTGCCAGGTCACATCATAAGAATTGAAGGGTCCTTAATAAATAACTTAGAAAGAGTGTTGTGAACATGACACATACATCTGTGTGAGGTAAATGTTCATCTTCACTCAGATTTTGCACAAATGGATCCTTCATATGTGATGCAGCACATCAAAAGGGGACTTTAGGGCTGTGTGTTTTTCAAGATATATATAGATGAAAACGGACAGAAATAATAATTTAGGAGTAATTTTCACTTGTAAAATCTGAATGCCTTGATAAATTTGATGTCATTTTAAAGCTTAGAAAATGCTCTGAGAGCACACATTATAAACTCAAAATTGTCTTCACCTGCAAAAGTTCCCCCTTTTGATGTGCTGCATCATATTACAAAATTTGAAATGATTTAGTTGCTATTGTTTTACTGCTGAAAGTCCAATATACACACTGCATTATATTAAAGATCCAGCGAAGTGTATACATGTATTATATATCAAAATAAAGACAAAATCACAAGGATGTTAAAAATAAACATTTTATGAATGATCCATTAAAGGGAAACAAGAAATTTACAAAAATAATAAATGCGCCCAAAATCCATATTAAAAACAATTTTCGTATTTTGAAAAACCTGCTCTACAGGCAACACAGAGGAAAAATCATAGTTAGCAAACAATGCACTTGTGTAAAACTGTGACAGGGTCTATATGTCTACACACTCTTTACAATGTTAGCCCTTTCCCATCACCATGCCTTGCTGAACAATTGATGACCGCGCAAACTTTAAACATAAGGTGTATCCATGCTGTATGCATTCAAAATCATACAATCTCGAGGGTATTAGCCGTATTGTTACATTCAGTGAATGACTAGATCGAGGTCATGATACTGTTTGTTAGGGAACCTGTACAACTTGATACACATGTTATTTTTAATTTGTGGCCATATTTTTAGACCGTGGTGCATTGTTTGCTGACTACGAATTCTCCTCTTAGACAACACGGAAACTGTGACGTCAGTCCGGGAATCCGACCGTGTTGACACTTCAGTTCCTCCTGGTGTGACGTCACCAGTGAAGTCGCCCAAACCACTTCATGGTTCATTGCGTTTCTGGCGAAGGCTTGGATTTGGTATATGGCCGAACGTATTTTATCTTTTTTTAGATATATTTATTCACATTTTATAAAAATGTGAAATGTTCCAACTAATATATTGTATAACTTTTGAAAATAAGTTTCATGAGCACTTCGCTGGACCGTTAACCATAATAAACAGTATTTTACACGCATCATTAGACATGAGAAAGAAAAGAACTGAACAGCCTGAAAAGGTGTGTGAAATCGGCCTATAAAGGCCAAAAGCAAGCTGAAAATAAAATTAAGTGCAGAAATTTGGAAAACAAAATAGGCTGAATTCAGGCCACAGTCTGAAAGTTCTCATGTCTGCATCATAGGGATACACGCAAATCAGTGACTTCATAAAAAATACACAATATCTGAAAAAAATCAAGCCAGCCATTCAATAATAATAATATCTAATATCGGTCCCAACTCTAAGCTCACAGTAACTAGCAATGAGTTAGGTGTGAGTTGTTTGATAAATTTGAATACAAATATAATACTTTTTTAAAAGTAAAAAACTCAGCAAAGAGCCAGAGATTGTCAGTATATCACACAAAATAGCAGTGTTTCTAAACACAGTTGCAATATTGACCTCTTACACTTCATCTGAGTCATCATCCATATCAAAATCATTCACTAAAGATATGAATCCCCTGTGAGAGCGGTCTTCTTCCTGTTCCCCGCCGCAGAGACCATTCTTACACAGCCCATATTTACCACAATAGTACAACACAGTGACACCTAGGAGCAGCGATACTATACTGAGACTCATAACGAGTAACGAGAGTGTCCTCACGACCTTTTTCTCTGATGGCTGTAATATTTTGTGCTCTTCCAATAATGGTGGTGATGGGGGTGCCTTTGTTAATACATCTGATAAATCCGGCATTGTTGTCAAGACTAGAGTTGATTCTGTTGTATGTGTAGCATTTGTTGTATGTGTAGTAGATAGCATGCGCCGATAATTGTGCCTAGAGCCATTGTTTGAATTAGGTGTGAGCTGTAGAAGTTCACATATTAATGGGTAAATGTTCACCTGAAAGAAAAGGAAACAACGATAAACATTAAATACCAATGGAGTTATAGGTCAGAGAAAATCATCCCAACTGAAAGTGGGGAAATAAACACATAACAATTAGCACCACTAAGGTCCCCAATCAAAAGAAAAACACCAGGACATTCACCAGTGTGTGATTTGAACCCACGATCTCCTGTTTACTAGGACAGACGCCTAACCATTCAGTCACAAGTACTTGCTGATATATAGCACTTGGAATCTGGGCTTAGTGATTTATTTCCCGGAAATTCTGAGGAAACGATTGTGACGTTTAATATTTATGCACTACAATTCATGTAGGGGCATAGCGGTTAACTATTCCAGAAGAAGCAAAACTCAGAGAGCCAGCCTGCCGGTTGGCCATAATTAATATATCTGGGTGGATGCGCACGAAAGAATTTTGAGATATGGCTATATTTTGCTATTTAAGGATATTTCAGGCTGAAACAATAGCCGTTTCTTCCTGGTAATTCGAATCCCTGGTCACAATGCCACTTTCACAATCCTCCACTAAAACTGGGTCATGAGGGGTCCAGTGAGATGGTGAGGAGTTAGCTTTCAATGTTGATTGACTTTGACATGTTTAAACTGCGAATGGTTTACGAAATAGCTCTAAAATTTGAGAGTTAGTGTAATATAGTTTATAATTGATTAACTCTAACATCAGTTTTGGTTCTAATAGTGGAATCTTACAACTACTCTTAGGGTGGGTGTGGGGGATAATTACCCAAATCAATTTGATTGACCGCTACGCTATATTGGGTAAGAACATGATCAATTGATTTAGTATAATCATATCGACGGCCCTGCACAGAGCCCCGGTGACAGTACTCAAGCAGAAGACTTGAATACTGTTCTAAAATAGTGCACAGAGTTCAACTCATGACATATACACATGGAAAAAAGTATCGCACCACTTTTTGTTGTTGAAAAGTGCAAATGTGGCCTCGAATTTTGCCACCATGGTGTGATATTAAGGATCATTTGTTTGCGTAAGCTGTCCTACAAAATGCTATGCAATAAAAGGGCCACATTTTAGTTTGTGACGTAATCGATGTAATGTTTTTCAAGGCCAAGGGGAAAATGCATGCTTTTGTCCAAAAACATGCATAAAACAAGTTTGGGTATAACTCGATATTGAATAGACTTTAAAAACTTAAAATAGTCATTATATATTAGTTCTGTATTTGGTGCAAGAATTGTTCCATTTAGACATTATAGGCTACAATGCAGTGAATGAGTCCAAACATGCCATTTTTTTGTTGCTCATAAATTCAGTATACACGATGAGGTCACCGTTGATTTTTGTATTATTATTTGACCTCAGTCAACACTTCCGCAATATTGTTTTTGTCATTTGAACTTATTTAAAATTTGACTTATTTTGACCTGACCCCATAACCGTTGGGTGTACGAAAAAGGGTGTTTTTTCATATTTGAGGACAATCGGGCAACTTTTGAAATTTGACCCCAGATGACCTTTGACCTTGGAAGGCTGGAATGTGTTACCAGGGATTACAACTATAGAGATTAATCATTGGGCCTCTCAATATCGCGTTATATCCAAACTTGTTTTATGTATTTTCCCATTGGCCTTGAAAAACATTACATCGATTACGTCACAAACTCAAATGTGGCCCTTTTATTGCATAACATTTTGCTGGACAGTTTTCGCAAACAAATGATCCTTAATATCACACCATGGTGGCAAAATTCGAGGCCACATTTGCACTTTTCAACAAGTGGTGCGATACTTTTTTCCATGTGTATATTATGCATGCTAATCTGACCAAACGTTGTCCATGGTTTCACAAGCAGCATATCACATCATGGGATGGATGCTAATTTGCAAGGTGTCTAGCTGTCTAACTACAGTCCCGACCGTGTACTACAGTCCCGACCGTGTACTACAGTCCCGACCGTGTACTACAGTCCCGACCGTGTACTACAGTCCCGACCGTGTACTACAGTCCCGACCGTGTACTACAGTCCCGACCGTGTACTACAGTCCCGACCGTGTACTACAGTCCCGACCGTGTACTACAGTCCCGACCGTGTACTACAGTCCCGACCGTGTACTACAGTCCCGACCGTGTACTACAGTCCCGACCGTGTACTACAGTCCCGACCGTGTACTACAGTCCCGACCGTGTACTACAGTCCCGACCGTGTACTACAGTCCCGACCGTGTACTACAGTCCCGACCGTGTACTACAGTCCCGACCGTGTACTACAGTCCCGACCGTGTACTACAGTCCCGACCGTGTACTACAGTCCCGACCGTGTACTACAGTCCCGACCGTGTACTACAGTCACGACCGTGTACTACAGTCACGACCGTGTACTACAGTCACGACCGTGTACTACAGTCACGACCGTGTACTACAGTCACGACCGTGTACTACAGTCACGACCATGTCACTTTTTCCTTTTTTTTCTCTTCAAAACCCCCCCTTTTTAAGTCACATATATATGACCTTCAGTGACACCCATGTGACCTCATATGGATCATCTAACTTCTAAGGTCCTGTTTTGGACTTAAAAATGAAAAAAAATGTATTTAACACTATTTTTTCCTTTGATTCTGGTATTCAGTTACCTAATTTGGAAAATTAAAACAAACAAAACACACAAAAAATCAGACCGACCGACCCTACCTTTTGGAGAGCATCTATGGGCAAGCAAACAATTTTTTTTTTGCCTTCAGGGCAAAATAGAGTTTATTTTAGACAGATTTAGGTACATATTGTATATGTGACGTGATCAAGCAAAATGAGTCACATGTCGGCAGTTTTCAATTTTGATATTTGTCCATCATTTAAAAACAGGTGGAACATGCTACAGTATGGTCCAAACCCCACTTAAAATTGAACTTCTAGTTTATAAGTTACAAAACATTTACCAACTGAGAAACAAGGTAAAACATAAGAATTTGTCACTTCTTTTTACCTATCAAAATCAATATTCCTGACATCTGACTCATTCCGCTTGATCACGTCACATGAGGTGGGGAGAGGTTGGGGATGGATGGTTTGGATGAAGGCTGGGTAGGATGTTGGATAAGAGTGGGGATGGGTAGGGGTATGCTGGTTCCCTGCACCCTGGATCCCCAGCCCAACTTATCAAAAGGTGCAGGTACAGGCAAAGCAATTGCCGGCCGTAACAGTAAGTTCAACACATTGCATTGTCGCTCGGTTATGGCATAAGGTAAATAACGATCAACACACTGTAGCTGAGATACCGCATCGAACGCTGAATGCATTGTCGCGTTGCCATAGCTACGGCGCGATGGGGAACAGGCTATGACATGCGTGCATGTGCGTGTGAAGTTCGGCGCTGTGGTTAGTGCAGATACATGTGTAGTTTGTGCCAATCAGCAATTTGTTATCATTCTAAGCGTGACGCTGGCTTGATCGAATTTATTTGTGGATTTTTTTGTTGTCAATCATGAATATGCATGACTTTTATGCCAGCCATATGAATTTCTTAGCGCAACTTAAGAGAAAAATCAACCGTGCGCTGCCTTTCACAGTTTTTGCCCCTAAAATCATCAGATTTCTAAGGTCTAAAAATCATAGCTCAGCGATCAAATATCCTATAATTTTCGTTGTTGTTGTAAAATGAAGCTGATATTGTTATGCTTTTTTTAGTATATTATTTGTATTTTTAAAAAAATCTACCGTTAGGAGGATCTCAAAGTGAAAAGTGCTAGTTTGGTTCGTTTTACAGTGCATCAATGCTATTTTCGGCAAATACGCACTTCCAAAACGATCCCTAAATGTTGTAACTTTGCGACCCGATGGCCAATAAACTTAGTTTAAGTTCTGATTAGGAGAGCAGGGACTCTATTCTCATGTCTGTAAAAGTCATAATGATTGGTCAAAAGGAAGGTCAGAGGATTTAGAGATGAAAAATAAACCAATTAGAGTTGAGTCATTCGATTGTGCAGAATCAGGGATGAACATGAAATATCTTGAACCAATTTTGTCTCACATGAGAAAATAGGTCAAATAGTTCCCTGTTATATGAAATTTACATTTGATTGAAAGCAGAAATCTTCCTCTTTCCAACCATGTCTTTTAACTTCTCGACAGAGATAAATGAGAGAAACTATGATTAAAAGAGTGCAACTTGGTTTAAATTTATTGAGCATTTTCACAATTTGTGTGTAGGTGAAATGCGTAACAGACAATAGATTGGTTATTGACTTTGTATTGTTCTCAGTTGTTGGAAAGTCAACAAAGCATATAACCAGCAACATCACGCTGTTATGGCTGAATTAAAGTGCTATGTTAGCTACCAATATTATACTAGAGAAATTCATATGAAATCAGCTTTGAGTGGAAATCGGCGCGTACCTGCATTTATGGATAAGTTGTGTGGAGCCCATAGATGCAGGGAACCAGCATAAGGTAGGGGTTTATAGTAACTTACTGATTCCATATTGGTAGCCCTATAACCCTGTTTAAAGCTTGGTCCTTGTGCATACAGTATAGACTTCATGGCCATTAAGGGGTTTATAGTAACTTACTGATTCCATATTGGTAGCCCTATAACCCTGTTTAAAGCTTGGTCCTTGTGCATACAGTATAGACTTCATGGCCATTAAGGGGTTTATAGTAACTTACTGATTCCATATTGGTAGCCCTATAACCCTGTTTAAAGCTTGGTCCTTGTGCATACAGTATAGACTTCATGGCCATTAAGGGGTTTATAGTAACTTACTGATTCCATATTGGTAGCCCTATAACCCTGTTTAAAGCTTGGTCCTTGTGCATACAGTATAGACTTCATGGCCATTAAGGGGTTTAAAGTAACTTACTGATTCCATATTGGTAGCCCTATAACCCTGTTTAAAGCTTGGTCCTTGTGCATACAGTATAGACTTCATGGCCATTAAGGGGTTTATAGTAACTTACTGATTCCATATTGGTAGCCCTATAACCCTGTTTAAAGCTTGGTCCTTGTGCATACAGTATAGACTTCATGGCCATTAAGGGGTTTATAGTAACTTACTGATTCCATATTGGTAGCCCTATAACCCTGTTTAAAGCTTGGTCCCTGTGCATACAGTATATACTTCATGGCCATTAAGGGGTTTATAGTAACTTACTGATTCCATATTGGTAGCCCTATAACCCTGTTTAAAGCTTGGTCCATGTGCATACAGTATATACTTCATGGCCATTAAGGGGTTTATAGTAACTTACTGATTCCATATTGGTAGCCCTATAACCCTGTTTAAAGCTTGGTCCTTGTGCATACATTATATACTTCATGGCCATTAAGGGGTTTATAGTAACTTACTGATTCCATATTGGTAGCCCTATAACCCTGTTTAAAGCTTGGTCCTTGTGCATACAGTATAGACTTCATGGCCATTAAGGGGTTTATAGTAACTTACTGATTCCATATTGGTAGCCCTATAACCCTGTTTAAAGCTTGGTCCTTTTGCATACAGTATATACTTCATGGCCATTAAGGGGTTTATAGTAACTTACTGATTCCATATTGGTAGCCCTATAACCCTGTTTAAAGCTTGGTCCTTGTGCATACAGTATAGACTTCATGGCCATTAAGGGGTTTATAGTAACTTACTGATTCCATATTGGTAGCCCTATAACCCTGTTTAAAGCTTGGTCCTTTTGCATACAGTATATACTTCATGGCCATTAAGGGGTTTATAGTAACTTACTGATTCCATATTGGTAGCCCTATAACCCTGTTTAAAGCTTGGTCCTTGTGCATACATTATATACTTCATGGCCATTAAGGGGTTTATAGTAACTTACTGATTCCATATTGGTAGCCCTATAACCCTGTTTAAAGCTTGGTCCTTGTGCATACAGTATAGACTTCATAGCCATTAATCTGTTATCAAAACCATGGTTGGCATGACTTACATCTTCGCCATCTTTCTGAAATATAAACAAATTATAATAATAGTCAATAAATAATTTTTTGGCCTGATGTATGCGTTTAAAAATATCACATTTTTGAACGCATACATCAGGCCAAAAAAAGAAGAAGTTGGCAAACTGAAAATCTAGGGTCGCTTAATTTTTTCTTATTTTTTCTCGATATTTCTAAACTATTTCAAATATCATACATTGTATTGGTTATAATTAATAGCAAATTGTGTTATAATTAATAGCAAATTGTGTACAATGCATACAAGCTCCATCAAAACAGTAGAAATTGGACTAAGTTCACCACCCTTAGAAAGAGAGTGCAAACAGAGCTCAAGTGTTCCAAAAATGAGTACTTATTGAGCCTCCTAGAAAGCAAAGGCCACACGGACTCAAATTTTACCGTCAGCAAGAAATTCTGGGGACATGTAAAAAATCTTAAACGTGATGGTTCAGGAGTTGCTACACTTAAGGTAGATGGCAAAGAAATGGTTAGTGGAAAGGAAAAAGCAAATGCCTTAAATAAGCAATACTGCAGCGTTTTCACAACAGAAGATCTCGCAAGTATACCACAAATGGACGGTGAACCTATGCCCACAATAAGTGATATTGCTATAGATACTGAAGGAGTCGAAAAACTACTTTACGGTATTGATCCGAAGAAAGCCATTGGTCCCGATGGAGTTCCTTCTCAAATCTTGAAAGATTTGAGCCAAGAACTGGCACCAATTGTGAGTTACATTTTTCAGTAATCCCTAAATACAGGCGAGGTTCCTAGTGATTGGCTCACTGCAAACATAACAGCTCTTTTTAAGAAAGGTGACAAGAGTATTCCAGCAAACTATAGGCCTGTGTCTTTAACGTCGGTAACGTGCAAGTTGTTTGAACATATTATATTCCGCCATATCATGTCCCATCTTGAGAAGTTCAACATTCTTTCAGATTTCCAACACGGATTTCGATCTCAACACTCGTGCGAATCCCAGTTAATAATCACTGTTGAAGACCTGGCTAGAAACCTTGACAAAAGACTCCAGACTGATCTATTGATATTGGACTTCCAAAAAGCTTTCGACACCGTTCCCCACCAACGATTGTTACAGAAACTAGACTTTTATGGTATACGTGGTCCCATCTTAAAATGGATTCAAAAATGGTTAACAACTCGGACACAAAAAGTCGTTGTTGATGGAGAAAGTTCACACCCAACTCCAGTACAATCAGGAGTTCTCCAGGGAACGGTGTTAGGTCCTTTAATGTTCCTCTTGTATATAAATGACATTGTAAACAACCTTGATGATTCCACAATTCGCCTTTTTGCGGACGACTGTCTGTTATATCGTGTTATTACATCTGAACATGACGCAGTAGTCCTTCAGAAAGATCTAACATCACTGTTTGAATGGTCCAAAAAATGGCAGATGTCATTTAACACAGGTAAATGCAAGACCCTATGCGTGACTACAAAGAAAAACCCCATCTTAAACACGTATGTCATGGGCAGTGATGACCTAGAAACCGTCTCACATCATCCATATCTCGGAATTGAACTGAGCCATAATCTTAAATGGTCACATCATATTAACACAATTGCAGCAAAAGCTAATAAGTCACTCTGGTTTATCTGCAGAAATCTCTGGAGGTGCCCACAGTCCGTGAAACAACAAATGTACTTTGCCCCGGTCCGACCACATCTCGAGTTCGCCTGCGCTGTGTGGGATCCCCATATGACATCTGGCATTCAAACACTAGAAGCAATACAGCGCAGGGCAGCTCGATTTGTGGCTTAAGATTACAGAAGAGCAGAAGGCACTGTTACAAATATACTTCAACGCCTTCAATGGCCTTCCTTAGAACAACGAAGGAAAGAGATCCGTTTAACTACCATGTATAAGATACAGCACACAAAAATAGCAATTCCAATTCCTGAATACTTGCAAAGACAAACAGCACAGACCCGGCAATACCACCCCAAAAGGTTCAGAGTCATGAAAGCATCCTCCAATGTGTACAAATATAGTTTTTTTCCTCGTACCATCACTGATTGGAATGCCCTGTCACCATCTGTGTACAACACCAATACCGTTAATTGCTTTAAAAATAGTATTCATATCATTTAATTCCTTTTTGCCGTGTTGATTCAACCGGCGCCATTATTCATCTCAGCCAGATATTGCATGAATGCAACTTTGCTGAGTATTACTGTAGATGTAGATGTAGATGTTACTCACTTATTTACAAGCATCATATTTTGCACAGGAAAGTATAGAACCAGGAGCTACGTTTGTCAAAAAAGTTACAAAATAGATCCTGGTCCATGTATGCTTAAATCAAGGCTTGCTTATTTGTTAAATATTAAAAGTTAAGAGTTTAAGAAAGAAGATGTACATGTTCCGCAATCAACCCAGAAGTTTTTTTTTTTAATTCCTAAGTCATAATGACAGAAGGTTAGGGGAAGACCCTTATGTCTCCTGGCAAATCGGGTATGTCAGCAAATCAGCGGTGCACAGAAAAATAACAAAAGAGAGCAAAAGGCATATTTTACCCAACAGAAGATTGTTGACTGTATTTAAGCGAGCCAAAGGGAATAATCCGCTAAAGCAAGCCAAATGATATGTGCCATGAGTAATTTTTCGTCTGGTAATTGATGTTTTTCTTTGAACAGTTGAATATATCACTAGTATCACTTTAGCTAATTAAGTAGCTTAAAATATTGAATGAACAGAAAGAAAAAAAATCTCTTTAATACAAGTGGCAATTACAAAATTTATATTAAACATTTGGGAATGGTATTCTTCTGAACAGAAATCTTTTGTTCATTTGCTATAATAAAAAGTAAGGGCATTGAGGACAACCAAAAAAAACACGTTGTTGCCCCTTTAGTTTATTGCTAATTTATGTTTGCTCACATGGTATATGATTTTTTATGAACTATTACAATACATTGAGGATCTGTGAAGCCATTCATTATTTCTACTTTTATACCATTATAAAATCTGTGACTTACTTTGATAACATGCCACCCAGGATCGGTGAAGCCAATAATTTGTAGATTTCTACTGTTTTTACCATAATGAAATCTCTCTGGCATCTCGTCACGTTTATACACATGTAGGAGCGGTGTGCTGTCTACTAAAGCTTGGTAAACCTGTATGAACACACACGAACGGATTGACAACTTTCATATTTTTATTTCAACTGCTGTGATTGCCATAAGGCGACAAAAAAAACCCTGTTCAAATGGCCTGACTGACACATTTTCCCCTTAATTTTTGTGGAAAATTTGGAATTAAAAAGAAAAATGTTGATTTTGTGTGTGAAAATGTTTGAAAATTTCGATAACTATTCAAATTTTACCAACATTTTGAAGAAAAAAACAAAACATAAAAACGCTTGACCAACCGACCCTACTTGAAAGGTACGTTTGCCTGTAGAACAGGGTTTTCTTTCATTGCCTACAGGACGTTGCATGATAATTTATTCTTTCCAGAACAGAGGAAATCATCAAAAAAATCTGGGGTCCTGGGCCTGGGCCCATCTGGCCCAATGGTAAGTCTGGCCCTGAGCACAAACAACAAATGACAAGCCCTGTAAATGTAAACAATGTCAAATAAAACTTTACTAAAATTGAAAGCACAGTGACATTAGGTAAGTCTAATAGATATGTTGACCAAATTCAAATTCTATCCCAAAGGGTCAATAGTAATTCCCCATCCTCTGCGTGAATATCGAAGAAGAAAAAAGATTCCCCCCAGTGAGTCTTGATAATACATATATACTTGATCTTTTGATCGTATATACATTGTTAACTGTGCCAAAATGACTGCAGGATTTAGTGTTGAAGGAGTATAGGCTCCAAAAAATGTTGTCTTAGCTTCTGTAGGTCGAAGTAGGCTACATGCTAAACATTCTTTTTACACTTTTGGGATATGCCAATGAGAATTTCCATTTTTTATGGAAGTTATAGTTTAAAATCTTAAAAGCTTTGTCAAAAAAAGATGATTGTAAAAGCTGTGGGTGAGTGATGCAAATATAAATTTGACAAACCGTTTTATTTCTTACTCAAATTTATACCTACACTGTCAAGTTGTCCAGGTGCCGGCTCTACTTGAAATAGTGGACCATAATTAGCGATGACTAATGCAACATTGTTTTGATCCACATGTTCAAATATGTTGATATTCTCTCTCGCATTCATATTCACCATCCCATGATCGCTGGTAATCAATACATCTACTACACCAGATAGACCATTCTGACGGAGCATTCGGTACAAATACCCAATGCCTTCATCAATGTTATCCATCTCACTAAACATCTCTGGAGAGTTGATACCATGGCCGTGCATAGTACTGTCAGGATCACCATAATAGAGGAAGACAAGATCTAGATCATCATCACCTAGATATCCCAATGCTATATCAATCCTTTCTATTAAGTTTAAATTGTTGTCATACACCACATGCTTAGTCGGCATCACACCGTGTATATGGATTTGGCCGCCAGGGTATGCGATACAACCAGCTTGGAGTCCCTGATTGATAGCTGTGACCCATATTGGTTCTGCACCAGGTTGATTCCACCATTCCTGATGAGTAAATGCATCTTTAAATCTGTAGGTGATTTGAGTTGTGTTAGTGAACACCAGGTTGTGGACGACACCATGGCTTTCTGGGTAAAGGCCTGAAAGAAAATTCAAGAGAGACATAATCAAATTTAAGTTTGATATTGGATTGGGAGGAAACTCAATTCTGATTTTGGTGAGAATGAAACAAATTTAAAGTTGACCAATGGTATGGATATATCAAATCAAAAAATAAAATAAAAATTGTGAAAACTGAGCCGTTGAAATAGAAAAATCTACTCAGAAAATAGAGTCACTGACATACCAAACCTAATGGTTCAGTAGTAACCTTCCCCAACATTTGGTAAATACACAGTTTGGTTTGTCTAATTTAACTTACTCTTTGGTCACATTTATTAAAGGTATATTATGTGATCTTTCAGGGAACGCCCTCAACATCGAGAAAAAAAATTGAAAGCAGATTTTCTTGCAGATTTACATTTCTGATCATAAATCGTACATACATTCCAAGTTACAGGGCGATACGATTCTTAATAACTTCAAAAAAATAAACTGTCGGGATCCCGACAGTTTATTATTTTCACTCTAAATTCAATCTAAAACCATGATTTTCAGGTAATTAGGAATCGTATCGCTCTGTAACTTGGAATGTATGTACGATTTATGATCAGAAATGTAAATCTGCAAGAAAATCTACTTTCTAAAGCAAATCATGAATAGAGGGCGCTCTCTGGAAAAGATCACACAATATGCCTTTAAGTTGGGACCCTATTGCGTCACATGCATACATTTGACAAAAATTACATGTGATAATGCTCTAAGCCTAATAACTCAAAAAGTATAAATCCAAAGTGTGCAAAATTATACATTGTTAGAAAGCTAAGATATCTAGGATTGTGAATATCTAGTGTTTGTTCCATTATACAGGGTGACTTAGGAAATATATAGGGTGTAACAAAAGAAATATTACTATGAAATGTAATTTACTGTATGCTTCCTTATTTAAACATAGTGCTTTGAAATAAATATTGAACCCCAGATTTGAGAAGCCAAAGGCAAGGCCCTTCCGGTCATATATTATTTGTAGGGTTAACTAATTGTCAAACGAAAATACAGGGTGATCAAAATGTGTCAATTTTCACATAAAAAAACTATATATTCTGTGTGGACAGTATGACAAAAATGTATATAAATGTTTTTTGTTCAAAAGAAACACTTAAATAAAGTTTATGAACATACCTTTCTGGTAGAAAGGTACAATTCATTCAAATTTTATTATACAGGGTGTCCAAAAATGAAGAAAACAAATTCGGCTGAACCTCATTTCTGTATTATGAATTGATTACAATGTTATGCCTGGCACTAATTGCACTGACATCTTTCTAACATAGTTAAAACTGTTGATCTATAGAAATCGGCATTGGATATTGAACAATTTTAAAATGATATACTAGTAGGGTGACGGCGATGGACATGTTAATCCTAAACACTAAAAAGTGATATTATTGTGCAGATTTGGTGGATAAAATAAGCACTTCCTAGGTAATTAGTATCAATATAATTAGCAAAGATTATCTAAAATATTAAGGAACATTCAACATTAGGTCCATTGATACATTTTCAGATGGTATTTGTTGTATGTAATTACTTAGTAATATTAATTAATTGGGGATGTAATTAACACTAATTAAGGTTTGGTAATTACAAAAATGATATTATCACACAAAATAATAATTCAATGAACTAATATACACAAGGTTTAATAATTTATTTTGCCCATCCCATTGGAAATACATAGCATGCACCCTCACACTCATGCATCCTCAACCGCCTCCACCCTGACTAATTGTAATTTAACGAGTTATAGTAATTAATCTCAACTTGATTTATACATTTTCTTATAGATACTATTAAAGCAATAAATTATCTTCCAAATGAGACTAAATATACTCAATTGTGATGTATGGTTTGAAAAATATAAGCATTTGAATGGCAAATAAGCGAAAAAATGTTGCCCATCCCATTGGAAATACATAGCGTGCATCCTCACCCTCATGCATCCTCACCCTCCTCCACCCTGACTAATTGTAATTAACGAGTTATAGTAATTAATCTCAACTTGATTTCCAATTTTTTCTTATAGATACTATTAAAGCAATAAATTATCTTCCAAATGAGACTAAATATACTCAATTGTGATGTATGGTTTGAAAAATATAAGCATTTGAATGGCAAATAAGCGAAAAAATGTGACAAATCCACCCTTTTTGGAAATACATAGCGTGCATCCTCACCCTCCTCCACCCTGACTAATTGTAATTAACGAGTTATAGTAATTAATCTCAACTTGATTTACAAATTTTTCTTATAGATACTATTAAAGCAATAAATTATTTTCCAAATGAGACTAAATATACTCAATTGTGATGTATGGTTTGAAAAATATAAGCATTTGAATGGCAAATAAGCGAAAAAATGTGACAAATCCACCCTTTTTAGGGTCCCAACTTAAGAAATGTGACCCTTTGCAATACCACACATGTCTCTTTCACAGAGGCATGCCTGTTTTATAGATACAAACCCCATATAACCTTACCTGTCGCAATACTAAACATGCTAGGAAATGACATTCTTAGGAAGACAATCAAACCAGTCCAGGGAGCACCACTATTCATTGACTTTACACACAGTCAATTCAAAACACTCTCTAAATCCTGGTAGCTTGTAATTTGATCAAGAGCAGGCAAAAATTGTATTGTGTTTGATTGTTACTTTCTTTATTTGTTACCCTATAATACTGAAATTACATTTGTAGTTAAATTGTATATGTAATTTTTCAATCAAACACGTTATTTGTTGATTGTTCATGTAATTATTTTCAACAAACCATCAACCAGAAAAACGAATGTAGAGTACCCGATTAATACCCATGTAGTATCCCCCTATATTGAATTAAAGTCACATGCTCAAAGCAGGCGTGCTTCCCCTACATATCCATACAGCTTTACTTGTACAGGCGGTCCCAAAATTATTAGTATCCATCGATACCCAAAGTTCAATAATTTTTGTCATCATCAAAATCGATGGGATTAAGTCCGTTGTTTTTACCTCATCTTTGTCATGCTGTACTATTTCATTAGAATTTTAGATCATGAATATCGGATTTATCAAACTCAAGATACTCTCCATTATGTAAAATATTATGGCGATTTCACCTTTTTGACAAAGTGCTAAAAAATGTGTGTGCTATTACAGCTTGTTTGGAAGAAACTTGTGTATTCTCATAATCTCTTGTCTACTCAATATAATCTTGTGTGTCTTTCTATTGTAACTGTTATTAGTTATGGGTGTTCAAATCATTAATAATTCTTTTCCTTAATTCAATTTAACGGGTAAAAGAAGTTTGTCACACTTGAGTGACCCCATGCATTGTTTTATTTGACAAGTGTTTCGGGACTTCTAAATGAAGTGGTATTTGGTGAATCACCAGTGGTTTAGATTTCATTTTCACATTGAAGAATGGATTTTGTGAGGTTACACAGTAAGGGACTATATCATTTTCCCAAGTTTGTAGGAAATAGCTTCCGCAATATGAAAAAGAAGTCTAAGCCACTACTAATTACCCATGATCACGTCTTTACCTGTTTAAATGTCCCTCAAATTTAGCCTCAAAACTAGCTCATTATAGAAACAAAGCTTGGGGTCGCTCATGCGTGTAACGATCCATTTTTACTCTTCAAATTGAATCAAAATAAGAAGGATTAATGGTTTGAACAACAATATGATACAACAACAGTTTAAAATAGAAAGGAACCAAAGATATTAATTAGCAGACAAGAGATTAAGAGAATGTATTAGTTTCTTTCAAACAAGCTGTTTAAAAACACATTTTTTTTGCACTTTGCCAAAAAGGTGAAATCACCATGTCTTACACAATGGAGTGTTACTTCATTAAAATAAGTCTGATATTTATGATCTAAAATTCTAATGAAAGGTACAGTATAGCAAATACGATAGCAAAACAAAGGATCTAATCTCATTGATTTTGATGATGACATTTTGAATTGAACTTTGGGCATAGATGGGTACTAATCATTTTGGGACAGCCTGTAGCAATCAGTGACGTAGCCAGAGGGGGGCGATCCCCCCCCCCCCCCCCCCCCCTCAATATTGATGTCGTGTCGGTTGAGATTGGCACTGTCGGTTAATTTGACCAGAGGAATCATGGAATTATGATGGTCAAAAGTACACATATGAAGAAAAAAATTGCGCGCTATGCGCACATAACAGTCACCAAAAATACAATATTTTTTGGTACAAGCTTGTTTAGAGCCAAAATGTACCTCAATCGTGCCAAAACCAGGTGGAAAGTCAAAAAAAATGCGCGCGCATTTCTTTCTTCACTCAGAACAAACTTGTCGGTTCATTTTCATTTCTCGCCCCCCCCCCAATATGAATAACCTGCCTACGCCACTGGTAGCAATGCTGGCCATTCTAGCATAACATCAGTCTCTTCCACATGCCTTCCCTACCGCATAACCTTACCTGTAGCAATACTAAACATACTAGGAGATGACATTGTTGGGAACACAGTATCTAACCAGTCCAATTTTACACCAGTCTCTTCCACATGCCTCAAGGCAGGCATATCTATACCAAATAAGTCCCATCTCATACCATCAAGAAGCAGCAGCAACACTTTGTTACCTCCTGTTGTCAAGGACATGGATAAAGTAACAAAATAGTTGTTATTAACGTTGCAGTGGGCAGGGATTGGATTTGGGGAAGTGGAACAAGATCGGCACATTTCCCACACAAATATTTTATCTTTCAATGATAAAAATTGCCTTTGCTTCAGCTGTATCTAAAGCAAAAACTAAGTTTAGACAATTTCAACATTGAAAGGCAAACTATTAACTATCAGTATTGCATTGCATTGGTAGCATTGTAGATTCTTATTTCTCTTGGAATAGCAGTGATGAAAACCACTTGCAGCAGTTGCAGCAGGATAAAGACCTATGTCTAGTTAACTTACTTAACTGTGTGATGCTGGACAGTCTGAAGCACACCTTACATTAAGAGGATAGCATTGCTTGTAGTGATGGGCAGTTCAAGATCGGGAGTTCTGGATCAGCCAGATATTGGACCAGCTCGTATCTGGATCGGCAAAATACCCTCACTTACGACCGTCGACAAAACCAGCCCACATTCTTTTAAAACCGTCGTTTCCCCCCCCCAAAAAAAAATAAATTAACACTCCACCCGGGGGGGGGGGGGGGGGGGGGGGGGGTTCTCACATTGATATGGTATACGTATATGTGCCTACCTTTTGGGGTGCCTTTTCGCAAAAATTGGTATAGCGATGGGGTGGTTTTTATCACACACCAAAGCGCCCAATTGGCATAAATTGGGTGTATTTTTAGGCATTTTTGGTAAAAAGCGCCCAATTTGTGCTAAATTGGGTGCTTTTCTAACAAAATTGGTATATTGATGCCCAATTGGCATAAATTGGGTGTATTTTTAGGCATTTTTGGTAAAAAGCGCCCAATTTGTGCTAAATTGGGTGCTTTTCTAACAAAATTGGTATATTGATGGGTGGGAAATTGGCCAAAAAATAGGTATAGAGAAAGTCACATTTTCGAAGTGCGGGAGGCACATCCACACACGATTTTGGCGAAAGAACCCCCCCCCCCTGGGACTCCACCCCGCCGCCTCCAGTCAAAACTCTTTGGAGTATTTTGGAGGAATTCCAACCAAGTACCAAGTACTGATCTAGGGTGGATCGGGCCATTTGTTTGGGAAATATTTTACCTTTTCTTGGTGCTGTTTGAATCCTTGCAAAGAGTAGAAAACATGACACAAGTCGGAGTAATGAGCATACACATGACCGCATACTGAGGCTGGAACAATAATTCATCGGTTTCTGCATCAAATCAAAATATTATTTTATGAGAGTAGTAAATTATTCAATAATAGCTGAACAAATAATGGTTTTGCTGCGATATAGTGGACTTTTTAAAGCAAACTCATCCGCAAAAAAATCATGCGTCCGTGCATGAGCTTCTTCATCATTGATCGTCCTTGGACGGCACAGTGGAAGCAGCTGACACATATTGGTACCATGTAGCTTTATTCATCATGACTCATGAGCTGTGGAATATCACTTCAGTCAAGACTCAAGACCCATATCCTTTGCAATGCTGTCATCTAGTCTAGTTTACCAACAGACTAAAGTAAATCCAATTTTAGTATGAATTATCATAATTTATCAAAAACACATGGACAATTGACATTGTTGGTGCAAGTTGTTGCTTTTTTAATCCCCTCTCCCTCTTTTTATTGTTTCCCTGTAATTTTACACAGTTATGTGATTCTAAGCACGTTTAGGGTTGAATTTCATGTACAAACTTGAAACTAGTTCTGACTGACAATTCAGCAGCACATTTTTTAACCTAGTGACCCCATAGTGGTTGCAAACTCTTTGATTTGTTTATGGTCAAATTCTGGACAGGCTATTCTGTTGGACATACAGTTGCTGAACCCTGGCTTAGACCATGACAAGTGGTTTGAGAAATTATTTGTGTCATGTAAACATCGAAAGATTTTAGCAAAACCAATTTACTGTGTGTAAATCCCATAGGAATGGCGAAAAACATGGATGGTTCACAAAACGTGCCGCAGTTTGCTTATTTTTCATTCGATTACTTTCATTTTTTTGGGAGGATAAACTAGATTATCAAATTGTGCACAATGTTTTTTTGATTCACCCTGTATATACAGAGTGAGTCATTCAGGTCCCATTTTCAAAAAATCAGGAAAACTACTTCTTGTCAAAAATGTGACAATTTATTAATTGATTGTTACAGTAGACACACTTCTTCATACTTAGCGAAGTTTTCAAGACAATACCCAATTGCGTGCCATAATTACAACATATTTACTATAAAAAGCGAGAAATAAAAAGTGTTCCAAGAATACATGAATGAAGCCAAGTTGGTCGATGTTACCAATTACTGCACTAATAGTTATTCCCACAACACAACAAACTTTAAACTTGTTGAAATTTTATCAATAAAACAACATTTGATAAATGGACCTGATTTACATATTTTTGTTGAATCTCTTATTATTTAATGCAAGAACTGTTTAAAAAGAGATAAGATCTGTTTGTCTATCAAACCAAGTTCTTTTAAAATAGTAATTGCCAAAATATATTGTCCACATTTTGTTAACATTTATCTAAATAATGCTCGTATTGATCGAAAACGATTTTAATATACAATGTAACATAGAATTGCACATAAGCAAATTCATAGCAGTCAAGTAGTGTGAATGATGAGTTGTGTGTAAATACAGGCACTTTTTACATGCTATTCAAAAATGAAGATTGTCTTTTTCTCGTATCAAATGGAGTACAATTATCAACATTTTGCAGGATATTTGAGGGCGCACTCCCATACCGTCCATACTTATCTCTCCATGCCCCTTTAAAGAGATATCTGATATTTAGAATGGTTATAATTGACCGATAGTCTAGGCATGTTTTTTTCTCTTTGTATTGACAAATGAATAGCACTTAGGCGGTATGTTGCTGTTTTTCATCCGTTTCCGTCACATTAAATGGAAGTTTGATTTTGACTGCATCTCCAAAAAGGGCAACCATTACTGATCAGATCAATTAACAATGAATTTATAGCTGAGATTCCATCTACAATTGTGTAATATTTCATGAGATTGGCTTATAATAACAAAGTAATGAGGTAGGAGGTAGAACTTATTGAATGACCCTCGTATACTGACGTACATGTATGGGATAACTCAAGTTCTAAGAAATCAGTCACCCTTATTGTTTATAGTCTGTTAAAGGGGCAGAAATGTGGTGGAGGCAGCGCCCTCAATTACAAAAATATATGATAACAACTGGGATTTTTATTACATGTATGAACTTACACCTACAATGTATAAGGATTAAGAAAAATCAGCCCTCTTTGTACATTCTGATCAGCATTCTGATCGGGCCCGATCAGCATTTTACATGGTTAAGGGTGGTATTCCAACATATTTAAAACATTGTTTTAATCAAGTTCTGATGGGTTTTTTTAAAGTAAAAACAACAATTATAATGGCAATTTTTTAATGTTCATCTTGAACGGTGTGTGTTTGTGTGTTTGTTATCCTTATTTCTCCGTTAGTTTTGATCAAAGTGGCGCCTAATTTGCATGAAATATCGAGGAAATAACGTAAGGACAGGGAAAATGCTCAAAAGCGCAAAAGCACCAAAAAAGTACCTTTTGCCCAAAATAGCACGTTTTGCTCAAAAAAGCACTTTTTCATCACACAGCATTTTTTTTCAAAATTGTCTAAATATTTAACAAAAAATGTCCATCTACCTAAAAATCAACAAGTTACATAACTGTGGAAGTGTTTATTCTACACTTAGTTTAGTTTGAATGTAGTTTTGAATGAAAAATGATGATTACTGACAACGAAATAAGAAACACGTAAACATGGAAACACAATATAACTGCGCTTTTGGATTTATTTTTAACGCATGGCATATTTTTTGTGAAAAAATAACGGGTGTTAAAGTTTATTCCACTGAAATTGGTTAACAATTGGCTCCAAAAACAGCAAAAACCTCTCAGATTTGGCTCACAAAAGCCACTAGAATTGGCCGATATTGTGCATTGCGCGTACTACCGTGTAATCATACTGTGGTAACGCGTCGCGTGCTTGGCTCATAACTGCCACTAGAATTGAACAATATTGTGCGTTGCGCGTACTACCGCGTAATCACACCGTGGTAACGTGTCGTGTGCACGTTTGCGCAAGGGCTCACTGCCACGGCACTTGACTTCCTACACATGGCGCAGAAGCCACACGGGAAATGGTTATAGGCCTGTTGGTAGGGTATTTGGTGTCATGTGGGGGGGGGGGGGGGTGTAAAACCTAGGGAAAAGGTTTAAGATATGCCTAGGGTTATCATGGTACAAGTAGTGTTTGGCGGGGGTTAATGAAGCAACCTGATTTATTTAATTTAAGTTGGCATGCCAAACGATCTAAGGTACAGAGGGTTAATGAAATAGCCTCAGGAAATGGTTTAGGGAGGGGTTGTGATTATAAATCAACCTGGTTTGGGTATGTGTATGAGGGGAGGGATAAAACCACAGGAAATGTTTTAGGATAGGGTTAAGAGATAATCAAGTAGCCACAGGAAATGTTAATGTGATCTTTCAACATCCATGTTGGAATCTAGCAGGGACCCGAGCGTAGCAAGGGTACACCGCTAGTGTATTTGCCTGGGCAGACAAATGGCAGATGAGCTTCAACGCCTCCAAATGCCAGCTCCTGACCATCACCTGTAAAACAAAACCTCGGACCCATACATATACAGTTGCTGAC
Source organism: Ophiura sarsii (assembly GCA_035610835.1). NCBI lineage: Eukaryota > Metazoa > Echinodermata > Ophiuroidea > Amphilepidida > Ophiuridae > Ophiura > Ophiura sarsii. Next base: position 12,997,463 of record CM069448.1, on the reverse strand, counting down.
CAAACGATAGAGAAGACCAACCATCATAAATACTTAGGCGTCACCATATCACACAACCTCAAGTGGACTGATCATATCTCCAAAGTAAGAGCTAAAGCATCCAGCACCCTGGGCATTATCAGAAGAAACTTGGGTCCTTGTGCCAAAGGAGTGAAACTAAAAGCATACCAAGCACTTGTACGCCCACAACTGGAATATGCAGCAGCAGCATGGAATCCACACACACAAAGCAACATCAAGTCCCTTGAGGCCATCCAGCGCCAAGCTGTGAGATTCATCTGTGGAGAATATGGAAGACGCACAAGCATAACGCCATTACGTGAACAACTTCAACTTGACGAGCTACACACCAGGAGACTTATGACCCAATGCACAATGTTCTACAAAATCAAAAACAACTTTGTAAACATGGAATTCCCATCATGTGTAAATCAGCATCAAACAAACAGCAGAACTGGCCATCAACTTAGGTACAATCCCATCCAAGCGTCCCGGAACACTTTTAAATTTTCATTTTTCGTTAGAACAATTCCAATCTGGAACCGTCTGCCAGCAAGCCGTAACAGCAACAACCGTTGCCAGCTTCCAGACTGCAGCTCTACCAGCAGTGAGAGTTTTACAGCCCACTGCAACCCATCAACACCTGTAGCTGGTCTTGCTACTTTTTACTTGCACATCTACATCTTTGTTTATTGCACCCTGCACATCGGCTTGACATGAATGATGTTTACAACTATCCTTGGACAAGCAGTGCTTACTAGGATTCCAACATTCAAGATTCAAGACCTATAGTCTAGGTACGTTTTGCACTTTAGGCAATATTTTGCTGTTTTTTATCCGTTTCCGTCACAATAAATGGAAGTTTGATTTTCACTGCTTCTCCTAAAAGGACAACCATTACTTTAGATCAATTTACAATGAATTTATAGCTGAGGTTCCATCTACAATTGTGTAATATTTCATGAGATTGGCTTATATTAATAAATATTAACAAAGTAATGAGGTGGCGGTAGAACTTATTGAATGACCCTGGTATAAGGATGTATGGGATAACTCAAGTTAGAGCCGATTGTTTGACCCCTACTTTGCATGATTCAGTATAGCGTGTATGGGGAGCGCATTGGTGGTTTCTATATCCCCTTAAAGGTATATTATGTGATCTTTTCCAGGGGACGCCCTCAATCCTCGAAAAAAAATCGGAAGCAGATTTTCTTGCAGATTTACTTTTCTGATCTTAAATCATAAATATATTCCAAGTTACAGAGCGATATGATTCCTAATAAGGCCAAAAAAAAAAAATGGTTATATTGGCGTAACCCGCCCGACCCTAAAAATACGCCCGACCCTACACTTTTTTTTTTTTTTTCAGTGAAAAAAAAAAAAAAAACCCAACCGACCGACCCTAAATTTTTTTTTTTCTCGAACGAAGTACGACGGTACTTCTAACAAACAATAGGGAATGTTTAAACTCGGTTAACATTGTTCAAAAACAGCTGCTAAAAAAAAAAAATAATAAAATAAAAAAAAATCCCTACCTACCTACCCTATTTTTGTTCAGCCCGTTACGCCAATATAACAATTTTTTGTTGTTGGCCTAACTTCAAAATCATACTAGTTTTAGAGTGAATTTAGAGTAAAATTAAAAAAAATAGATTGTACCGCTCGGTACAATCTATTTTCAAACCATGATTTTGAAGTAATTAGGAATCGTATCGATCTGTAACTTTGACGATCTTTATGATTTATGATCAAAAATCCAAATCTGCAAGAAAATCTGCTTTCATAGTAAAAATCAATGATAGAGGGCACTACTTGGAAAAGATCACATAATATGCCTTTAAGTATCCGGTAAACATTTACTAATCCTCGAAAGTGACAGTTGAATAATTATTGCATATATTTTATTTCATCATCTTTATTATAATAATATAAAGAAGCAAACACACAAACCCAAGAACATCTAGGGCCTATGCTGACCCCAGGCATGGGAGTTACATAACACAAGAACATACAAATTAATACAGTACTCAAAGAAAGCAAAACAACGGAATTTATAAACAAAAACAACATTATTTCTGTCTAGCAAGACATTGCCAAAAAATATTGATGAAAATATCTGACGCCAGACTCAGATGCTTTCATTTCATAGCTCTCATCTCAGACAGAGAGCTGTATGATTCAGAGCTACACTATGGCAGCCGCAAGCACTAGTCCCAATTGGTACCGTAGTGCAAGTGTTCTTTGATACACAGTACCACCATCCTCAATAGACTCACAACGTCGCGAAATTCACATTGAGTGTCAGCACTGCCGATTTTTCACCTCAATATTTTATGAGGTTGTTTGATCAACATAATGAACTCAATGTATTACTAAGAGTTCTAGGAATAACATGCGAGTGCATTTTGAAAGATTTTAGTTATATTTGATGTGCAAATGATATTTTCAAAATGTCATTTTCGGGACGTCAGATGTCAATGACTGAATGAGCCTATGAGGGATGGTGTGGCTTTAGTTTAGTATATAGTGAAGCATGAACAAAGTAAAGCACCCATGGGTCATGTTCCTGATATAAGAAGGAACTCCTTTACATCATGGACTTATAAAGTCCATATACATACAATACCTTGACATATACCTTGAAGCGCCACACCATCTTCGATGTTGGCGAAGTTGTGTGGCAAGGATTGGGCGGGCTTTTTAGTAGGACTTTTAGCCCATTGTGCAACCCCTGCCCTGTGTTCTAGGACTGATGTGTGTACAGCCACAGACCGGGATGATCCCCTACTCTTACGAAGGAGTCTGTGACCTTTTAACGCGCTAGGATTTTTCTCTTCCGATGCACGAGACCACCATTTCTCCGTGACTTCGAAACCACGAGGCAATTGAGACTAAGTACCTTGCCTAAGGATACAAACATGTTGGACGTAGTGGGGCTCGAACTCACAACCTTTGTATTGTGAGACCTGCGATCTATCCACTAGGCCACACACTCTCTCACGCCACAGGCTCAGCACAACAAGCAATTGTTATTTGTATTGTAATGTTTACATTACTGTTAGGGCAAGTAATGTAAATGCCATGTTTCTCGTCCCCGCACGCGTCAATTTTGGATGCTGCATCAATATTCTTGCTACATGTATTTACTATTTTAAAAAAACACCTTTTAACGACGGTGTTACGATGGTATCGGGTAGAGTATACATAGCAAACTTATTATTTTTAATATTGTGGAATCATGGCAAATCGTGCGCGCGTGCCACAGCCGCACGGCCATCATCCGCGCCATCTTGAAAAAAATATCAAAAATAATAAATTAGTATAGTAAGTTCCCCCTCCAACTTCTGTTATTTATTTTACTTGGCCTTTAGTTAGGCTTTTTTTAGATAAGTACTAGCTGGGAGACATGTTAGTCCCAGGCACTTAGTATAATAAGGCCTAGTAAAAAAAGTTCCATGTTTCCCGTCCCCGCCCGCCTCCGTTTTAGCCTCTGCCTCCTTTTTTTTACTATTTGATATTTAAAAAAAACAAAACAAAAAAACCATGATTTTTTTTAATTTTTATTATTTTAAATTCTTAATTTTCAGAGCTTTAATTGGTCACCTAAACAGCATCGATTGACCCCTGCCTGTCTCCTCGAGTGACCTATATCACGCCCAAGTATAATATTCTCTTGGTTTGTTGAAATAATTTAGAAATACTTTCATTAATTAATTTAATTTGAATCATATTTTCATTTTAAACAACGATCAAGACACATACAATTTTGAATTATTTTTAACATTTGAAAAATACATAAATTCAGTAAATAATCATACCTATTTGGGGAAGAGAAGTGTTGACTGTAACATAATAAAACACTGATTTGTAAATGTTTGTATTCTTTATTTCATTTTTTGTTTATTTTTGAAATTGAGTTAAAAAAATTATAACTGCTGTTATGCATGTTATGTTGACGGGTATGTTGAATAGCATTCAAAACCTATTTGTCATTTTATCCATCATTCATAAATGAAACATCTTTCTTCACCAGATCACAGGAAGGCATAGGCTACAAACAACAATTATAATTTTATTTGACCCAAATTGAAGAGAAAAAAAAATATATGCAAACATTTAGTTACAAATCTTTACAGTGTTACCGTATATCATTTTACAGGCAACACGTCTATTGCACAAATAATTAACAAAATGTACTGAATTTAGATGGTTTTTTTTGTTTCTCTGGCAAGTATAGGCCTAGTGGAAAATCTGTTTAGGAGTGAGTGTCCCCGACACAGTCAGTTGGGCGTATGAGGTTGTGTTCGCTTTTCGGACGCCATTTTGAATTGGCGAACTCTACCAGGTACCTCTAGGTTACCGTAAATTAGTAGTGCTGTACGTATGGTAGAGTTCGCCACTTTGTGGGGTAGAGTTCGCCTGTTTATCGTACTGATCATAACCTGAGTGTTTGAATATGTGACTTTTGGGCAAGTTGAAAGGCGTGTACGTGTTTTGATTGACCAGATTATTAAATTAGTAGTGTAAAGGTCCTGTTATTATTTTCGTGGGGCCGTAGAGTTCGCCTGTTTAATATTATATCATAGTTAGTTTCTGTCAAAATTGAAGTGGATGGTGTGATCACGGGGGGGGGGGGCACTCAACATTTTTTGGGTAGGGGTACGCCCTCCTTTTACGAGTCACATCGCGCGTACTCACGCCCATGTGCCCTTATATGGGAGGCTCTTGTTTTGCTATTCGAATTCCCCCTCCCATGAGTAAACAAACCTCCACATTTTAAAAATGTTGAATATGCATTAGCCCGGGGGTGCCGTTCATTGTCCATCTCGAGGTTCCCCTTACCAAACTGGAATGTATTCATTAAGTATTCGCAATAAGTATTCCAAATACATTTGAATGCATGTATCCGAATACATAATAACCACTTATTATATATGTAAATTAGTTGTTCGAATACATACCAATGTATTCAAACTACTTGTTAGTATTCCTCATTTAATATAAGTCTTCCTATAGGCCGAAATATTTAAATGAGGAATACTAACAAGTATTCGAATACTAATATGCAAATTAGGAGATGAATACTAGCACCAAATAAGGAATACTAACATGTTTTTGAATACTAGTATGCCAATTAGAAGATGAATACTAGCACCAAATTAGGAATACCAAACACCAAATTAGGAATACTAACAAGTATTCGAATACTAGTATGCAAATTAGAAGATGACTACTAGCGCCAAATAAGGAATACTAACTTGCTTTCTAATACTAGTATACAAAGAAGATGAATACTAGCACCAAACTAGTATTCTGACCACATTTATATCCATAGAGGTCCTTGACCTTTGTTTTCACCAGAAGTGTGACACAAACATGAATGTATACAAGCTGATGAGATTCTAAAGATTCCCAGAACAACCCATAAAAGGCATGCATGGTATTCCAACATAAATATTTCACACTAGTCTTAGGCATGCAGCTTGTATGATGTAACTATAGGCTTGATATAAATAAGGGTAACTATAAAAACTTTAAAAAATATAACACATTTCATAAGCTTATTCTACATTTTCTGATTATGTTCCTGTCTTTCCTGTGAAAACCCAAAATAAATCATTCTTACCTCAGTATCTGTTGACAAGATAGTAGTATAACACCCACCACAATTTCTCTTAATAGTATGCACACTAATACATGTATTTAGGTCACTATTTTCACCAATACCAGCACACAACACACTTCACTTCCAACCCACTGTGATTCCAACCAAAAAAGGCAGATGAATTTGATCTGTCAGTTGACCTGACCATTGAACTTTGACCCAATGACCTGATCTGTATTTTAGTATTCGAACCATGGACTTAAGATTTGATTTTAAGTATTCAAACCACAAACCACAAAGATTTGAATACTTATTGATATCATGTATTTGAACCACTAAGATTAGAATACTTAAATTGAGTTTAGTATTCCAACCACAAAGATTTGAATACTTAAATTAATTTTAGTAGTCGAACAAATCAGAAATTTGCTTTAAAATTGGAGGAATACATTCAACCACAAAAATACCACTATATAAGTATTCCGAATACAGAATAAATATATTCCGAATACTTATTTAGTATTCCAGTTTGGTATAAAATGATATTTAGAACAATTCAAATGATTTTATAGGATCATGAAGTAGCGTAATGTTTTGTTGTTGGCAATGACCCCCGGGACAATGACATGAAACATGATCACATTAAAATAAAACTACAAGTAATAATAAAAACCCGGATAAAAACACCCCGAGGGGGGGGGGGGTACTTTTGCCAAAATCGTACGTGGCCTAGTGCCTACACCGGACATGCGGACAGATTTCTTAAGGGTCGGATAAATTATTAGATTACGTATCAAACCATGCCGTCGGAATTTAATTTACTGCTTTCTTATTAAAGCAACGCCCCCCCTCCTCCCTGCACCTAAATTCCTAACACGCACAATCATAAACGGTCTATGCACAAACACCCCCTGGCCACCATCTCACGCCCACATCAATGCGCCTATGCGCTACTTTTTTCAACACACCTACACAGCCGTTTTCGCCATACGTTTGGTAAACGTTTATGAGCTCTAAACGTTTACCAAGCGTTTTTGAATGTATTTGATAAACGTTTATTAAACGTTTGGACCTTTTAAACATTTATAAAACGTTTGCTGGTTTTTATTTATGCAATGATTAATATTAATGTTTATTAAACATTTTCACCAAGTTGTATTTCATACGTTTTGTTATTTTCACCAAACGTTTGCTTAACGTTTATGAGTTCAAACGTTTGTCAAACAATTTTGATTAACGTTTAACATACATTTTTAGCTTTCAAACGTTTATGTTACGTTTATTGATTTTTGTTCATTTCGCGATTTTAATATTAATGTCAATCAAATATTTTTTTCGAGGTGTATGTCAGATGTTCTCTTATTTTCGTTGAATAAATGTATATAATTTTACATTCACTTTTGGTTTTGCTCCAATAATCGTTTTTGAGATGATTATTTTTCAAACGTTGATATTAAAATACTATAACATGTCTATTTGACATGGAGTTTTTGTGTTTTTTCAAAACATCATCACAGAAGTTAGACCCGTTGGACCAAAAATTGCATTATATTAAATCGATGAAAACGCTGAAAATACATGTAGGGGCCTATTACCATGATTACTATTTTCCCTTTTCAAACCATCTGGGCTCTGTTGCATAAAAGTTCAGATTCATCTGAACTTGAGCATGGACTTATCAGATTGAGTGATTCTGAATGCTATAAGAAGGATATTTAACTTTGGCCGTACGGTGTAAAATCAGAAAGATCAAATCACTAATTATTCTTGCAATCTTCTTTATTTTAAGAAGAGTTATATAGGCTGAATATAATTCTTCTTACATGGAATATAGAACTTAAAAGTTCTAAGCAATAGGCAGATAGGCAAGGCGCGGATCCAGCCAAGTTTAGGGGGGGGGGGGGGAATGGAGTTGCCTTGACGGAATAATGTTCTCTATCATACTAAAAGCACTAATTAACACATGCACTGGTTACGTATACTAGACATACCTATAATGAAAATATAGTTTTATTGTCATGATTGATACAAAATAGAGTAGGCCTACAATATATTACAATACAATCATTATCATATACGATAATACGAGACATGCTAGATAGCTACGTTTATTTCTATGGTATGGATAGAGTAAAATGAGTATATATTACGGTGTAGGCGACCTTTAAAGGATCTGACAAATTAGCTGCTGAAAAGTACCATTTGCTGCTTTAACTGGAGTCACAATACGAAATTATACATCAGTGATGAAAAGTATTTTCAAAGTTTGGCTCTTAGGTTCTGTCAATACACGCAAACAACTGAGTTACCTTTAACTTTTATATGCTTGTACAACACAAACAATTCCTGACCAGATGATGTAATGTTAGCTAATTTGACAAAAGTAATTGGTATAAAATATCTTAGCCGTACATTAAATGAGTAATTATTTCCCTATGCGTACGAGGTTACATGTACGTGATCATGTGCTCAAGTGAATAGGACGAATGCTTAACAACGGATTACATTTAAAAATGATACTAACGAATTATGAAATAATTTAGTTTCAATAACGTGTGATAAATTTCATGGAGTCATATAATCCAAATCAATCGTTAGTTTAAATCCAACGGAGATTCAAAATGTTCGTCCGTTCGTGTCGGCCATCGTCTGATTTAGTGGATACTTTTACCATCGGGATATCCAAGGGGGGAAAGGACTACCTTAATTATGCCATTTATGGCACGATTCATGTAAACATTACCGGTCCAGGCGATTTCAACAAAATTGTGTATTTGAATCCAACTCCAGGCACAACGCGCCTGTCAATGCGCCCTTATGCTCGCATACCTCGTGCGCCCCACGGTCCGCGCAGTAGTACGCTCGGCTTAACGCAGTTTGTTGTGGAAACTGAGACGCGGTGCGTTCGATGTTCTTCATTTAGCCGGCATTTTACCTCAAGCGATCAACCAATGTGTACGTGCAACGGAAAAGCTCCCGGTTTTTAACGACGTGCCATTTTCATGACAATTTTCATGCACATTGCACACTTCATACATTGTTTGGATTAAATTGTTACTTCATGCTCGTGGAGGTGATAACTGATATATTGCGCAGATTTTGTGTAAGTTTTCGTGTTATAAATGTCGTTTTCATGCGTTCGTTGACGTTAGTATTTTATCAGCCCAAAATCGTATCTCTTCTTTTGGTTTGTTTTGAGGCGTTGTTGTTGTTTTCTTGTTTGTGTGTTTATAATTTAGTAAGTTCCTTGCTTGCTTCTTTCTTTGTTATAGGCCTCGTTTTGTTTGTTTTGTTTAGGTTATTTTTAATTTATTCGTTATCATTTGTTCGACTCTAATTTAATCCCTGGTTCTTTTCCTCTCGTGTTACTTGTTGTCTTGTTGTTGTTTTTATGTTATAATTTAATGTCAGGCTCTTTTCCTCTTTGTGATCCTTGTTGTCTATTGTTTGTTTAATCGTTTAATATTTACTGTTTCTCGAATGTTATTTAAAAAAATGTTTTTAGGTCCTTCTTTAATAGCTTTGTTTTGTATTTGACTTTGATTTTGCCAGTTGTCACTTCGTTTTTCATGTTTTTGCTTCTTTCTTCATTTTTTATTTGGGGGGGGGGGGGGGTGGTATGTTTTTCTGTAGACCTATTTTTATACCTTAATAGGCTACCGTGTTATAGACGTAAAATACTTAAATAGGTGAATTGTTGCGCAGATTTTGTGTACGTTTTAAGCTATTTTGGTTTGTTTTGAGGCGTTTTACGTTTTGTTTTGTTGTTGTTTTCTTTTCTGTGTTTTTAAAAATCTTTTGTGTTTGTTTTGCTAATTTTCTTTGCTTGCTTTTTTGCCTTTGGCCTTTTGTTTTGCTTTGTTGTTTCATTTTGGGGAGGAGGAGGGTGATGTTTGCTGGTTTCGTTTTTGCTTTTTCTTTTTTTCTTTTTTTTCTTCTAATTTTTGTTTCCTCTTTTTAACACTTTGTGTGTTGTTTTCTCGTTTTTCGTTTGCTTAATTGTTTATTATTTACCATTTCTGTTTCTATTAGGCCTAATTGTTTTTGTTTATGCCTAAACCTGATAAAAACCAATGTTTTTGTTTTGTCAAAGCTCACTTTGTGGTGGGTTTAGGCCAATTAACTATAGCATTACAGCTTTTGTTTGTTTGCTTTAATAAATAGCAATTTTACGCGGAATAGTTCACACTTTCATTGATAAAAATAAGAATGTTTGCAAGTTTATTATAATCTTTAACACTTTGCTTAGGCCTACAGTTTTGTAATATTTTGTGTTTCATTTTGTGTTTATTAATTATTAACTAATAACAACAACAAACAAAGACACAGTTCCATAAACCGTCCCAAATCCTTTAAAAATCCGTCCTAAAAAGAGGAGGAAAAACACCAAAAGCATCAAAACGCAATTACATAAAGGCTTACAGGTTTATCATGAAATCAATATATAAATAAATGGATAATATTAAAGCGCTTAGCATACCAAATGCAAAAATCTTATAATAATCATTAATAAAGCAACATTAAACAATTATAGATATTACATTGATTTTTTAATGCAAATGAATAAACGTTTCACAAACAATTAAAAAATACCATATCAACGTTAATTACTAAACGTTTGATAAACGTTTTACTCGATAATGGTTTGACAAACGTTTGAAAATAAACGTTTGACAGACGTCTGACTCGGTACAGATTTATAAACGGTTTGAAAATAAACGTTTGACAAACATTTTCTAAACGTTTATCAAACGTTTGGCGAAAGCGGCTATGTAGGTGGCATGGCAGTGACGTAACGTGTACTGTAGAGTTCGCCTGGGCATTATTTTGGCGAACACAACCCTTTTGGCGTCAGTTGGTCACTTTCGACTGGTCAGCCATCTTGGAAAAAAATAGCAAAAAATTGGAAAATAGTAAATATTAAGACCCTCCCTCCTCCTTTTTTTAAAAAGTCCGGACGGGAAACATGTTATTTATTTTACTATGCCTAATCAGTCTCTCTAGTACTATAAAACTATAGGAAAATTAATAATTGAACGAACATCACAAACGCAGTACAAAGATGAACTCGCGCGCCCGAAATTATCACGCGAATGGTTGTGCGCGTTTCACGCAATGTACGTGATACGCTGCTTAGTTGTGTTTGTTCAATTATTAATTTACCTATATAATAGTAGACTAGTAGTAGTCTAGTAGTGTTATGAATCAATAATATAATAATAAGCTTTTTAAATTTAAGTTTTTATGTTTTTAATTAAGTTTGAATGCGTTTATTCCATCATCATGATTCTGTTAGGCAGCAAACACGACATTTGTCATTCATTGATTATTTCCAAAGCTTTTGATGAGTTTGGTTGCAAAATATCTTGAAATTCTTAAAACTTACGATGCATTTAAAGTACTAAGTACTCTCATGAAAATTTGATCTTACTTGCCAACAACATCCGATTTAAATTCCCACAGGCTGTTTTTAATCGGAGTTTACCGACAGCCCGTATCACAAAATCAAAACCTTGATCCACATGTCCACAGTGTGACCTTGCATAATTTACCACATCCACTATTATACATGCACATATACATGCACTAGGCTTTATTCTTTTATAACTGACATAATTTAAATCATAATCATCAAAATGGCAGGCGTTGTAAGACGGATCATTCACACAACTGGAGCTCCCAAAGCTATTGGCCCTTACAGGTAAGTACTGTTACCGTTACGTTAGGCCTAGTATTTTTTAGTACAACAAATCATACTTAGTGATATTTGTCATCAGTTGGTATTATTCATCATAGGGTATTTTGCATGTTTCACTATCTGTTCCATAGGGGGAAAAAAAGAAGAAAAAAACCACCAACGTATGGGTTTCCTGTACTACGTTAGGCCTAGGCTAGGCCTATATAATGCCCTTTTTTGTGTGGGGGAGGGGGGGGGGGGGGGGGGGTGGGGTGTGACTTTTTGGTCAGGGGGAGGGGGGCATAACCAACTATTTTTTTGTATATGTATAGATCGAGTTCTAGCAAGTGCAAAAGGTGGGGGGGGGGGGGGGCCTTTTGAATCAGTCTGGGGAAACAAATAGGCCAGTTGGGGGGAATTGTAAAGGAGGCAAGGTCGAGCTCGAGTAATCAAAGAGTGAGATTTGCTAACTAAAATCCCTCGGTAGTGCTAGTAACAAACAACCGCAGGTGCAGGAGGGCCGAGGAAGAGGTGCATAGGGCCGACTTACTCCGGAATAGTGGGTCCAATTAAATAGATTGGCCCCGCAGGGCTATGGCCATAAGCCTTATCGCCAAACAGAAAAAATCCGTTGATTATCCTTTTCTGATGCATTGTGGGATCCAGAATAAGGCAGATTTTGCACTTTTGCAATCCCACACAATGCAACAGTAAAGGATAAATCAATGGCTTTTTTTATTCTCGATAAACCTTGTGGGAAAGAACTGAGCCACTTGGATGATGCTACAACGAGGTTAGCGATTGTGCTTTTTGATTGATTTCAATTATATTTGATGTGAAAATCTTGATTTCAAAATGTAATTTTTGCAACGTCGTGTGTCTATTGAGGGTGGTGTGGCTATAGTATAGTAAGGCATGAACAATAGTCACCATTGGGTCTAGTGGGGGACGTTAAAAACTTCATGCTGGTCCTTAAAAATGCGTATGTACTAAATTAGTTTCAATGTTTCATCATTCAAGCTGAACAAGATAGCTTCAGGAAAGTTTTCCATGACCGTTCAAGTTTAAAATCTGAAAATGTGTTTGCGCTTCGCTCACATTTTTTTTTTACAGATTTCAACATTATAATGGGGTCTCCCACCACATCAAATATTCTAATGTTAACGTGGAGGACGTTTCAAACGTCATACTGTATCTTTTTAATGTTAAAATTCTCATTTTTTTGTTTTTATTCTACCATGTTTATAAAAACCAAATCAATTCCCTTTGGGGCAAAAAAGAAAAGAAATGTGATATAACTGAAGTATATAATTTATGGAAAAGTTAAACACATGGAAATGGTGATACTTGTTCCAGACAGCTAAAATCAAAGGCCATTTTTTTGCCATTTTTATGTATTGGGATAAACAACAATTTGTCTTATTTTTTTTTCATTTCAAAATGTTGTAATTTTCATCGTAGATATATCCCTAACTCGTACTACACCACACGGCAACTGCGCGGAAAAAATGTTTTTATAACCCGGCGTGCAGGGGTTTTGGCTACAAAACGGACCCAGGCTATATAACGAGGCGAATATACTTGCCGAGTGTCGACTGGCAGCCGTGGTGTAGTGGCTAGGATCTAGGCCCTGGTGCTGGAGGTCCGTGGTTCAAATCGCAAGGGGTCGGGTGACCTTTCTGGTGAATTTTGGGTGTCGGAAAAGAAATCTGTTGCCGTGTGGTGATCTAGAGTTAGGGTTATACAGCAATTTGTCTTCTTTTTTTTCATTCCAAAATGTTGTAATTTTCATTATAATAGATAACCCTAACTCTACTACACCACACGGCAACAACTGTGCGGAAAAAATGTTTTTATAACCTGGCGTGCAGGTTTTTGGGCTACAAAACGGACCCAGGCTACATTAACGAGGCGAATATACTCGCCGAGTGTCGACTGGCAGCCGTGGTGGAGTGGCTAGCTAGATCTGTGCCTGGGTGCTGGAGGTCCGTGGTTCAAATCCTATGCTGGGCGAGTGTATTCGCCCAGCTATGTAGCCCGGGGCCATTATTTCACCCAAAAACCTCAGCGGCAGGTGGAACCGACAGGCTGGGAAATGGGATTTCATGGGGTGCGGGGCTGTAAGCAGTAAGGGTTAATATAAATGTATTCCAATTTATTTATGTGAAGAAAAATCTAAATATTGGTTTATCTTTTCAGTCAAGCTGTAGCTGTTGACAACACTATGTATCTATCAGGACAGTTGGGTGTAGATCCATCCACTGGTGCACTAGTAGAAGGTGTAGAGGCACAATGTCATCAGGTGAGTGTTGACAGCACATTGTATGTATCAGGACAGTTGGGTGTAGATCCATCCACTGGTGCACTAGTTGAAGGTGTAGAGGCACAATGTCATCAGGTGAGTGTTGACAGCACCTTGTATGTATCAGGACAGTTGGGTGTAGATCCATCCACGGGTGCACTAGTTGAAGGTGTAGAGGCACAATGTTATCAGGTGAGTGTTGACAGCACCTTGTATCTATCAGGACAGTTGGGTGTAGATCCAGCCACTGGTGCACTAGTTGAAGGTGTAGAGGCACAATGTCATCAGGTGAGTGTTGACAGCACTATGTATGTATCAGGACAGTTGGGTGTAGATCCATCCACTGGTGCACTAGTTGAAGGTGTAGAGGCACAATGTCATCAGGTGAGTGTTGACAGCACCTTGTATGTATTAGGACAGTTGGGTGTAGATCCATCCACTGGTGCACTAGTTGAAGGTGTAGAGGCACAATGTCATCAGGTGAGTGTTGACAGCACCTTGTATGTATCAGGACAGTTGGGTGTAGATCCTTCCACTGGTGCACTAGTTGAAGGTGTAGAGGCACAATGTCATCAGGTGAGTGTTGACAGCACCTTGTATGTATCAGGACAGTTGGGTGTAGATCCATCCACTGGTGCACTAGTTGAAGGTGTAGAGGCACAATGTCATCAGGTGAGTGTTGACAGCACCTTGTATGTATCAGGACAGTTGGGTGTAGATCCATCCACTGGTGCACTAGTTGAAGGTGTAGAGGCACAATGTCATCAGGTGAGTGTTGACATCACCTTGTATCTATCAGGACAGTTGGGTGTAGATCCATCCACTGGTGCACTAGTTGAAGGTGTAGAGGCACAATGTCATCAGGTGAGTGTTGACAGCACCTTGTATCTATCAGGACAGTTGGGTGTAGATCCATCCACTGGTGCACTAGTTGAAGGTGTAGAGGCACAATGTCATCAGGTGAGTGTTGACAGCACCTTGTATCTATCAGGACAGTTGGGTGTAGATCCATCCACTGGTGCACTAGTTGAAGGTGTAGAGGAACAATGTCATCAGGTGAGTGTTGACAGCACCTTGTATGTATCAGGACAGTTGGGTGTAGATCCATCCACTGGTGCACTAGTTGAAGGTGTAGAGGCACAATGTCATCACGTGAGTGTTGACAGCACCTTGTATGTATCAGGACAGTTGGGTGTAGATCCATCCACTGGTGCACTAGTAGAAGGTGTAGAGGCACAATGTCATCAGGTGAGTGTTGACAGCACCTTGTATGTATCAGGACAGTTGGGTGTAGATCCATCCACTGGTGCACTAGTTGAAGGTGTAGAGGCACAATGTCATCAGGTGAGTGTTGACAGCACCTTGTATGTATCAGGACAGTTGGGTGTAGATCCATCCACTGGTGCACTAGTTGAAGGTGTAGAGGAACAATGTCATCCGGTGAGTGTTGACAGCACTATGTATGTATCAGGACAGTTGGGTGTAGATCCATCCACTGGTGCACTAGTTGAAGGTGTAGAGGCACAATGTCATCAGGTGAGTGTTGACAGCACCTTGTATGTATCAGGACAGTTGGGTGTAGATCCAGCCACTGGTGCACTAGTTGAAGGTGTAGAGGCACAATGTCATCAGGTGAGTGTTGACAGCACCTTGTATGTATCAGGACAGTTGGGTGTAGATCCATCCACTGGTGCACTAGTTGAAGGTGTAGAGCAAGCGTGTGCAACCTGCGGCCCGCCAGCCTCTAATCTGCGGCCCGCGAAGCAATCCCAAAATTCCCATTGATGCGGCCCGTTTTAACCGGATACACAAATGGCGAATTGATTTAGTGGGGTGACACAGTGGCGTAGCCAGAGGGAGGGGCGAGGGGCAATTTCCCCCAATATTGACTGTCGTGTCGGTTGAGAATGGCACTGTCGGTTCATTCATCATGGAATTATGATGGTCAAAAGTACAGCAGACCTAAATGTTTCGCGGGCTATGCGCGCATAATGCACCCCAAATGGAATATTTGTTAGTAGAAACTTGTTTAAAGCAGAAATGTACCTCAATCATAGCAACTATAAGTGTAAAGTCAAAAAGAATTGCGCGCTACGCGCTAATTTCTTTGGTCAAAACAATCTTGTGATTGTGTGTTAAAATACCTAGTTAAAAGGGCTCTTGCAGCAGCAACAGCGAGTAAAAAGAGGAAATTACTAGGAGAGAAGCGGGTATCAGGACGTGTTTTGGAATGTTTGACAATCACTGCGGCCCGTGAATGGATCTCATAATCACAATGCGGCCCGGGTGGTGGAAAAGGTTGCACATGCTTGGTGTAGAGGAACAATGTCATCAGGTGAGTGTTGACAGCACCTTGTATGTATCAGGACAGTTGGGTGTAGATCCATCCACTGGTGCACTATTAGAAGGTGTAGAGGCACAATGTCATCAGGTGAGTGTTGACAGCACCTTGTATGTATCAGGACAGTTGGGTGTAGATCCAGCCACTGGTGCACTAGTTGAAGGTGTAGAGGCACAATGTCATCAGGTGAGTGTTGACAGCACCTTGTTTGTATCAGGACAGTTGGGTGTAGATCCATCCACTGGTGCACTAGTTGAAGGTGTAGAGGCACAATGTCATCAGGTGAGTGTTGACAGCACCTTGTATCTATCAGGACAGTTGGGTGTAGATCCAGCCACTGGTGCACTAGTTGAAGGTGTAGAGGCACAATGTCATCAGGTGAGTGTTGACAGCACCTTGTATGTATCAGGACAGTTGGGTGTAGATCCATCCACTGGTGCACTAGTAGAAGGTGTAGAGGCACAATGTCATCAGGTGAGTGTTGACAGCACCTTGTATGTATCAGGACAGTTGGGTGTAGATCCATCCACTGGTGCACTAGTTGAAGGTGTAGAGGCACAATGTCATCAGGTGAGTGTTGACAGCACCTTGTATCTATCAGGACAGTTGGGTGTAGATCCATCCACTGGTGCACTAGTTGAAGGTGTAGAGGAACAATGTCATCAGGTGAGTGTTGACAGCACCTTGTATGTATCAGGACAGTTGGGTGTAGATCCAGCCACTGGTGCACTAGTTGAAGGTGTAGAGGAACAATGTCATCAGGTGAGTGTTGACAGCACCTTGTATGTATCAGGACAGTTGGGTGTAGATCCATCCACTGGTGCACTAGTTGAAGGTGTAGAGGAACAATGTCATCAGGTGAGTGTTGACAGCACCTTGTATGTATCAGGACAGTTGGGTGTAGATCCATCCACTGGTGCACTAGTTGAAGGTGTAGAGGAACAATGTCATCAGGTGAGTGTTGACAGCACCTTGTATGTATCAGGACAGTTGGGTGTAGATCCAGCCACTGGTGCACTAGTTGAAGGTGTAGAGGCACAATGTCATCAGGTGAGTGTTGACAGCACTATGTATGTATCAGGACAGTTGGGTGTAGATCCATCCACTGGTGCACTAGTTGAAGGTGTAGAGGAACAATGTCATCAGGTGAGTGTTGACAGCACTATGTATGTATCAGGACAGTTGGGTGTAGATCCAGCCACTGGTGCACTAGTTGAAGGTGTAGAGGAACAATGTCATCAGGTGAGTGTTGACAGCACCTTGTATGTATCAGGACAGTTGGGTGTAGATCCATCCACTGGTGCACTAGTAGAAGGTGTAGAGGCACAATGTCATCAGGTGAGTGTTGACAGCACCTTGTATGTATCAGGACAGTTGGGTGTAGATCCATCCACTGGTGCACTAGTAGAAGGTGTAGAGGAACAATGTCATCAGGTGAGACAATAGAAAACATTTTATGGCCGATCGGTTTTTAATCTGGACCTATTCCATTTAACATTTAGATTTAGAGGAACCACAATGGACAAATCACGATTCACAATGATATTGGCATCATTCACTGCGATATAATGGACTTCAAAGTGTTGCCATTAGAAGCAACATATAATGTATATACCATTATACCCAAATATTGTCACAAGATATTTATAAGTGTGTTAGGCTATATTAAAGAAATCGTTTGTCTCAAAGCTCCCGCGCGCGTTAGTTTATCGATGCGCATTAGAAAATAAAATCTTGGAAAAAAAAAAAAATCCCCAAAAATCCCAAAATGTCACCGATATATCAGATTTTCATTGATCACATCATTTTAAATACAAAAAGTCACTTTTACAAGGATTTCAATATTTTATATTTAAAAAATAAAATAAAAAAACTTTAAAAAAACCGCATTCCGCATTAGGTTTTGAAAAACTGACGAGCTTTGAGACAAAAGATTTTTTAAATTTAGCCTTACTGTTAGTGTCATAGGCCTGACGGGGAAGTCTTTTGGTCTATACACTGGCGCATTCAACATTTAATCAGAAGGTCCCGGGTTCAATTCCCGGCTTGTACTCAGAAATGTTGCCGAGTTATGTTATATGTTAGGACGGTACGTGACAAAATTGGTGGCAGCGGTGGCCCCTGGTGTTTCAACACATGGGCGGACCCACCCATTGATTAATAATGTACCTTGTACCAAGGAGTTGTATTTAAGTCGTGAGGACGTGCCTCGTTTAGAGGGGGGAGTATTGTCACGAGATATAAGTGTGTTAGTGTCATAGACCTGACGGGGAAATCCTCTTTTGGTCTATACACTGGCGCATTCAACATTTAATCGGAAGGTCCCGGGTTCAATTCCCAGCTGGTGCTCCGAAATGTTGCTGGTGTATTGCATTGAGTTATTTATATATGTAAGGGCGGTATTAGTGACAATATGATGCCTCCATGCATGGATTTGAACTAACCAAGCAAATAGTGCGCCATAGAGTGTATGCATTACTACATCACTTCATGTATGTCCTCATTTGAATTGAACCATGCCTCCAAGATTTGATCAGTTCAATGTAGCGGGAAATTTAATTGTCTCTCAGACTACCTGACTATAATTTAACAGCGAGGCAGATAACCACCGCAAGTTCCACAACTCAAACAAACATTAAACAAGCCTCGACTCATATCCCAACTTACAAAGCAAGGACGTGAGCCGGTGCGGGAATCAAACCTGTGACCTTTCAACATATGCGATCCTCTATATGTTGGTATGTGATGCATAACCCTTAGTCTCATCTTCGGATGTGGTGTTTGTATGTACCTGACTATAGCCTATAATGGCTGCCCGAATCCGTTGTTATACCGTTCCAGTTGGTTTAGTATACATTCTATTCGAATGTGTCATCTTTAACAAGTGACACAAATTGATCATCATTCTTCTTTAGAGTCTTCATTAATTTATAAAGAAAATCAATTTGAACACAGCAGAACACTTTGTCACTATTTTGGATATGAACTACCTTTGATGTGATTCAAGACACAGGAAAGCAGAGAACCATATGTGTCAATGATCAGATTAAGATTTCAAATAACTGCCTCCCTCTCAATTGGAAGATGTTACCTATACTGAAATGGTAAACCGGCCAAAGTCTGTGAATCTACTATTAGGGTGGGCACTCTGGGTTATTTATGGACATGCTATTCTGTGGTTTGTAATTTGAGTTATATAGGAACTGATTTTTGTAGAAAACTAGGATTTTGAGAAATTACAGGGCATGTCAAAAAGCATCCCATGAGGAGGAAAATAAGTACAAATACATCCTATGTTTTATGTTTTCAAAAAATAGTCTGTTGGCACATTTACACTTTTAATTTATAATATCAGCCAATATCCAATCCGATCCAATTATATTTATATTTAAGTGCATGAGCTCCAAGTGTGTAAAAGGAATTTCAAAGCAAAATCTCTTTCACTTACAGTATTTTATTGCAATCATATTTCGAATAGATCATGAAGAATATTGGCAAGATTTTGGAGACCCAAGATGCAGATTATACCAATGGTGAGTGAGATGATCCATTAGGGATTAAATAATGTTTCAGTGTAAATGTGTATCACCAATCTACAATAGAGTTTGTGTCGTCTGCGTGGTTTATTTAAAAAAACATGCAGACACACAGTTACGCAGAACGCAAGTTGTAGCTTGGTGATGCACATTTACGCTGAAACATGATGTAATCATTCAACAACGACCAAGGATTTGAACACAATTTCATAAATAGACAATGAAAATAAGAACATGATCTAATTTTACTTCATTAATAACAATTTGAAAACTATTTTCAAAAACTCTAAATTGGCCAAATTAAATTAACAAATTCCTTTTTAGTTTAAAAAGTTAATGCAAACATTGAGCATTCCAAAACAACACACACTGTGGATGCGATCACGTAACGTGTAAACACATTATCCCCGTGATGCGGTTCGATCGGCATGCTGCCTTCCATAGCAGCCTGGTTTATCTCAAATTAAAAACAATGGTTGGGAAGATATTTATTAGATAATATTGTCGATTGGTGATGCACAACGCTGAAACATGATTTAATCCCGTTCAACAATGACTAGGGATTTGAACGCCATTTCATAAATATACAATGCAAATAAGAACATTAATGGTACTTCATTATTAACAATTTAATTCAATTTTCAAAAAACGATGAAAACAGTTGGCATGTTCATTCCAAAAACAACACACATTGCCACTGCGATCGCTTAACGCGTGAAAACATTATCCGCGTGGTGCGGATATCTGCGTGATGGTTGCCCATAGCAGCGTTGTATAACTCAAATCGACAACGCTTCGCTCCTGTACTTAAGGTATGGGGGAGTTGTTGAACAGTTGATCATAGGCATAATTTATATAATTTTTTAATTGTGGATGACTGATTGATTTTTTACAGTTGTGAAAACCACTATCCTGATGAGAAGTATGGAAGACTACAAGAAGATTAATGACGTATATGCTAAATGTAAGTTGTGAAAACCACTATCCTGATGAGAAGTATGGGAGACTACAAGAAGATTAATGACGTATATGCTAAATGTAAGTTGTGAAAACCACTATCCTGATGAGAAGTATGGGAGACTACAAGAAGATTAATGACGTATATGCTAAATGTAAGTTGTGAAAACCACCATCCTGATGAGAAGTATGGGAGACTACAAGAAGATTAATGACGTATATGCTAAATGTAAGTTGTGAAAACCACTATCCTGATGAGAAGTATGGGAGACTACAAGAAGATTAATGACGTATATGCTAAATGTAAGTTGTGAAAACCACTATCCTGATGAGAAGTATGGGAGACTACAAGAAGATTAATGACGTATATGCTAAATGTAAGTTGTGAAAACCACTATCCTGATGAGAAGTATGGGAGACTACAAGAAGATTAATGATGTATATGCTAAATGTAAGTTGTGAAAACCACCATCCTGATGAGAAGTATGGGAGACTACAAGAAGATTAATGACGTATATGCTAAATGTAAGTTGTGAAAACCACTATCCTGATGAGAAGTATGGGAGACTACAAGAAGATTAATGACGTATATGCTAAATGTAAGTTGTGAAAACCACTATCCTGATGAGAAGTATGGGAGACTACAAGAAGATTAATGACGTATATGCTAAATGTAAGTTGTGAAAACCACTATCCTGATGAGAAGTATGGGAGACTACAAGAAGATTAATGACGTATATGCTAAATGTAAGTTGTGAAAACCACTATCCTGATGAGAAGTATGGGAGACTACAAGAAGATTAATGATGTATATGCTAAATGTAAGTTGTGAAAACCACCATCCTGATGAGAAGTATGGGAGACTACAAGAAGATTAATGACGTATATGCTAAATGTAAGTTGTGAAAACCACTATCCTGATGAGAAGTATGGGAGACTACAAGAAGATTAATGATGTATATGCTAAATGTAAGTTGTGAAAACCACTATCCTGATGAGAAGTATGGGAGACTACAAGAAGATTAATGACGTATATGCTAAATGTAAGTTGTGAAAACCACTATCCTAATGAGAAGTATGGGAGACTACAAGAAGATTAATGACGTATATGCTAAATGTAAGTTGTGAAAACCACTATCCTGATGAGAAGTATGGGAGACTACAAGAAGATTAATGACGTATATGCTAAATGTAAGTTGCATGTATCAATAGTCAGATTTAGACCATTGATCTGTAATCTTAGTTTCAGTTTTACGTGGATAGAATGGACTGAAATAATCCAGCACTGATCTGTTAATGAATTGACTGATTTGTTCACAACATACTGACTACGTGTAATCGGTTCACATTCTGACTGATTTGCTCACATGCTGACTAAAATGAACACATCTGTTCACAAACTGGCTGGTCTGTTCACAAACTGAATAATCAGTGCACAAACTGACTAATCAGTTCACAAACTGACTAATCAGTTCACAAACTGACTAATCTGTTCACAAACTGACTAGTCTGTTCACAAACTGACTAATCAGTTCACAAACTGACTAATCAGTTCACAAACTGACTAGTCTGTTCACAAACTGACTAATCAGTTCACAAACTGACTAATCAGTTCACAAACTGACTAGTCTGTTCACAAACTGACTAATCTGTTCACAAACTGACTAATCTGTTCACAAACTGACTAATCTGTTCACAAACTGACTAATCTGTTCACAAACTGACTAATCTGTTCACAAACTGACTAATCTGTTCACAAACTGACTGATCTGTTCACAAACTGACTGATCTGTTCACAAACTGACTGATCTGTTCATAAACTGACTAATCTGTTCACAAACTGACTAATCTGTTCACAAACTGACTAATCAGTTCACAAACTGACTAGTCTGTTCACAAACTGACTAATCTGTTCACAAACTGACTAATCTGTTCACAAACTGACTAATCTGTTCACAAACTGACTAATCTGTTCACAAACTGACTAATCAGTTCACAAACTGACTAGTCTGTTCACAAACTGACTAATCTGTTCACAAACTGACTAATCTGTTCACAAACTGACTAATCTGTTCACAAACTGACTAATCTGTTCACAAACTGACTAATCTGTTCACAAACTGACTAATCTGTTCACAAACTGACTGATCTGTTCATAAACTGACTAATCTGTTCACAAACTGACTGATCTGTTCACAAACTGACCAATCAGTTCACAGACTGACCAATCAGTTCACAGACTGACCAATCAGTTAACAAATTGACTAGTTTGTTCACAAACTGACTGATCTGTTCACAAACTGACTGATCTGTTCACAAACTGACTAATCAGTTCACAAACTGACTGATCAGTTCTCAAACTGACTAATCAGTTCACAGACTGACTGATCTGTTCACAAACTGACTGATCTGTTCACAAACTGACAGATCTGTTCACAAACTGACTGATCTGTTCACAAACTGACTGATCTGTTCACAAACTGACTTGTCTGTTCACAAACTGACTAGTCTGTTGACCGATTCCAAACGTGACTTTCCTAATCATTCACCAATTTGTTTGTGGTTTACTTTGATTCCAGATTTCACATCGACCCCACCTGCTAGAGCTGCCTTTCAGGTGGCTGGTCTACCAATGGTAAGTACACTTACTCAATAAGTAACATGGCAGCTATTATCAATTATGCCTTTTCACATCAAAAGGTGTTGGTGTGAAAAGACCATATTTGTGATAATTGCTCTGTGTCACATATAGTTTGTTCAGCATATTATTGACTACCACAGTAGCTATTGGATGGTAATTACTCAATAAACCTTTTCACACTGCCCGACGATCGATCATATTTCAACCGATCTTCATTGTGTAGGCTACCATAACAGTCGTTTCTGTTGTTTGAGTTTTTCAGCGGTGATCGATCGTTTCCCCTGCTTGCGATCGACCAAATTTCGGCCGGTCGATTATGTTGATAGTTAGTTGGGGGTTAGCATTGAAAGACGATCGCTAAAGATCGATTGTTGGAGAAAAAGTGGCCATTCTCAGTGTGAATGTGTTTCACAGTCGATCGGTAATATTTTAGCATAGTCTCAAAGAAAACAACGTTCGATCGTACACAGATCGATCGCCGGGCCAGTATGAAAATTTTAAATTTGTAGGTAAACATATAACAAATCTTACTACTATTATACTAGAATATCTTAAAAGATTTGAAATATTTTAAATTACTGAAGCAATCCTTGACTCTGTATTATTACGCTGTTACCTATCTTCTATTTTATTGGTTAAGAGTGATGTACCTTAGCACCAATCTTAATTGATCATATAAATATGTTTTAGCTCATTGTCGTAAGACAATTAATTCTTAAGTGGTATATATAACTGTATCCAATCTAATCCAATCTTAATACTCCTCATCATAATCCAGGAGAAATAATTTGACAATACTTACAATAGTGGTTTCAGTAAGCGTATAGATGAACGCTGGTTGTGTGTTAGATCCCTTCCATTTCACACGGCATATGCTCACTTAATTTGAATTTATGTCCAGATGATTCTTTTCAGAAATCCTGCACACGCCACTGTCCTCATCATAACCCACGAGATATAATTTGACAAAACTTATGATTTTGAATTCATGTTCAGATCATTTTGTTTCTGAAAATTATCTGAGAACTTTTAGCACCATATCCAAATTATGTTTGCAATTGTTCAGAGATGCAAGACTTCCGGAAATTTCCTGAATTAAAAGGGAAAAAATAGGGGGTTGATATAATAGCCTATTCTCCGGACGAGCCCCCATAAATGTTTGATGCTGTGCGCAAGCGCTTGGGCCGTCTGGCCAAAATTGTGTAAAAAATCCAGGAAATGGTTCAATCGTCCACTTACATCCCTGATTTTTATTGACAGTGTTCCTAGCAGTAGCACAGTGACTTTCATGAGAATTTGTTATACCATTATCTTTGTGATCAAATTATTCACATTATTCACATTTATGTATTGATTTGTTTTCTTTTCAACAGGATGGTTTGTTGGAGATAGAGTGTATTGCTGTCCTTGGCACAATTACTGATCAACCATCAGAAACTAATGTCAACTAATGAAAGAATGTCAACAGATATAAAAGATAGAGCAATAACATTGACACAATAATCCGGTGTCTGAATCCTGCAACGACTCTCCTCAAAATCATTGCAAGAATCTAACTGGATTCTATAATCAAAACAAAGAATTCTCGATCAAAACGTTTATTCCAGTCACGCCAGCATTCATCCAAATTTTGAATGCAGCGTGATGAGCCCTTGACAACCACACCACAACGCGATCGTTCGTGACATGAATAAACATAAGCTTACATAATTGTCCAATCACGCAGTGTGGGGTCTTGTTGATTATGGCCGCGATTGGTCAATTACCTATTTTACCTATTTGTTTACAAGTACATCACATCTTCCGGTTTTACTGCATGCGCCCTTGCCATCGCGATTGATGCGGTCACGCACAATACGCCCCAGTCGCATGGGACACTGAGGAATCGTATTATTGATCGAGAATTCTTTGTTTTGATTAACGTAACTTTTTTTCATCTTTTTTTTCAAACCAAGATATATATGATAAGAATATGTTTATGTTAGTATTATGTAACCAAATTGTCACCTGCAATCATGTTTTGTATTCCTGATTGAAAATAAATTTCTAATATGCTTTCAAATAATAATGATTTGTTTCTTGCAAAATTATTCAAATTTTGGCAGTGCAAAGAGGCTTACTTCAATAATGGCAATCTCTTAAGACTTAACACAGAGGGCTAAAACAGAGTTATTTGATTTGATTTATGTTAGTTAAACAACTAGCCTAGTAGTTATATAGTAATAATAATTATTAAGTCAATGATTCCTGAATTACAACTTGAATAGGAAAACAGGAAAAAGTTTTGAAAAATATACTGAGTTAAAACTTTAGGTGGTTAACTCGGCTCTGGTGATGGCATTGATTTGTTTCAAATTAGCAGAGGATGAGTATATTGATAAGAAAAGAAGATGCCTAAAAAATAAATAAATAAAAACAAATGCACTTTTTCAATCTATTTCCTCCATTATTATGTTTTGAGTGTCCAAGCGACCAATTCATGGGCTCTATCTATTTAATTTTATATCAATACTGCTGAAGTCCCGTATACAATAGCTAAAAAATTATGAAGAGGTGAAGATCATTCCAAACTTATTGATTTTTGTTTTTTTCTATTTCGGCCGCTTGAAATTCTCAACAAAGACTTTGTATACATTAGTGTTATTCTTGTATACATTAGTGCTCATTCATCTGGCGCCCATGTTAACACAGCCTCTATGGTTTAGTGGGTAATCCTTCCCTGCAATAGGTCTATGGTCTTTGTTAATTTAATTCACACCAGTTTGTCTGAGTCTATACAGGGTGAGTAAAAAACATACTCAACTTTATGATTTTATTTTTTAAAATCTGTGCAACAATTTCTCAGATTATTTGTTCTGGCAGAGAGGCTGTCTCATTAGCTTTCAAAATAATTATAGTTGGTTGGTTGAGGAAAACATGTATTATGCCCATTTAGAAAAAGTATACATTTT
This sequence comes from Ophiura sarsii, assembly GCA_035610835.1. Classification (NCBI taxonomy): domain Eukaryota; kingdom Metazoa; phylum Echinodermata; class Ophiuroidea; order Amphilepidida; family Ophiuridae; genus Ophiura; species Ophiura sarsii. Next base: position 12,971,453 of record CM069448.1, on the reverse strand, counting down.
AAAAAACCGAACAAGATTAGTAATATATTTCTAAAAAGCTATTTTGAATTTCACTATTGAATAACGGTACACTCTCTAATTCGATCATTACATTCATCTTTGCTCTGCTGAATTTACGAAATAATTACATTGTTTTGTCATCAGTTTGCAATTAATGTATGAACATAATATCTGAGCTAGTTTGGTTTGTCTTATTAATTAGCTATTGCATCACATGCATGCATGCATCCACTTATTCATAAATATCTGGTGTCATTGAGTACAATACTCAATATTTTGTTTGGTTTCAAAAATACTGTAACTTTACCAAAATAGTCATAACTTGATTAAACGGTACCATGAAATGTTGTGATTCTTTTTGCTGATAACAGTAAATAAATTCAGCTATTGATTCAATCATTGATTGCCTTCATATTCTGTTAAGAAATATTTTAATACATTTATTTTACTATGGGTACAGGTTTGATTTACTCACCCTATATATTATTTTATCTTTTAATTTGGTATGAATTTTAAAATGTAATTACATCCCTGTTTTAGTAAACATTTAAAATCATTGACGTATATGATATACTACATGTACCAGTCACCATTTTTACTCTGAACAGAGGAGGCAGATTTGTAAACCAAATCAATACTTCAATAGTCACTAAATATTATATATTTTTGTTGGAGAATTCATGATATTATCATGACTGTAATGTTATAATAAACACATGTCATACAACAGACAGCTGTTAATTTTTGCCCATCTCAAATGTATAAATAGTACTATAAAAGTGGACATTTTTGCACATGTAATTTGTTTGCACCTTGCACATTTTGAATAATTTTGCTTATTTTTGTTGTTGCGATTTTGAGCGTCCTTACATGCAAAATGAATAATGTGACCAGTCGCGTCAAAAAGGACATGTTGTCGGCAAACACAGTTTTGAGATAGAGGGCAATATATTTGGTGAAACATAAAGAAAATAATAGACAAAAATATGCTTCTTCAATCCATATCTTGTGATTACAAAGTCCGATTACATTCAACAAGGTATCATTTTGAAGCTTAAAGTGTTCTCTTTCAAATCATACCAATAACTCAGAATTGACTCGGGCCTCCAACATGTCCATTTTGACGTGACGGGTCACATATTCATGCTTGCTGATTTTAGCGCAAAAATAAATGTAACATGAAAATCAAAATAAATGTAACATGAAAATTTCCACTTGATACAAGGATATGAATATTATTGTTATTGAAATATGAACAAGGTGTGTCAAAAATTGTCTTCTTGTATTCAATTAACTCAGAGCCCACAAAAGGCCACAGCAAATAGCTGCTGTGCCGTATGCTTCACGATTTTATCTCATAAAGGTCTCGAAAAGTTAATTTTTTAAGCTCCCTGTTTACTTAGGGCAATCAGTTAGTCGTTTGCCTGCTATGCGGGCGGCCCAGGTTCGATCCCCGGCGCGGACGAAAAAAACAGTGATCTTTCCCCAAAAATTTGACCCATTTTTCTCCCCTGATAGTTTAATTGTACGATTAGATAGTTGGGTTAACCAAAAGATGTTTCACAAAAAAAATCTTTTAAATAAATAGTTTAAAATAAAACATGATTTGTATACTTTTGTGACCTGCCACGATGCAATGCAAGCTTTTGTAGAGTGTATTGCAGCCTTCAGCTAAGCTGCTGCAACCATGGAAGAGTCACTTGGCATGACGGCTACGCATCCGCGACCAAGAAAAACATCGTAAATGGTTTAGTTTTCACGACATGACGTCTTGAAAAAGGAGTGCTTTGTGGTATAGATTGGGGCGGACCTACGTCATGCTGGTGAAAACAATCAAATGCCGGTGAAAACAAAACAATTTGCGCAGATCAATCAATTAAGGCAACCACACATTGCGCCTACTGCGAATCAAGTGCGTAACGCTCAGGGTTGAGTGCGTGCATGGAATGTTTTGCTTTTAAAACACCGGTTGCCATCCTATATCAGTGACATAAGTTTTTCATATTGGGGAAAAGAAATAATAGTGAACCGATACCAACGAAAAAAAGTGTGCTCAAAATTTGCTATTTTACATTAATTTTGCCATGATTGAGGTACATTTTGGCTTCATATATTAGTACAAAGATTCTACAAACGTAAATTATTACGATTCTTTTTATTTATTATTATTATTATAATTATTTTTTTGGGGGAGGGGACCATGCACATGAAGCATGTAAAACATTGCTCTCTTTGTACTTATTTGAATGTCCCATCAGAAATTTAGATGGTTGAAATATAAATCACATAATGCTTGTATGGGTCAAGATGGCAAAATCTGTACTAAACACAACACCAAAAGTAAGTCCCCCCCTAAACAATTCGTCATAACATCGTAAGATAAAACATTTTACCAATAAAACTTAGTTAGAAATAATCCTATGACTGTTTCCTAAGTGGTGTTTGAAAACGAAAGATGTCCATGACTTCATGGCTGAATAAGCTCAAAAATAAGACAAAAACTGCCCTTCTCAAAAGTCACAACTCACTATGCTAATATCTGAGCCAAGAATGGGATTTACATGGCTGAATGATCATGAATTGATTACACATTACAGTAAATTTTCCATTAGTGAGAAGCAATTCATAAACTTTTGTGACTTTTGAGAATGACATAGGGAAAGCATAGTGTGCTTCCGTCGTCGTTCTTCAGCGGAGTCCGGTGTTCCCCATGGTTTGGTGATGAATACATGTTTATGTTTCAGCTGAGGCGCCAAATGAAGGCGAATTAGAAAATAATTTATTTACGGTTGAGCGTGCGAATTAGTAAATAAGGGCAGTTTTTGTCTTCCATTTGAGCTCATTCATCCATGAAGTAATGGAAATCTTTCATTTTCAAACACCACTTAGGAAACAGTCATAGGATTATTTCTAACTAAGTTTTATTGGTAAAATGTTTTATCTTACGATGTTATGACGAATTGTTTGGGGGGGGGGGACTTACTTTTGGTGTTGTGTTTATTCAGATTTTGGTTGGGAGCGTTGCAAGTTGCATGATGTGTATTTGTTTGAAACTGCATTATTTTGTAGGCTGATACTGGATACTTGCTGTCATGGCGAGATATATTATATTGTCAAGTCGACTTCACAAAAAGTAGATGTGATCATGGTGTGATAGGTTATCTTGCCAAGTCAACTTCACAAAAGGTAGCTGTCGTCATGAGATATATTATAATGCCAAGTCGACTTCACGAAAAGTAGATGTAACGAAGTGCCAGCTTAGGCCAAGAAAAAAAATCTGTGTCACATACCCCGCGTGCATAATGTGGAGTCAGTATTGTCACATAGCCTTTTTTGGCTCCGAAAGAGCAACAACAAAAAGTGAGCCAAAAACAAAATTAAAAAATCCCTATGGTCATCTGCCAACCTTAATAGTCCACACCGAGTGCAGATTTGAAATGGAGTTACCCATGCAGGTAACCTTATTTGAAATTCACACTCCCAGTAGAGAATATTAATATGTCTTCCATAGTGGATTTCAAATGGAATACTAGTAGAATCTCACCATGACGACGGCCAGACAACTATTAGTTGACGTAGTGCATGTTAGTTACTCATGGTTACTGGTTCATGCCTGGGCCCATTCATCTGTTTCCGAATTATGATACTGCCACAGGCTTGTTGGGAATTGGGGCCTTGCAGATCTTTATCTAATAAACACATATAATAATTCACACTGAGAGACACTTGTATGTTTTGATATCACTTTACTTACATCATTGTTTTGACAGAGACAAAAAGCTGTTATTACACAGACTAAAACAGGTTGCATAAGTACAAAAAACAGGGTTGAGGCAGTAGAAAGGGAGGTTAAGTTACGTTACTATGTAACATGCTCTAGTGACTTAATTGATATACTTAACTCATCATATTGATGAGTTGAACGGATTCATTCAAATTTGTGACCATGATTGAATTGTGACTTGAATAATGATATAACTAAACTCTATCTTATATTCAAATATTACCTGAAAGCAGAGTGACCTAATGTTGAGATATAACTTGAGTCACATATTGTTTTTTAAATGTGACTTGAAGAAAGAGGACTCAATGTACGAACATCTTGATTGGTGTTTCAAAACAATTCATATCAAGACCAAACTTGAGTGAGTCAGTAACAATATATACATGATTATCAGTTTACATGCTGCTAATATGTACATTGTTTGGAATTGTTACTTGAAGAAAAGTGACTCAATATCGAAAGTATCTGGATTAATTCTTAAATACAAGTCAAGTTGATAACCAATCTTGAGCACTAATCTTCAATGAGTAAACTCAATCCTCTCAATGCCTTTTATCACTGCCTAATAATATTTGCCCATACAAAACACTAACGAGGTAGAACAACACAAGGTAGATTGTCTAATCTAGAGATAGATAAAGAAAGTAATAAGGTACTATATGAAACTCCCATTCCAGCAGGATTCATCACAAATTGTTTAATGTTTCACGATATATTCCACAATATCACTGATATTGAATGATTTGTTGAGGTGTTTAAGCCATTATAGGCCTCCCACGGCTGTTTGATCCCACATAATTTGTCCGTTTTATTCTGAGAACACCGTTACTTGCTGGCCCGGTTCTGGTTTTAACTGATTTAAGTACCTGAATATACTGGCCATCTTTTGTAGAAATTTCAGAACATTTGTTGGTGCCATTTCTGAGAAAAAGAGCTTTGAATATTATTATTTACTAAAACAGCACCCTCATCGGCCACATTTCCCATAGAGTTGCATGTAAAATGTGTGTAAAGTAGAAAATGCAGATAATTTAAAAAGACTCAAACAATTTTGTTGAAATTTTCACCGTATACTCGTATTCATTAGCGCTACCTAAATCAGGTCAAACCATAACGGGGCCACTATGTAATCTTTTTTTATTCCATAATTTCAATTATAAATCGGACAGTCAAACAGCCGTGCCCCAGGGGCCACTTATGGTAAAAGTTGTAATCATCCATGTGAATGCAATCTCAAAAGCTACCCTTAAAACAGATTTGCCAAGAAAGAAGAAAGTGACACTTAACAAGGATTTCGCTCAACGAATCTTACTCTAAGCAAAGGATACAGGTCCTCAGGACTGAGTTTAGACTGAAATTAACATATAAGGTAATTGTGTCATTCAGTTTTGTATGTAAATTTGTCTTATTGGCGTAACTAATTTGGGTTATTTTTACAATGACTATTGGCCCAATCTACCATTAAGAGTGGATTCAGGTTGAAAAATACACCCTTATTCTCTGAAATTATTAGCACGGGCCTGTGTTGTGGTCGGAAAAAGCACCCTTAATCCACGTTTTTGTAGATGATTACAACATTATACCCGACTGCTCCTGGTATAGGTCCTATCTATGATAGCTCCCTTATGCTAGGTTTGTGCTTTATAAGTGCACCCTTACCATACAAAAATATACAGAAATAATACATGGCAGCTATTACAGATCTTTAACCCCCTGGGGTCTATCTTACAGTGGTTCTGATTGGTTAATTACAAGATATACTCATTTGAAGAACCAATTACGATACAGCTTTTAAACTATTTCACCCCGATCTTTATCAGGGATACAATCATTTAAACAATGTCTCTGATTGGTGCAATAAATGATGTATCCATCTTTCTGACCAATCGGCCGGTAGTTCTCAGGGGGTTAATCTTTGCACATTTACTATGAGGTGAATGCAATTCCTTGTCTGTAGATTGTTGCTTTGCATTATTTTCAATGAATATCACAGGTTCAGCATATAATAAGCTTAACATACTAAATATATAACCGACAGCTATTGCAATAGGACCTACTGGCATTAAATTAAACTCTATACATATATTTTTTTGAATTGCAAATAATCATTATTTTTTCAACTTGGACAATAACACCAAAATGTATTTTTGTCTCTTACACAGATTATGTAAATACAATCATAAACTTACATAGTTTTGAGGTGCCACAGTTTTGCAGTTGATGTACATGTATATGAGTTTGGGGATGTGAATCCCTTTTACATGAATCTTGAGTGAATACAACATTGTGTACGGTAAAATAGGGCAACACTTATTTTCACAGAAAACAGAGGTGACAGTACCCTGAAAAGTGAATTTATATATGGGTTATTGACCTTTGTATTTGACAATGAGGCTATTGAATTTGATAGTCTGCAGTCTGCTAACAAGAACTATCTCATGATTATTATCCATTATTATTGCAATCTAAACATGCTCTTACATTTCTTACACCAAATGAACAAAATTTGAATATATCTTTTTCACATGATATAATTATCTTCCTTTAAGGGGCATGGGATACAAATCCAACAGCTAATTGATTAGAAAAGCTATTCCATATCCCCTAATGGAATATACACTCTAAATTAAAGCCAGACTTATAGCCCACATCTTAAGAGGATAAGAAGACAGTTAATTGACAAATATAGACTTTATTTCTGCGGAAAAAGCTGAAAAGTGTTCTCTGTCAAAAAATAATCATTTTGTTGAAATTTGGAAAAAGTGGAGCACAAATAATTTACATGTATTTTATTTTCCGAATGCGAAACCCCACTCCCCAAAGCTAGCGTTGTCTGACTTCTGTAGAGAATGTATAATACTCCATGAGCATTGTACTCTACGGAATATAAATTAATGTTTTGGTTTAAAAAATGAAAAATCTTGGTCGAGGTATTAGATTAGTTATGATTGCACAGTCAGATTACTGTTGAAATTCATAATGAGATATTACAAGATTTGACTTCTGATTGCTCTGTTGAAAACTACATCTTGGCAATATTGTCTGTAAAATGTGCTATTAAATCATCATATTTGGTCTTTGATCTTTGGTGAAAATCCAAAAGATTTATGCCACTGTTAGGTTTGATACTGTGTGGAGGGTGAGAGGGGCGAGTGTATTTGTTTACCCAAGAGATCAATTTAGGGCACCGCCCTCTTCCACTCCCAGGTTATGATCCAAGAGCTAAAATTTGTGACAATATCACAAAGGTACAGCTTATGATTAATATGCGGCTTAAGAGTTTGTCTGCTGGAAGTGAACTTGTACCAATGTTAGATCTCACAAAGAACTAGGTGTGTTCACATGATAAATCAATTAGGCCAAACAAAATAAAAAGTTTGTCTCAGAAACATTTTGCAAAAAAGCTAAGTGATGTGCGATTTTTTTATTTTTTAGAAAAAAAGCTATGAGGTATGTGAATGTTTTTGTGTTTTTTGTTGTTGATTCAAGCGTACAGAGAACTTTAAAAATTAAAAATTAAAAAAAACCACCCAAAAACCATTTGGGCTTTATCGCGTAGACCTACGCGCCGAAGCTCATTTCACATGCCCGCGGGCTTCTGAGACAAACCTTCTTTTTTGTTTGGCCTTACAACAAGCTCTATCTTTTGTTATGCATTTCACTTTCAGTTCAGTGTAGTACAACTTCCGGTAGATAAATTCACTACTAAAACAAATAATTCTTGATCGACAATTGACTTTAAAACACACCTTGGAAACATGTACAAGTACAACGCAGACAAGTGTATACATAATTCGATTAACTTCATTTTATGCTGAGTAAACGCACAGCACGTGTGTACGTGTCAAATTGATTGAGAATTGTTTGCTTTGATTATAGCTGCGTATCACTTTGATGATCTATTTTCAAATAAATAAGACAGTAATAGTAAGATGACAAATTCAATATTCACTCAGTTTTTGCTGGATTTGGATTTAAAAAACCCAACATATATCATATTGCAAGTTAACTTACTGAATAATTTAAAGGTCAGCAACATAAGTCCTTGTGTATTTCATTCAAAGAAAACTGTTTTAAAGATAAAATTCATAAAGGGATACTTAGTACCTTATTAATACTATCCAAAGGGAGACAATGCATAGAGCAACCACATTTACAAGACTGAATTTTCAGTGTGGGCTGCACTGTATACATATTTTTGTATGTTACAATAGCAGGTGATACTACGTAATCTGCATTGGTTCTTAACTCCATATAAACAAACTTGTTCCCCTTCATAGTTTGATCAGTTCCACATGGCAACAATTACGAGGCTTATATTTATGTGTGGGGCAGATAGAATAGCGTGTATCAATGCCCATGGATGTGTGCCCAAACATCATACACGTGTGATCATTGCACTTCTCATAATGGGTGGACGCATATTTAAATCCATTTTACTTGCAAACGTGGGGATTATTTGTGGGTGTCGATAAATACATGCCTCACAACTCTTGCCAATTTGGAACTGATTAAACTATATCGATATGTGGGAGTCTGGGTTAAACCTGTGACATAGTACAGGGCAGTAAGTAAACAGGTAACGTCAACACACATGATTTAATCCCTTAACGGCACACTGATCTAACCCTACTAAAACACAGTTTTCAGTCAGTATTTTCGCTTGACATTTTGTTTTTACAATATCCTTTATTGAATGAGATATACTTAAACAATTTTTGTATACAACCCTGATTACTTGTAGTAGAAAGTAAAAACATTAAAATGAGGTACTTAGTGTGCGTCATAAACAAAGATTGAATGAAAACACAAATCTTTGGCTGTATATTATAATGACTGTTGATAGATAATTGCGAGGATTACATCAAACGGGTGTATTTCTTACTCAGTTAAACCATTTTACAAAACACTTCCACCACATAGTGAGCTTGTTTCTCTGATTTTATGTTAAATCGGTTTTCTGTGGGATGGTTATGAAAGTGGTGATACTCAAAACCAACCATTTCATAAGAGGAAATATGTTCTGTGTGAAATGGATTGGATATTCATATTCTCTTTTGCTATGGAATTGTGAACAAAGTGTACAAGTTGGACAGTCTTCATGGGTCAAAATAGCGCATTTCAGATACACTACCATCAATACATACAGAAAAGTAGAATGAGAATTGAGTTGGAGAAGAAGGGGTCAAACTGATGAAGATTTGTTCCTGTTTTGAAAAATAAGTATAATACAATGGCATCATTAATATTGGCGAAATCTTCATCAGTTTTCTCCCTTCTTTTCCAACTAAGATTGAATGAAAACGCAAATCTTTGGCTGTATATTATAATGACTATTGATAGATAATTGTGAGGATTACATCAAACGGGTATATTTCTTACTCAGTTAACCCATTTTACAAAACACATTTCATTGTGTGAGGGTATTTTATGTGCATTGTCCACATTATTACGCTAGATGCCTAAACACAATCTACAAATCTAATTTGTAACATTTAAAAAAGAAAAGAAAGACAAACAAACATTTATTACATTTTACAACTCTGTTTTCTTGAAGAAAACAACACACTTTTTTAAGCTTACAGGTGAAATATGCTCTAACATTTGAGTTGTGAAACAATCAATATTTACAAAAATATGCAAGGTTTACTATTTAGTCTGACAATGTTCCATAAGTATTACAAAACATTGCGGATCAATCTAAGAAAATATTTCAGTCATTTCTCTATCAGTGAACATAAAAGATATTGAGTGTACTGTGGAAATATGTAGGATTTAATCAATTCTTAAGTCATTAAAAATGTTCTGAAAAAACATACACAAAAATAGGCATCAGCTCAAATATGCCTGTTCACTAGGGCTGTGAGTATCATAATCAATAATGCTACATTTTGTGAATGGGTCCTTTTGACAATGGGCTCTTTAGACATTTACCAGAAGGCCTAAGTGGAGAGAACTTGACATGAATTTACCTCCCGAAAAAAAGGTTTTGCCAATGAATTGAATACAATTTATTTTGCCTGGCTTTAAACTTATGAAATAGGCTTTAAGCTTTTGAGATTCCACATCATAGCTTTTTGAATTTATATTTACTTAAATGTGTTAAAATATTTACTTCTCTACATCAATTAAGAAGGGGAACAAACAAACATTTGTGGAAATTGCCTAAATCCATCACCCTAATCAGTGCCCATTTTTAGATTGGTATTTTGGGGTTATGGTGAAAGTGGATAGATAACATACCCATTTATAATTTAATCAGTTCCAAATTGGCAAGAAATATTCTGTTTTTATCTCTCCACGCACAAAAGTAATCCAAGCGTACGAGGGCGCTTATGGACACATGCATGGTTTTGCATCATGCATAGTGCCCCCGCATCCATCTGTATTCATTCCAGCTGTAAGGAGGCTTCACCAATTTGGAGCTGATCAAACTATCAGAGTCATCAGGGCAAGTTGAGGGGGAGGGGGCACTAATTAGGGTGTATTGGATGGCTCTTAAAGTACGCAACTATTCAACTGTGAGCTGACATAATATACAGCAATACTTGTATCATACAAAATAACAAACATCTTTTTTGCTGGCCGAATACATATACTGAACTAAATATATACAAAATATGTATACAATAATACTACTACTTCCTGTCCAAATATGAATGGGCGAACAACAGCCATCAAAAATATACCATCTACATAATACTAAAATCAGTTTTAATTTATAAAAAGAAAGAAAATTGCAACTAGACATGAGGTGATAGTGTCCCAGTGGGCCCACTCAAATGATCTGTACACATGTTTGATCACAACTCATATTTTGATGAAATGTGTGAATAAACTCCATTCTATCTTGTGTACCAATGCAGGGTTGTCTCCACGCCGGTCGGGTGTAGCCGGCACTCACACTGGCCGACCAGCACTAAAAAAAAACCCGTCACTAAATTTTTAATTTTTTTTCTTCTTCTATTCTACATGGATAAAATCATTAAACTGCCTCATAAAATAAGAAATTATGTGGCAGGAACCCCCAAATAGGCCAAATTGCATTACAAAAAACCCTAAGCAGGCCCCTGGACCCCGCGCCGTTATCCGCTGCGCTCCGTTCGCTACACTCACTCCGCTCGCCATCAGTAAAATTAGCCGGCACTCAAATTGCCCTGGAGACAACCCTGTACCAATGTGATATCAACCCTATCTCAGTGATTATTTGGTGTGACTCTATTGAGATGGTGTATGTATTTGCTTGATCAAAGATGTGCGTCTATCACTGGTTTATGCACTGCTTGAAATACACTAAAGTCACATCAGTCATCAAGTGGGTGGTATGGAGTACAATATGAGCATTTAACACTATTGTACCACTCCCCCTAAAGTCACATTGTATTGAATCGGTTTGGTCTTGATTTAATCCAAGCAATGGAAGCAATTGTTTTAACCAAAAGAGAGAGATAGAGAGCAATGCTCTGCCTGTCTGAAGGCATTGGAGCTGCAAATGCACAGGTAGTTTTGTACCCGGGTACCAAATTGATACTAGTTGTCCACTAATTTCTTCACACATTTCTTCAAAATATTCAATATCAGCTCCTTAGAATCAGTCTGATTATAGTTTTCAAACCAATTTGTGTCAAAAATCATATCTTTCTCCCACTGCTTGTATCTGTGAACAGACTTAAATTGAAGTGCACCCAAAGGGAAAACAACTTATATATGCACAGTAAATGTTCTTTATGACATACATATAAAACATTTTACTAGCTTTTTTAATAATAATGTGTATTTTGTACAATTTGTTCTAGCGATACGACTGGTTTAATGTTTGTGTTCTCTGCAAACTTATAAAATTCTACACACAAAAATAGCTATCTCTCCTACTACACTCTATTTGTCTTCCTCTGGACAGTGACGTAACTTTTCAGGCGCAGCATTTACGCCCATGTATGTATCTTCTGTCTGTCTTCCAGTCGGCACACGTTTATGTGCTGCACTTAGTAGAATATGCAGTTACGACAATATAGACTATACATGGTACATGATTTTTACACAGGCAAACAACAGATCAAATTAATTTTTGATGGGTTATAACAATATTGTCACTTGGGTGCAATTCAGACTTGTTTTATACCAGAAAATATGCAGATTCACCTTTACTTTTATAACTCAATTGTGCCAACAATATCTGTAACAACTATATTGCACTAAGGCAAATATCAATTTTTACCAAAGGTGTATAATTGCTTCTGATGGGAACCTGATTCTTACTTCAGACCCTAATTTTGCACCCACTGATCATAACACCAATGAAATCTAGAGAGGTCTATCTATAATCATAATCAAAGTGAAATGAAAATATTGCTGAACAATCATCTATTATAATCAGGCTTGGAAATAGCACCCGTCCATAGCGGGTAACTTTTGCATTGGGCGGGTGTAGATGCTAAGGTACAAGACCAACTAGCTGGTAAAAAAATTCAAACTCACAGTGGCTGGCGGCATTTTTGTCGGGCAGGTATTTTTGTGAGTTATCTGCCCAACTGGCTGGTTGAAAAAAATCTTAAGTTCCAGCCCTGATTATAATGCAAAAGACATTGGTTTGATGTACCTGGTGGATTGCCCGTGTGATTGATGTATGTCTGGGAACTTTAGTGTCTACACTTAATCCAAGAGTTGCTCTAATATTGCAACGACTATCTAAACTAATTTCAATATCAATGGGATTGTTCGTTTGCTCATAAGATATTACCATAAATATTTCAATGTGAATTGTTTATCTACAATTTTAGACATGATTCACCAATTAAGTTGTTCTTTACACAGATTTGTGAACAATGGTGCAATTTTACATAAATCTTGCATTTAGGCTGATTTTATGTGTTTGGATTTCATAAATAAGTTGCCACTTACTGGATGCATGTTTCGGACACAATAGATTACCAAACAGAATGGATTGATCAAATCTACTATCCCCCCTGAGCACTCCCTGCCTATCTAACAGTGTTTCTGATTGGTTAACTTCAAGATATACTAATTTGAATAACCAATCAAACCAACTGCTTCTAAAATATTTCACTCAAATCTTTATCAGGGATACAATAATTCTAACAATGATTCTCATTGGTACAACAACGTATGTATCCATTTTTCTGACCAATCGACAGGTAGTTCTCAAAGGGCTCTGGTTTACTGTGACATTATAAAACACTCAACAAGTATGCAAGAGAAAATAAAAAACTAGAAACACTAAACACTGACTGTAAAATACAAAATGCAACAACATCAATTTGGCACAATGTTATATATCTCAAGCACCAGAGAAACTAAAAAATAATAAAATCATTTGGTTTGATTGTTCAAGACAAAGCCTTTTTACTCTTTTTTTTCTTTCATTCCCCTTTGGCAAAGTGAGTTGTATGAGATCATACCATTCTGCCCGCATAGGATTTACTGATTGAGATTATATTACCTGGAGTTGAGGACACCCTGTATTTTAACCGCTATAGCCTAGGTCGACTATATATCAAAACCAAAAGGCTTGAATTTGAAAAACATTTTGATTTCTGAGATGTGAATACTAATTTAAAAACAAAACAGTGTTTTTCTTTGATATATTCTCTACATTAAAAAAAATCCTAGCTACTACGCTCTAGGCTTGCACTCTTCACGGATATAACCGCAATTTAAAAATAAACACCCAATCATACGGGTGTACAACACTAATATGGCACAGAGATTCTATACACATAAAAAAAATTCACATTTTGGGAACAAAATAAATACATAAAAATGGCTTAATTACCATTCTAGAAATGTTGTTTTAACTACTCCATACTACATTACCAAACAAACATATACAAATCCATTTGTACAATGTGTTGATTCTGCCGGAATACATAATATATATATAATATCGATACAGGATGCATGGCAGTGAGATGATATATATCTATTAATCTATATGAGGGCCGTTCATAAAGTTCTACCTCCAACCCTCATAACTTGATACTACAAGTATCAACCCCCTTACAATCTATTGATACATTCAAAATGTATGCGAGATACAAGGCTATACTCATGTTATTTTAATGAAATCTGTATTAGCCAAGTGATAAGACTGATGGTAGAACTTTATGAATGAACCTCATATTGCTCTTTTTATGAAGGAATGGATGTATATCCATAAATTTACATCCTCCTGCATAAAGTTGAATAGTTATTTGGATTCCACTATGATCTATGCCTGCAACCATACACTATAACACCTGAAGTATGAATATGACATCAGAGTGTATTCCACAGCTTATTGTGGGAGTGTGAATCTAAGGCAAATTGTTGTGTTGCCCTCAAGTGCCAACAAATTTTGAGTTCGGGTCAGTCATTTTTAGGTTTGCTGTAAAACATTAATGACAAACAGTGGCTGTCGTGGTTCATGTCAAGACAAAATTGGTAAATGTTGATTTTACTGGTGTGATAAAACTTACACATTTCATGCATAGCATTATTTTTTTACAATTTAGGTAAAATTTAAAATCTAAAAAAATACAAATGTGACCCTAGTTTTTGAAATGTTAGGGTCGGTCGCTGAGGGCAACACAACAACCCTTTTTGTCAATGGTGCATTTCAAATTGCACCTATTTTACACTGATGTCTAATTCATACTTGAGATGGACTATAGGGTATAGATAGTTGTGTGACTTTGGTTGTGATGATTGGTCACTTGTGTTCACATATTGAACTCTACTCTTTATTATAAGCCCATGCTACACACAATGTACAAAAGGGAGCTGCCACTTTTATACCAAGGGGTTGAAAGGTTTGTATTCGCTGTTCCTTTTTTGGACAAAATGCACACACATTCCCTGAATAAAAATGATATCAATCTTATTTTGCCAATAATGTAAGCCTGATGCCCCTCCCCTATATATCCCCTCCCCCCTTGGTTTAAATTGACTGCTCCCTATATAACCAAATTTGAGGTAGGAATTATCTCCTGAATTCATTTCTATTTTCATCTAGTCTTCTCCCAAGTTAAAATAAGGGGAAACTCACTAATTCCAATGTTGAAATAGCTCTTACTGACCCTCACCAATGTTGACAGACCTTGATTCACAATAAGCATTGCAATTAGTGAGTTGCCCCTCCCTGCAAGCTGCAATGACTAAACACAGCTCTAATAAATACTTGTACTGGCATGTTGTCTACTCTTACTAATGTTTGCTGTAGAATTCTACATACTAAATAAACACACATCCTATGTTTACATGGACATATTTTTCTCCTTGAATAACAGTTGACAAGCAAAACACCTTTCATCGGGAAAAAGGCCATATATATATATATAAATTTGCACAACAAAGAAGTTTACCTTAACACATGAACTTATATGAGCATGGTGTGAATATTAATACTTCAACCCCTCAGCTTTCCTCACAGGCATGGGCTAAGGAGATTGATAATAAATATTAAATATGCAAAATATATAAGTATCATCTTGGTAAGATGGGTTTGATTCTGTTACACTGAATACTAGTTGCAGTAGACCCTGGGGTTGGGTGCTCAGCGGATAACATCCGCGAAGACATTTGGATTCGACAGAAAGGCACCCGACACCATGAACAGAGATGAGGGGCCCACTTTCTTAGTCAGAATACAAATTATTCCATTTTTAAATCCATTTTTGATTAATCAATGGATCTCCCCATGATTTTGTACACAAAATGGCTCACCATATTTAAGAAAAAAATATTATCAAGATTTAAAAATATAAATTCACTGCATACTGTGGTTAAAGACGTAAACAAGAACTGATTATGTTGAGTAGTATTGATTGTTGTGAATAATGATCTTGTATAAATTAGTGAGTTATGTGACATTAAATGCAAGAACAGACCGAACACATAAACGGAAAAATCAAGGTCAGAAGTTCGCCAAAGGGTGCAAGAATCCATTTAGATTCTTTCAAATAGTGTGTTAGACAGATCATCCACAAGAATCAACTTGGATTCCCACAACTTGTCGGGCAGGAATCTCTGCGAGAATGAATCCTCTGATTCTTCTTGAAATTCTGACCCTGCAAATTACTGTTAATTCATTTTAAGCTTGAAGGAGCTTTTTTGATAGCTCTCTAGGAATAAGAGTATTTCAGAGAATAAACACATACCACTGATCTACAGTGTCATTTCACAGGCATCAATTTGAATCATGAACCTAACATCCTCAATCCTTCAACTTCATTCACCTTCCCCTGGAAAAAATAGGTCAAGATTCATCTTTTCCAGTAATGTATCAGTTGAAGATTCACTTAGTGCAATTTGTTTTGTTTTTTACATTAAGATATTGGAAACATTGAATCAAATGGGCACTGAGAGGTTGCACAGAAAAAAAATTAAAATTTGGAGAAAAAAATATTGTTTCACTATTTAAGGTAGGAACCCTGAAATGGAATAATTTATGGGCAAAGGGTTGAATGATGGTGCTAGATAAAAATTCAGTATGTGGCGAGCAGTGCTGACTCAATGGGATCTACATCGAAATGACCAAATCATGAAATTGTACATGATAGACGGTGAATTAAGTAAGGTAAACATTTTCAGATTTGTAGTTAGTATATGCCTGAGTATTACATAGATGCAAAAAAACATTTCCAGGAAAATTGAGGGCGCACTCCCATACGTATGTGCCCCTTTAAAGGTGAAACTCATTCACAGATTTGTCTCTCCGAAATTTAAATGAGTTCAAAATTCACCAAATCAAGAATATAACTAGGCAAATCTTAGGCATCTAATTTTTGACTATCACTAAGGAGGCTAGGTTTGAGATTCACATGGTTGCCTGCATTACACAGTACACACTCAATGATTTAAATAGAAAGAATACAGATAAATACAATTATTACCACATCAATTGACTTAAAATGTGCTGTGATATCAATTTCTTACAATTGGAAAGTTTGAATAACTTTGATCATCAAAGAAACATACCCAAAGGCTGAAGAATAATGGGATGTCTTTTTTGTTTTTTGTTTTACAGAGACATAATTATGTTAGTTAAAAACGACCCAAGCTCAGTCATTCTTCTGTTGGCAGGGTAGTTTGATATGAAAAAATAAACAAAGTCTTTTTGATTTTAGGTTTTTTTGTCAAATGATATTTAACAAAAACACATATTTCAGGAAAAGTTAGGGCAAGTCAAAATCTTATGGGTGCCATTTATCCATCTAGATCCAGAACCCTTTAAGCGCCCAATTAATGCTTTGAAAACGTTTCGTGGTATAACCAAAGTAGAATTGAAACAATTCTACTGCAGCATCCAATGAATACAGGTTCTGTACAAACAGTCAATTTGTGTTAGAGTTATCGCAACTTTTTTTTTTCATTTTCATTCCAAAACAGTTACTTGAAATCATAGTTTTAGTATAGCCCAAAATAATTAAGTCTGGAAATATATAAAAGCTTTCACAGAACCAATACGCTGTTGGTAGGCTACACTCTTATCAATTTGTTTTATTTATTATAGACAACAAACATTCATGATTGATTAAATGAGCGATAAAAAAGAAATATCGAGGTAGATTCCACAAAAACAGTACAAACATGTTTGCGTTTCTTAAGCCTACATTACAGCGATTTGAATCATTTTGAAAAGAAAAAAGGATGGGTATAAGTGAAAGAAGAAAAAAACATTTCTTAATTAGCTTTTAAATCGCCAAATTTAACATGAGCATTGTAACTGTCTATTTCACTTTCACTTGACAGTAATGTCACTTAACAGATGCACCAATTACACATGATTGTATTCTGCTGTTTTTTACTGTGTATGCCTTGGGAGTGCACACCAGGGTTCTCGTAACATTGCGTTTTCGCGTCTGGAGACGCAATATTTTTGCTGAAAACGCAGTACATTTTAAACTGGACTCTTTATTGCGTCCATCTGGACGCAATCATTTTTAATCGTGTGTCAAGATAATTTTGTACGTGTAAGCTTACAAATATCAGTTTTCGTGACGATCCGAATCAAAGTATACTTGGTAATGAAATACTAAATATTCTCGGTCTTCCTTGTACAAAACTCTCGACCATCATCCATGCATAGATGATGTTTTCACCTCATCTACAAATGTTTTCGTCGTGTCCGTAGTCGTCGTTGAATGCATACATCGTCAATACAGTATGTGTATGGCCAATTTTCAAGAGAGATTTAACACGTGCGTATTGCGTAATTTCTTTTTCTTCTCGCTATTTTCCGTATCCGATTCCGAAGTCACAATTCGCAAATTACATTTTTGACTTGGACCCCATAATTTCTTCTCGGACCCCATAATTTTGAGAATTGGTAGATTATGGAGTCCATTTTTACCTAACGAGAAGCCTGGTGCACACATGTTTATTCGCTGCTATGTGAAAGACACAGTGACGTCATTGCCTCGTGGAAGTGAAATAAACTATAGCTACTTCTACTTCTCAAGTACACACTTGCCAGGAATACAGTTATCAAGGTAATTGATTGACTCTCTGAAGACACAGCCTTATTATCAAAGTTTTGTTTTGCTTGCCAAGGAAAAAGCAAGGTTTTACGACTCTTTCTCTAATCGCCCTTACAATCACAGCCAGCATAATCTCATTTCCATGGGCTAAGTTCATTGATCCTATACATAGTTATGCAAAGTTTGTTTTAGTGCTTTTTTAATGAGCTTGTTACTGTTTGGGTTCCAGACATACCAAATATTGATAACCAGTTGATATCATAAATGTAGAAGATTTTGCCAAAAAGAAAAATGGTGCACTATTAACCCTAAGTATACATGTTAATGAAGCAAAAATTGGTAACTAAATGACACACACTATAATTGTATATATTCTGCTGGATGCACTTAAAATAGGATCTGATGAAGCGTGTCAATCAGAATTTTAATAATTATTTATTTTGGTCATATAAATTGGTCAGATTGTGCTATGCAACATAATTAACAAATCAAATGTTATTTTCATTATTCAGAAGTGACCACATTTACATACACCTTTAGGTATCTGATAATAAATACTATGGTGATTGTTTTTGCTA
This sequence comes from Ophiura sarsii, assembly GCA_035610835.1. NCBI lineage: Eukaryota > Metazoa > Echinodermata > Ophiuroidea > Amphilepidida > Ophiuridae > Ophiura > Ophiura sarsii. Next base: position 12,952,614 of record CM069448.1, on the reverse strand, counting down.
TGTTGTATGTATAAAAATATATCTGAGCATATCTAAATCTGCACTCATTGTGCGCCTTGAAAATTACCAAACAAAATGTTGATGTTTTAATATGCATAGATCCAAAGAATACTATGACATAGGAGCTGCACGGTGACCGAGGCCAAAGTCTGTTAGTACTCGGCCTGTGTATAGATCATTGAACCAAACCCATAAAGATGAGGCTGTCTTAACTAACTTCAAAATCTGGCTCTTTGCGAAAAATACCTCCCCCCAAAACAACATGATATTGTTAACATAAAAACATTCTAACAATAATTTTCTAACAATAGCAGTAATTCTATTTCAGCTTTTCAGTACTCACAAGGGACAGCCTAGCTAAATGGTACATGGCTTTGTTTGGTCTTGAGAATAAACTGGCTTTTGATGTGAGTTGGGACGTGCCAAACTCAACAAAAAACAAGCCGACTTAATTCAAGTACCAAATAACAGCTTACATGATTGCTACATAACAAACATTGCCTATTACTAATACAAATAAGCTTACCATCCTCCATTCTTTACCTGTCTTGACTACTCACTGTCCAAACCCCGCTGCTTTTGTTTCATTAACTTCTCTGTAATACTGAAGATATTGGCCCGTTTTTTCCCGCCATTGGGTTTCTCTTTTCCTCCTTCTGACGACATGCTGGTTACGCTGAGATCCAAAGTGGATTCGTTTTCATCCGAGGTGTCTTCCATTGCTACCTCTCCCCCTCCTTCCATCACTTCGCTCAGTTGGACCCCATTATTGTCTGGTATATAGGGTTGCGCAGCAAGCAACCGTACAGGCAAGGGAGATGTAGGTTGAGGTTGAACTGTGGTGAAGGTTTGGTTATTCAGCATATCAGTTGTAATGCCGCCGCCTTGATCCACTAAAACCTGATTGAGATGGTCTTTGAGACTAAGATTAGTGGCGGTTTGATTCGGACTAAGCACCACCCTCTGAAATAGTGGGGGCGATTGTACGAAGTTGTTGATTGGCTGTGAGATGATCGCGGGATTGAAGTTGTAAACCTGTGGCTGGGATGCTGCCACGTTGATGAGTTGAGGCTGTGAGTTGTTGGTACCAGACTGGAGCAACAGGCACTTCGCTTGCTGCAAAACATTGAGAGGTTGGCTGATCATGTTATTCGGCTGGTTAGTTTTGAGCAGGGACCATGATTTGACGATGAGAGGCATTCCAGAATTGACCTTAGCCTGTCCCAGGCCATCCTGCTGAGGTTGGATGTTGAGAATTGAATTACCGGCATTGATGGTGTTGCACTGTGATGTAGTAAATTGGGGGACAAAACTATACGTCGTGACCGGCACCGCTGGGGATTGGGTGATATTTAACATGGATGAGGGCACTGTAACTATAGGAATGGATTGCTGCTTCATGGCTGGTTTAATGATTGATGAATTGATGACCACAGGACGATTGGCGTGTTTCTTGGACTGTTTGGTGATGACTTGGATTGGCTTTCTATGATGATGATGATGATGATGATCCCCACTAGATTTGTCTGAAAAAAAATACACAAAATACATATAAAGCAATTCCTCAGAATGTATATAAAGGGTTTAGTGATGGTTCATTTAGAGGACATTTTACATTTTGAATATTGGTAATTATAATCACTAGCGGGATACCCTCGCTATGCTCAGGTCCCCGCTAGATGAGCAAATGAGATCAATGAGTTTTAACTTTAGTTCATGAGTTGTCAATTGCTGGAAAACTTGAGTTTATGAGTTGTAAATAAATTCCGGTGGAATATAATTATAAAACGCGGCACCTTAGGCGGTATGTTAAACTCGGCGCTTGATAGGCATACTTCCCAAAATGGGCAAAAGAAATCTGCGGGTTCTGTATTTGAAGCAACCCCGTCATGTCCACATTATGTTTAACATGTTTAATTACCTCATGCGTTATACCAATTTATATTTATAAATCTATGGTTATGCCACAATACTTTATTAATACCTACATCTGAAACCACATAGCCCCTCCCCCCCCCCCCCCACCCCCCACCACCAGGTTGATTTATTAGCCCCCACCCAACGGTACTTATACCACATCACTATAATCATAACCCTCCCTAAATTGTTTCCTGTGGCTACTTTATTAATCCCTACATCTCCAACCGCATTACTTCATTAACACTCGGTCCTGTGGATTGCCATATGCCAACTTACATTAAACCCCATACCCCCACCCCAAAAAAGAAAGTAAAGAAATCAGGTTGCTTTATTAACCCTCACAACACGCTACTCATACCACATCACTATACATCCCTAGGCCTATCCTAAACCATTTCCCTCACAACAGTTCGTCAATCTTCAGGTATTGAAATTTGAACTTTATTGGAATAGGAATACTTACTTTGTGCGGCGTTCTTTTTGCCCACCCTGTTTGACCAAGTTGCACTGATATCCTTGATATGCGGCCCAAAGCGTATCATCTGAGGATGAGGCGGAGGATGTGTATGGCTTCCTTGTGTTACAATCACACGACCCGTATCCACTAACACTACCGCCCTCGCTCGACAGGACGCTCGAAATTGACACCTACATCAATTAGAAAAAGGGAAAATACAGTTTGATAACGTAACAATGAAATTATGATAAGGCAGTCCAAAACGTCTTTAAAAACTCATTTGACTCAGGATGCTTTTTACTAATGTGTAATTCGCTGCATTTTGGCCTATAACGTCTAAATGGAACATATCTCGCACCTAAGATCTTATAGAAATAATGAGAAAAATATGGGTTTGTTTTGATATAAAAATATGTTGATGTGAAAAAAATCTTAAGTGATCGGAACATTCGCCTTTAAAACTAAGTAAAGTCACTGTCATAATACTATGGACTAAATTCAAGCTATTTTACGCGAGCATGATTTGTTGTTGTTTCTGGGGCTGCGTCCAAATTTGTGTTATGCGCGTGAACAATTATGTGAGCATGCACGTGGTGACCAATCATTTTTGAATGCTTGTGGTAAACACACAGAAGTCACATATACGCACTTTAGAGTTTACGCATACGCACACACGCATTGGTGGAATTTTGTCCATAGCATTATGATGCTGACTTTTTTATACACATATACAAATTGAGTGAATTAAATATCTAACGTTATCAAATCTGTGAACATACATGTACACACAAATCTAGCATGTGGAAATAAGGCCAACAAAAAAAGAAAGTTGTGTTGCCCTCAGCGACTGACCCTAAAATCTAGGGTCGTATTTTTTTTTTTTTAAGATTTAAATTTGATTATAAGTGTCCAAATGTTACTATATCTTGCTTGAAATGAATAAGTAAACTTAGGCCAAATTAAATTAATTGTTTGTCTCAAAGCTCCTCTCCTGTTGTAAAACTAATGCGGAATGCGGGTTTTTTTCAAGTTTTTTTATATTTTATTTTTAAATATAAAATATTGAAATCCTTGTAAAAGTGACCTTTTGTATTTAAGATGATCTGATCAATGAAAATCTGAAAAATCGGTGAAATTTTAGATTTTTTTTTTTTTTTTTGAAAAAAAAAGAAAAGAAAAAAAAAAAAAAATCTTCAGATTTTTGTTTTTCTAATGCGCACCAATAAACGAACGAATTATTTTAATTTGGCCTTAGATAAATGTTTTTTAGACTATTGTCACACTAGAAACATTAGTCAAATTGACATATGGGCCTATATCAATTTTGTCTTGACCTAAACCATATATTTTTCAGCCCCAAAAAAGAAAATGAAAAAAATATTTAGAAGAAGAAAAAAAAGGATTTCCGAACTGACTGACCCAATTTTAAATTTTTGGCACTTGAGGGCAACACAACTTATTATTTTGTTTGGCCTTACCAAATTTACATTGATATTATACATACCTGAGAAATATTTTGCCATTACAATCCCTATTCTTGATATAGATATACTCCTTGATATAGTATCCATTGCCTCTCCTAAGTCGTACTTCTCTGTACTCAGCTGTGACAGGAAGGGTGCTGTCAATGGTTGTTGTTGTTGTCGTCGCCGTAGTAATCATTGAGGGTGAACTAGGTGGCGCTGTACAAGGTAACATAGATTTGTCATAATTAGTTTGGGAAACATTGAATAATTGTCAATTTCTATTGGTTTAATCACCATCCAACTGTATGTGATACCTGAAACAGATAATAAGGCCACACAAAAAAGGTCTGTCTCACAAACATTTGGGAAAATGCGATATGTGATTTTTTTTAAAAATATTTTTCTTAGAAAAAAAGAAAGAAGCTATGTTAAATGTAGAATTTAAAAAAATGTATTGTGTTTTTTGGCCAACATTTTTGTTTTGTTGCTCTTTCCAATTTTCCCCGAACTAACCCCCCCTCCCCCACAAAAAAATTGTGCTCAAGTAGGGTTATGCAGCAATGGTGACTCCACATACTTAAGAGCGTGGGTATGTGAGACAGATTTGTTTCCATGGCCTAATAATAAATGATACATATGCATCAGGCAACAGAAAATACTGTGCATTAGGAAAAACATCCTATTTGACTGGCCGACAGACCGACCTCTCAAGAGTTTGTTGTTCGAACTTGTGATTTTTTTCTCCTTCAACATTTGTTGAAAAGTTTGACATTTTTGGGGAAATGTTCAAACATTTTCAAATTCCAAACATATGGGTCTGTCAGGCTCGTAGAACAGGAGTTTTCCCCTTTTATTGAGGTATATACCTGGTATTGGTACAAAATAAGAATTACTTAGCATGTTAGTATTCAAAGTAAAAGAAAAATTCCACAGAACATTAAAGGACACAAGACAGGTTTAAAAAGAGTTTCAATTTAAGTTAATCCAAACCATTCTTGAAAGTTTCATTTTGTGCAATGAGATTGAGAAATGGGTTGGGGGGGGGGGGGTACTCGGATATTTTTAGTTGGGATGTGCCGTCAGCAAAATGCAAAATTGACCCAAACATTTACCAATTTACGGGGGAAATTAAAAAAGGACCCTTTAGGATGTCCTTTTATTTATCAATTATAGTATTATTCCCAATCCCCATCAGTTTCACATTTGCAATAATCTCTCAAGTAGATTATCATACCAAGCAAAAGTCTAACAGATCGTATTTTGCCCCTGCCCTCATGGTAATACCAAATATAGTTCTCCCAGTCCCCATCTAGGCAACCGCATTTACGTGATAAAAACTGGCAACACCCTCTAAATTTCTCTTTGGAGAAAAACGTAAACGACGAGCGAAGGCATCGTGATTAAGCCAGGGGCGGTCGGCGGGACCAACTGATGGGGATTGGGAATAATACTATAATTGATAAATAAAAGGACATCCTAAAGGGTCCTTTTTTAATTTATTACATTATAATTATTCCCAATCCCCATCAGTTTCACATTTGCAATCGATTGACACGGCGAATGGCGGTGAAGGCCAATCATCGGATGCAGTAAACTGATAGGGATTGGGAAACAAGTGTATACAAACACGAGGGGTCAAAAAACGATAGGAAACCATAATAATAAAACCACCTTGATATAAATAACTAACCGTATTAACCTAGTATACAGGTTAATTAAGCTTACTTAAAACGTAAATAGTGTAGTAAACCTTATAGGATAAGTTAAAGATATCATCTTAAAATACGAACCTGTCTCAAAGACGTCATGAGTGATGTCATAAAAACGGGGATGTGTCGTAAAAACGGGAATATTGTCTAGTTGGTAGTGTGTCTAATTGGTGTTGCTTTCTCCGTCCAAGACGGCCGAAGCGTACCTTCCTCTATCGGTTCTTAGCTGGATGTCCTTCAGATAAGTAGATGTAAAAGTCGTGTCGGACTTCCATGAAACCGTATTGAGTATTTCGTTAATAGAAATTCCCTTCGCGTGTGCCCAAGTAGCGGAGTATGCCCTCACACTGTGACCTCGTGGGATGCCTTCGTTATTCGTGGCCTTCGCTGATCTAATCGCGTCAACCAACCACCCTGATAAAGTAGACCTTGCGACAGCTTTATATGGCTTTTTACTCGAGATAAACAAGCGTGTCTCCTCGCCTCTAATGTTACTGGTTTTATCTAGATACCATTTAAGTGCTCTGACGGGGCAACTGAGTCTCTGAGCCCTACTGTTCTGCCTTTTAAGATAAGGTAAGAACAGGGGTGCCGCGGAGTAATCGCTTCTCTCGTTTTTAGCAAGAAAACCTGGACGAAAATAAAGCTTTATATGGCTTTTTACTAGAGATAAACAGACGTGTTTCCTCGCCTCTAAAATGCTACTGGTTTTATCTAGATACCATATAAGTGATCCCTACTGTTCTGCCTTTATAGATAAGGTAAGAACAAGGGTGTCGCGGAGTAGTCGTTTCTCTCGTTCTTAGCTAAAAATCCTGGGCGAAAATAGAGTTTAACTCCCGCCACCTTGCTGAAAATCGTAAACTTGGCTAGTTGTTGCGAGTTCTGGGACGAAGTCCCGCTAAACGGAGCTTGTCTCCCAATCCAAGCTTGTGCGCAGTAGATTGGTGCAAAGTCCATTAAGCCTTATATGGTATACGTAAACATAATTACAGGGTGTTTCAAACACATCGTTCTCTATCTTTAAAAAGAATTGGGTTACCCAAGTTTACATAAATCAAAGAAACGTATAACATCCCTATGCATAAGAAAAGAGGCTCCGAGCAACACTTTCCTGATGCAACGGTTATAAGAAAAAGAGAAAAGAACGTCATATAGCGATCAATCTTAATGGCGCCGCTTGTAAAGGCTCCAATGGTAGGCCTATATGAGGGCCATATGATACGAGTTTAAGGGACGAGAAGAAAAATCTCCATGCCCTCAATTAGGAATAAAAGTTGACCGTGGATGCTTGTAGGCCAAGGTCGAATATTGATCTCGGGAAGTTCGTGGTCTCCCCATTTACCGTACCTGGATCAACCTTCCATACGGTACATCATCTGATGTGATGTCTGGCGACTGTGGACAATAGAACCACCATCCCGGCATCCTGTATGAAAAGGACTGGGCCCAGTCTGTATGAAAACAGATAAATATCCATAGACATTGGATGAATGTAGACCAGGATCCAAACTTGACCTCACAGAGTCAGCGATTTCCCCATACATATGTTGAACTAGGATCGCAAGAGCCCGGCCACGAGGTCCCGAAAGATAGGTTTCGAGAGAGAGAGAGAGAGAGACCAATCGTAGATGCACGCAAAAAATACCCCTCTTGGTAAATAGTCTGCGAGAATATAAACATGTAATTGCCATGCCCAATGACTGGGTCTTTGTTTTTAATGACATCTGTTAAACAGATAAAAAAACAAACAAACTTGTAAACTGAAAAGGTGATATAGTCGAAAAACGACGGTACCACGCGAATTTATACAAGTTATTTTCGAGGGCGTCAGAGACCCACTTGTCCCAACAAGGGGGTGAAAACCCTACTCTGAATTTCACCCCTCCACGTTTTCTCAGAGTAGAAAATCGTTGAACATTCCTGGAAAAAATGAATAAATAAAAAGATGCGATTTATTCCGTAAAAATAAAATAAAAACCTCCAGAGTCCGAGCCCGGATTCGTCAAACTCACACAGAGGATCGTCATGAAATTCCCATTTCATTTCCGTTCAAGGAATGAACAATGAACTACTGTAAAAGCTAAAAAGGTTTCAAAGTCTCTATCCGAACACAATATCGGACAACAGAGGGTGTCGGACTTAAATGAACACGGAAAGGAATATATATAGAAAATGGCATAAAATGAAAATATAATACCAACGTGTGATGATCCATAATGTGGGCGTAAAACCAAAAAAGGAAAATCGGTTCGCATCACTCCCCCAGGAGTGTTGAACTGCATCAAAGAAGAAGAAGAAGAAGAAGAAGAAGAAGAAGAGATCATGAAATGAACTCAGAAGATCCAATGTAGTGAAGAATAAAAACCCCAAAACTCGTGATAAATCCTGTCCTCTAGCCTCGAAAAACTCGTGAATAGATCAGGCTAGTGAGACGGTTCAGACCCGCTATCGGAGGTCAAGAAATGAAGTCAGAAGTCCATTTCGCACCGTAATCAGGATAAATATAGACAAGTGTCCACCTTCCATAATGTGGTCATGAAACCAAAAAAGGAGATACGGTTCGCATTACTCCACCAGGAGTGTTGAACTGCATCAAAGAAGAAGAAGAGATCATGAAATGAACTCAGAAGATCCAATGTAGTGAAGAATAAAAAAAACAAAGACCGTCCTATATAGGCCGTCTCGCAGAATAGTGTATAGATGATTCTTCTCGTAGCGCTTCCGTGTCAGACGATAAGAAAAAACTTCCAATTGAAAAAAACTCGATAAAGGCGCGGCCTGGCTCCAAGGCCCACGTTGAAAGAGATAAATATTCAAACTAAGAAAGTCAGTCTATACTTGTCAGATTGACATCAGAGTCAGCTGAAAAAGTAAGTTAGGTCGATGTGTATATTCTTATAAAAAATATATACAGCTCCCGGTATACCCAGGCCGGCGGACTCCCATCCAAGTACTACCGGGCCCGACGTCGCTCAACTTCGGTAATTGGATGAGAAAACCGATCTATCCGACGTGATATGGCCGTAGACAGGCACGCGGCATACAAAGTTATATATGTAAATAACTAGAGTCCTGGAAATCACTTGGCTCCCCATGTTTCCGTTGTTTTCAAGGACAAATGACGGAAAGAAAAAAGAGATGAAAATCCATCTCGTTTGTGCGATCTCTGATCGAAAGGAGAGACCTTCATCCTTTGAGAAAAGACGAATGTCTATCGTCGTCCCCTGAAGTACACGACCTGACATGTCCATGGCGAGTCGTGCTGAAGCGTACGATCTCTGTACTTCCTCCGAAGGTTTTTCCAAAAGAGAAGGCTGGAGATCCAAAGCAAGGGCGTTAATCACCGACATCTGGAAGATACTGAGTCTTCTGATAACAGAAAATTCCTCCTGTTCGGCCGATAGTACCTCCTCCCATTCCTTCGAGAAGTTATTGACTGAAGAAGATTTCGGCTTCATATAGTCCATGACTCCTTTATCGATGGAAGAGATACCGAAACACTCGGTTTCATCCGTTGGGCAGACTCTGAATGCCGCAATGGCTTCCCTTCTATCAATTCTGGCTTCCTTATCCAGAGTCAGTTTGTCCTTGTTCCTAACCTTCGACATTTCCGTGAAAATTTCGTTGGGAAGAGAAAGAGTAGGAGTCGAAGTCGTCGCTGCCGGCTCACTAAGGCTATCGAAGAAAAAAGATCCGCCGGAATACTCCTCTGGAACATCAGGGGGCGCCAGTCCCATAGCACTGGCTGCATAGCTGTTGATAGGATCAACTCTGTTTCGTTGGAAGATATTCTTAGTTTTGTTTGACTGCCAAGCAAACCCAAAAGGAGAAGGTTCATCCTCAGAAAATTCCTTCCTTATCAGGACATTGGCCGGGAAAATACCAGAGTTGTCAGGATCATTGTCTGAGTTATGTTCACCTGAACCCTGTGACAGGTCATCATCATCATCATCATAATTCCCATAATCATCATCGTCTTCCTCTTCGATGATATCCTCCTCCTCGTCTACGCTGACTAAGTCCGTGACTGTAGTAGTAGTAGTAGTAGAAGGAACAGTAGTAGCGACTACCTGGGATGATTGAGTACTGTTAGTACTAGTAAGGGCAGCCGTGGGTTGTGTGACATTGTGATTCGCCCGTGGCTGTGTAAGAGTTGGTTGGGAATTTCCCTCAGTATTAACTCTAGCTTGAAAAGCTTTAAACTGCTGCCATTGATAGAATGAGTTATAATCCTCAAGCGATCCCATGGTCGGTCGTTCAATGACCCTTGGAGTGGTAGCTATTTGCTGACCATAATTAGGGTGAATTGTCTGGCGGTAAGAGCCAGGATAATAGTCAAAGTCTCCCCGTGTGAATTCCTTTGTCTCCTGTATGCATCGCTTAACTCTCCTTGAGAACCCCTGTATGCATCTCTTTGACTTGCACTGTTATCCTCTAAAGAGGGATTAAGGTAAGCGAGACCACTCGATCTATAATCCTCTCGATAGTCAGTGCGTGACGAGTTTGCTTTCAGATAGCGATTATTGTCACTGGATCGTGACATAACGGGTTCTAAAGAACCTTTGTCACTACCCTGATTGATATCCGATATTTCCGGGGGGGAAATATTTGCGCGATAATCAGGGGCGCGACTCTGGGCAATACGGACCGGATCTGTGGTAAGAGGGTCAATATTTACCGTACGAGAAGCGTCTTTGGGGGAGGAGACTAGGTTACTACTATAAAATAGCGTACCCTGGTCCCCCCGGTGAGATCCCCTACTCTGTAGCTGTGCACCAAAACCCCCCCGTAAAGAGGGGTGATGTGCGACAACTGACTCTAGAGCAACAATAGGAGCAGTATAATAACCTCGCGAGGAAATTACACCGCCCGGTGGAGCCAGGATGTGATCTGGGTGCGTGTTTGATGGTATAGATTCACATGCCTGAGTGAAAAGAGGAACCACCTGACCGTTTACAGGCGCTCCCCTTTCCGTGCTCCCCTCATCAGTAACAGTCTCACCAGTATTTCCGGGGGGGAAACACAACAACCTCTATTATAAGCACGGTCACCATCATGGGAGGTTGTTTTTCTGTTACTGAACGTCATAACGGCAGGGAGAACACCCCCTCGTGAGGAGTTTCCTGATACTACCGAAATGGGATTATTCTCCCCCTGTTCGCTCGTTTGATTGGAACAGGGAGAGGGGATCTGCACACCATCAGAACTGGTATGACTAGGAACCGTCAGAGGAGCTGTAAAGCTTCCCTGACTGTTCACGACCCCTGCACCGTCACCTTTACGTGGGAGGTGGATCCCCTCGGGTGATCGATCAGCTTTATTAAACAGAATAGCCGACCGTTCACCTGCGATCAGCTCAGAATCGCGAGTATAATTTGGGTAAATCTAATGCTGTCCAGAAACAGATTTACAACAGACCTAACGCACAGTGGTCAAAACAAAAAGTGGCCTCCCCCTGTTCGACAGTTTAAGTCTCTTAGGAACAGGGGGTTAAAAATTTGGTGTGACTAGGAACTGCCAGCGAAGTTTATTTCTTTTGTAAAAACTACCCTGGCTGTTCTTGACACCAAAGCACCGTCACCTCTGCGAGGGAGGTGGCACCCCTCGGGTGATCGAACGGCCTAATAAAGAATAGACGGGCGTACACCAGCGACCAGAGTGGCGAATACAATACATGTAGGGTCTATTATATAACAGATAAACTCTAGAAATGTGTAAAGGTATGGCTAGGGAGGGAAAGGTAAAACGGAAAACTAGGAGGTTTAGAAAACAGATCTACCTCTGGTCTATGTCTAGTTAAAGCCTTTGGAGGGGAAAAGACAATGGCTGCCGTACTGCACAAATACATCCCAAAAAGCGGCCGGTAAATCGGCGTCTAGCTTGCAAAAGTTATTACTGGAACAACGGTGGTGTATATATCGGGATGAATGAAGGTTCCCCTCTGGTAGGGGTAGTATACACGGTAGTACTTCATAGTAGAATGAATGTAAACAAAGGGAATCAGACTGAAGAGGATTTACTTTATAAATACTATAGTATACAACCTGACTAAGTTAGTTTTGGGTCTGATCTTAGGTATAGACTTGGGAGGGGAAATGACAATTTTAGCTGCTCAATCTCCTCCCAGAATGAGTTCGGTTTATCCGAGTCCAGCTACATCTATTTTAATCTTGAACATCTACGATGTACATAACAAGATGACGTCGGCAATACCTCATGATTAAACACAAAGGGAAACAGGTTGTAGATAATGAATACAATGAGTCATAAAGAATCAAATAAATCAGTATAATAACCATAATACGTAATGATAAATATTCGTCCGTCGACCCTCGGCGTGAAATTAATCAGTATAAAAATCATAATACGTAATGAGAAGAAATGTCCGTCGTTTCTCGGCGTGAAATAAACTATTTAATTAAATCAAGTCGGGAACCGACATGCGGGGTACTCTAAACAGTAGCATGAGCATAGGACAATCGGGGTCACATAGGTCATCAAGAATCAATTTTTAATCAGTATAACAACAAAATAACAATATTTATAATCTGTTTTATACCCGTCGTATATGTCTATAATATCTATAAAACAACAATAAGACGTAATGAAAATATGTCCGTCGTTCCTCGGCGTGAATTAAACTATCTATTTTATCAAGTCGGGAAACAACTCACATGCGGGATACTTTAAACAGTTGCATGCATTCATAAGGACAAATCGGAGTCACATAGGTCATATAAATATATATATAAACATTATAATATATAATACAATAACAAAATATAACCGGCCTCCGAAGCAATAGAAGAGAATTCGACAGTCCCGATCAATGGGTAACGAATTCGACGACACTAACTTGCCGCCATTTTGAATGACAATTTGGAACGAACTCGTCGTAGCAAAAATAAAAAAGGGGCTGTAAATCTCGTATTCTGAAAATACGAAATTTACCAAAACATCTCAGATGAATTACGATCTATATGCTAAACAATATGCTTGACATTATTGATAACTGAGCCTTACTTAAGGGCTCAAATACTTGGTCAATCTTACCCACTCGGCGAAAAAACGTCTATCTGGGTTGACACAAGAAAATTTAGAGGGTGTTGCCAGTTTTTATCACGTAAATGCGGTTGCCTAGATGGGGACTGGGAGAACTATATTTGGTATTACCATGAGGGCAGGGGCAAAATACGATCTGTTAGACTTTTGCTTGGTATGATAATCTACTTGAGAGATTATTGCAAATGTGAAACTGATGGGGATTGGGAATAATTATAATGTAATAAATTGACCGATTTTGCTGACATTTCTTTGAAAAACAGCAAAATTAAGGATTTTAGACCCAAACATTTACCAAAAATGGCTTTAAAAAGGGGTCATTCATTTACCAGACGGTTGAAAAATTGGACCATATTTGGAGACACATCCTGTAACCTCATATCCACTAAGTACCCAACCCCATGGGGTCCACCGGCACAGTGCTTCTGTTGGGATTTGGTATGGTTAGGGTTAATGGCTATCAGAACTTGGGTATAAAATTAGTAGTAAATGATGTAGGATAGTATACAAATATATACTGCCATGAGAGACTCTGGTTAAAACTATGGCGCCCCTCAGCAAAATAGCACTATTGCAGTCACCGAGGGACCACAGTTTTAATCCAGAGACTCGAATAATGGCAGTATATTTGTTTTATATACGTCATTCATATATTTCCAGTTCCATAAAGTTCAAACTAAAAAATTATCCGGTAAGTTCCAATCTTCATCAGTTAAAAAGTTTTAAAAGTTCAATTCAAAGGCAGTGCATCGAACGATCGTCACGCTGCGCCCAGGGATATAAATCCTGCGCCCTCTAGCCGTAAATAGTACTTTTGGCAAAATAGCGTGTTTATTTTTGATCATGTGACCCACTTTTAACCAATCCATGAACAAGAATATATGAATGACGTATATAATATGTATTTTTTTCTAAAATTGAAGATCATCTATACAACTGACCTGGTCATTCAGTAGCTGTACACAGAGGAGACTAATTAGCCAATAAACTGAACTTACTCCTACAAAAGAGCTATAGACCATTTCAAATCCGGAAATATACGATCGGTTCCGAATGTTTCCGATTAGCCGAGTGTTTTGACGCTCGGTTACATGACTTGTGAGCTCACAAGTCATGTCCATGTGTACGGAAAAACAAACCATGGTTTCACCCGTCTGCCGGTGTGGTCGATTGCGCTGGTATGGTGATAGATTGTCTTCCTCACAAAGTTGTATGTTGCGGTGTTTCAGTAACAAAAACAGTTTAGATAAAATTGATTTGGGGTAATATTTTCACATTTTACCATCTGCTCGATACATTTGGAATTTGCCAGTCAACGCCATTGTTGATAAAAAGACAAAATAGTCTCGTTCCACATTTTACTTCGCATGGGTGTACGCGTGTATGTAAACATAGTAAATCACTAGGCGGACAACCAATGCTATGAATGCGATCAACTGTTGCGAAGAACGCACTACGCACCTACTCCATGTGACCTGTTTTTCCGAAGATTTCTGATCTCAATTTGAAATGATCTATGATGCATCAAACACTTTTGAACTTCATAAGGCAACCGACCACTCGGAGAGGGGTATGAGCAGTCTATCATGTTGCAAAAGTATGTTGCAGTTTATCAACAAATGTTCTCTTTAATATTCATTTCGTCCACTGAAGGGCCAGGCTAGAAGGGTTCTAGGTATTAATTAGTGGTTATAGTCAGACTGCGTGACTTCCACCAGAAATTGTATATTTACTCTCACAGTGAACGCTTTTTGTGCGCGCTAATGAGTGACTGGTTAGTACATGATGTAGATTTCTGTATAAACTTCTTATTGCTACCAAAGGCTTTCAGAGCTTTAAGCAATACGAGGAGGATCAAAAAGTTCTGTCACTTGGCCCATGTTTCTGAAGTTGGCCATACAATTTCAAAAACAATTTCCCTCAAAGTAGCTTCCCTTGATGTCTAAACACAGTTTCATCCTCATCCTCCACTTCACGAAGCATTGGCGGAACTCCAAAGTAGGGAATGTCCTCATCTATGAATGAACAACTTTGGGTACATCTTGGATCCTTGAAAATGGCCTTCCAGCAATCTTTGATTTGATTTTAGGAAAGAGCTAGAAGTCGCAGGAAGCCAAGTTGGATGAGTAGGGTGGATGTTCCATCAAATGGATACCATTTTCATCCGGGTAAGTCTGGGTGAGGCTAGGTGTGTGGGGATTTGCATTGTCGTGATGCAGCATGACTTGAGACAGTCTTTGTAGGCTCCATTTCAAAGGCAGATAAGAAGCTGCAGAAATGGTCCTGGCAAATTCTATACAGGCTATATATATCCCCACATGTGGTGCATGTGGCGAAAAGAATGACATAACACAATAAAGACATTGCCTTGTGCAGCTGGGGCAGCCTTTGGTAACAGAACTTATGATCCGCCCTTGTAGTAGTAGTTAGTAAAAGATGTGGGTTTATGAGTAATTGTTTTTTCCCTGATGTAGCTGGCGATTACGTCTTGTTAGTAGGGGTCTCTTTCTGGCTATTATTATACCAAGGGCATGTTTTGACCATTCACATGATTTCCCAGTCATTGTTAGGCAAAAGTGTGTTTGTATGTCTGAAAACCCCTGTGATGCAATATTGAAATTTGGAATGATTTTATTTTCTAGGTGTTTTTTTTCTTCAAGTATTTTCAATAATAAATGAAGTTCTTTAAAAAAAAGTGAAAAAATAATCAAGATGAAAAAGTAATAAAATAGATACAAAAGAAAATTTTGATAATGGATGAATTTACCAACAAATATTTGAATGCATGCTTCAGTTTTGAGACAATACACATACTTTTATACTTCATATTCCTATGTTTCTGCTTCTGCTATCACATACAATCTAACATTGCAGGCTTTCTACAGACTGGTAGCCAAAACATGCCCTGGTGATATTGTGCCACTGAAACCCAGTACTTACTGTAGAGTTTTGGAAGTGAATAGCTTAGAAAACTTGTGGTGAGATCAACAGGCATATTATTTTGTGTTGAACACAGCTCATGCACCCTATTAATAGGACCTGAAATGTTGAGAGGGCAAAGTATTGGGGAACAAAATGGTTAAAAATGGTAAACTTGAGACAGGTAATATCAATCAATATTGTCTAGAATCCACCTGCTCACTTGAAGACTGTCTCCCAACTTGAGCAGACATACAGGGTGACCCAAAAAAATGTTAACACTCCGGGCACATAAGATATCTTAAAAGGACAGGAACACACGGGTCTAATCTTGATGTATTATGCAAGTTAATTTATTTAATTGGATGGACCATTTCAACAAAGAACATGAAATGTTTCAATTTCAATTTTAAAGACTGCTTTACTGACAGCTACACATTGTACATGGAAAAACAGTATAGAACTTGAACTCATGACAAAATACCTATATAAGTGTTAACATTTTTTGGGGTCACCCTGTACATGTAAAGTATAGGATCTCTGCCTTTTCAATTAGCTATTATTTGTTGTGATCAAAATAGTAATTAGGGGCTAAAAGCGAAATGGAGAATAGTTTCTTTGTCAGAATTGGTAGGAAAAGAAATTCAAAACCAATCCTCACTTGATGACACACACATTGCAAAACCTTTTTAAAAAGAAGTTTCACTCACTTGTCTGCTGTACAATCTGAGTTGGAGTGACATCTAACATAGGCTTCTGTTCAACATGAGGTTCAACAATTTGTTCAAATGTGATGGTTTGGTCATTGTTCTTATTGTTCTCCTGATTGGCATTATCTTGTGCTGAGGAGATGTTGTTTTTGTCAAAGATATCTTCCAATCCTTTTGTTGTTTCTTGGCTCTCGGCCTGTATATCATTCCTGTAGTTGTAAGCAAATGTGATGAGAGGTCAACATCAAACACAAACCATGCTAGCGTGTTTTCAAGCAGACAACATTTATTGTAAAAGAAAGTGGAGTGGAATGGCAAAACAACAATGTATTTTTGTTAGTCAGACACCTGGATAAGTTGCCAGATAAGCTTACTTTAGTAGTTCTATGCTGTATTAAGATGGGCAGACAGTGAATTTATGGGTAAAAGTATGATATAAATAATAATATGGAATGGCTTGTTTTGGGGTGACACAAGATACAAGAATATATTGCACAAGCTATAAAAATATTGCACTCGTCCCCGACTCGTGCAATATTGTTATAGCTTGTGCAATTTATTCTTGTATCACCCTCAATTTTTTTTATTTATATTTTTATATTTTTAAAAAATAAATTTAAAAAATAAATAAATAAATATTGCACTTGTCCCCGACTCGTGCAATATTGTTATAGCCCCGACTCGTGCAATATTGTTATAGCTTGCGCAATATATATATATTGTTGTATCACCCTCAAAGCCATTCAATATTATATAAATGTTAGTATATATACACACTATCATATATTGTTTGTACTAAGTATTATTAACCATGCAATGCAAAAGCGGGATGGTATTGCAATGGAGTTTAAAATATATAACTGACACTGAGGCAGTTTACCATGTATTGCAATAATAAATTGTTTCTGTTTCACCACACATAATTGTCCATCTGTGATGACATGTGATGACCTGCGGTTACCAAGCATGACATGTGTAAATAGCTGTTCATCAGAGCAGACATGGGAATGATTTTGAACAATATTGCTTGTTTTTATTTTGAATGAATATATTTGTGCATTTTTATTTTTGTGCTTGCTGATTTTAGACCGAAAAGTGTGAAAATAAATGTAGCCCGAACGCTTTCACTTTTACAGTACCACATTGCATGGTAAATAACGCCTAGTAGAATGTAACTTCACAGCTTCATTGTACCATACAGATTTATAGCAGGTTCAGAAGTTCTTCACAGGGTGCAAGAATCCATATGCAAAGAATCTATGGATTCTCCCCATTTCAGATTCAGTGTGTTACACAGATTATCTACAAGAATCAACTTGGATTCTCGTAACTTTACCAGCTGGGATTTTTATCATCCTCGAATTTCTGACCCTGTATAGGCACTGTTACGATCATAATCATTCAACCAAACCTGGCCACAATTTAATTGATACATTTCAAATCATAAAACCATCACTTGAGGATTCTCTGCTGGGTTCATGTAACAAATATTGGTTTTACAATTTAAAATGTCCAAAAGTTTATTATTTTGATGACTATACACGTTGAATGTGGAAGAAAGTAAAAATACTGCAAGTCACGACTTGTGAATTCCCCTGGCTTGGAGTTTCACCTCATGGAAGAGTTCAGAATACCCATTTAATCAGCAAATGCAACACATCTATCTTGTAAGGATGTCTGATGCCCGATGGGGGGGGGGGGGGGGGGGGGGGGGGGTAGGGGTACTCACATATATTGGCCATACAAGATTGAAGTCTGAGTTTTATATGAGAGAGCCCTAAAATGTTGACACAATTATGATTGCAAATAAATCTCTTGTTGGAGAAAGAAAAAAGTTTGGTTGAGACCGACTTTCATGAGAGTAGAAAAGTAGTTTGGACAACATGGGGTCAACGGTCATGAAGGGTCATTAGAGGTCAATCTGTGTACACCTCATGAGTCATCTCAAGTCCCCTTACCCAAAGATTATTGTCACCAAGTTTGGTTAATATTGAAGACTGACTTTTCATAAGTGTCCTACACAGCAATAAGTGCAGTTTAAAGTTTGGACAAAATGGGATCAAAGGTCATAGGGATCATTAGAGGCCAATGTGTACACCACATGAGCATCCTTCTTCTCCAAAGATTATTATCACCAAGTTTGATCGAGATTAAAGTCTGACTTTTCATATGAGAGCACTGAACAGGCCCAACCTAGTTAACTAAAAGGGCTAACCAAAAGGGAACAAACGCCATAACACCCCTTCCCCCACTATAGACACCCACCCCTACATATGTTTGCTCCCAAACAAGGATGCATGACTTGTGCTATACAAACTCCGACATCTGAATCAGAATTTCTACACCTAAACGAGGACACTTGTGTGTATTTTGTGTATAAATGTGACAAATTGCAACAAAGTGCGGAAGATAATATACTACTATATGACAAAAGAAGGCGTCCTACATGTAGCCATATTCATCTAGGACCCCTTTGCACCTATCGGGAGAATTTGGACGGTCCTTGGTGGGAGCAGTGTTCATGGGTTGATAGTAAACGGTCATATGTAAGTCCCTGTTTGGCAACAAAAACAAACGCATTGTATGATGACAGTATCCCCCTCCAGCTATTAGCCAGGGGGATAATAAAGTAAGTATACCTTAGGGACCGTGCTATGGATTATCAACTTAGTTAACAAGGCGGTTCTCGAACGGCGCGTCTCGCCTGTTCATCAAAAGTGACTTGAAAGAAATGATGATGAAACATATGATACAATGTAGCACTGTCACAGAGGTATGCATTGTAGTTAATGCAAGGGATGTAATACCTTGAAAAATTTAATCAACAAAAAGAACACACCAACCCCCTTCCCTACACCAAATCACATCAAGATAGGCCTTACAGATCTTATTTGACCCCAGATGACCTCTGATGACCTTGAAAATTTAATCAGCAAAAAGAACACACCAACCCCCTTCCCTCCACCAAATCACATCAAGATAGGCCTTACGGATCTTATTTGACCCCAGATGACCTCTGATGACCTCAAAAAATTAATCAACAAAAAGAACACACCATCCCTCTTCCGTCCACCAAATCCCATCAAGATAGGCCTTACGCATCTTATTTGACCCCAGATGACCTTGAATGACCTCCGATGACCTTGAAAATTTAATCAGCAAAAAGAATACACCACCCCCCTTCCCTCCACCAAATCCAATCAAGATAGGCCTTACTGATCTATTTGACCCCATATTTGACCCCGATGACACCGAAAAATTAATCAACAAAAAGAACACACCACCCCCTTCCCTCCACCAAATCCCATCAAGATAGGCCTTACTGATCTATTTGACCCCATATTTGACCCCCGATGACCCCGAAAAATTAATCAACCAAAAGAACACACCACCCCCTTCCCTCCACCAAATCCCATCAAGATAGGCCTTACTGATCTATTTGACCCCCGATGACCCCGACAAATTAATCAACAAAAAGAACACACCATCCCTCTTCCGTCCACCAAATCCCATCAAGATAGGCCTTACTGATCTATTTGACCCCATATTTGACCCCCGATGACCCCGAAAAATTAATCAACAAAAAGAACACACCACCCTCCTTCCCTCCACCAAATCCCATCAAGATAGGCCGTACTGATCTATTTGACCCCGATGACCCCGAAAAATTAATCAACAAAAAGAACACACCATCCCTCTTCCGTCCACCAAATCCCATCAAGATAGGCCTTACTGATCTATTTGACCCCATATTTGACCCCGATAAATTAATCAACAAAAAGAACACACCACCCCCCTTCCCTCCACCAAATCCCATCAAGATAGGCCTTACTGATCTATTTGACCCCATATTTGACCCCCGATGACCCCGAAAAATTAATCAACAAAAAGAACACACCATCCCTCTTCCGTCCACCAAATCCCATCAAGATTGGCCTTACTGATCTATTTGACCCCATATTTGACCCTGATGACCCCGAAAAATTAATCAACAAAAAGAACACACCACCCCCCTTCCCTCCACCAAATCCCATCAAGATAGGCCTTACTGATCTATTTGACCCCATATTTGACCCCCGATGACCCCGAAAAATTAATCAACAAAAAGAACACACCACCCCCCTTCCCTCCACCAAATCCCATCAAGATAGGCCTTACTGATCTATTTGACCCCATATTTGACCCCCAATGACCCCGAAAAATTAATCAACAAAAAGAACACACCACCCCCCTTCCCTCCACCAAATCCCATCAAGATAGGCCTTACTGATCTATTTGACCCCATATTTGACCCCCGATGACCCCGAAAAATTAATCAACAAAAAGAACACACCACCCCCCTTCCCTCCACCAAATCCCATCAAGATAGGCCTTACTGATCTATTTGACCCCATATTTGACCCCCGATGACCCCGAAAAATTAATCAACAAAAAGAACACACCACCCCCCTTCCCTCCACCAAATCCCATCAAGATAGGCCTTACTGATCTATTTGACCCCATATTTGACCCCCAATGACCCCGAAAAATTAATCAACAAAAAGAACACACCACCCCCCTTCCCTCCACCAAATCCCATCAAGATAGGCCTTACTGATCTATTTGACCCCATATTTGACCCCCAATGACCCCGAAAAATTAATCAACAAAAAGAACACACCATCCCTCTTCCGTCCACCAAATCCCATCAAGATAGGCCTTACTGATCTATTTGACCCCATATTTGACCCCCGATGACCCCGAAAAATTAATCAACAAAAAGAACACACCCCCCCTTCCCTCCACCAAATCCCATCAAGATAGGCCTTACTGATCTATTTGACCCCATATTTGACCCCGATGACCTCTGGTGACCTTGAAAATTTAATCAGCAAAAAGAACACACCACCCCCCTTCCCTCCACCAAATCCCATCAAGATAGGCCTTACTGATCTATTTGACCCCATATTTGACCCCCGATGACCTTGAATGACCTCCGATGACCTTGAAAAATTAATCAGCAAAAAGAACACACCACCCCCTTCCCTCCACCAAATCCCATCAAGATCGGCCTTACGGATCTTATTTGACCCCATATTTGACCCCGATGACCTTGAATGACCTCCAATGACCTTGAAAATCTAATCAGCAAAAGAACACCCCACCCCCTTCCCTGACATCAAGTCCCATCAAGATAGGCCTTACGGATCTCTAGATATCGCGTCACAACGCGTCTCAAAAGTTTTAAGCATATTTGACCCCGATGACCTTGTATGACCCCCGATGACCTTGAAAAATCAATCAGCAACAGAACGCACCACCCCCTTTCCCTCCACCAAGTCCCATCACGATAGGCCTTACGGATCTCCAGATATCGCGTCACAAAGGTATTTCTTAGCACACGGCTGACGGCAAGACAAAAACCAATATTATCAGTACTGTCCATTTGCAGCCAAAATGGTAATTCGGCACAAAGGCTGTATGAATAAATATCATTTAAGTATTTGACCAATGAACGATGATTTGGCGTTTCCTATTGATCACTCAACTGCGGCACATTTTTAGGTTATGACATTTCACACTAAATAACTACTTCTGTTCTTTTGAAATTCTAAATCAACTTTCATTAGCCATACTACTACCATGAAATTAGCCTTGTTAACCTGTTAATGATGTTAGGGAAGAATGGATTATACATGTACATGTAGGTAGAGATATGAAAATAACAAGATGTGGTTTTTCCTAGCCCTAATTTTAGGTTATAGGAATGAAACCTGAAGGAAAATGATGACAAAATACCCAACTGTTTTACAGGCTAATGGGGGGGGGGGGGGGGGGGGTCTTAAATACCCAACTGTTTTACAGGATAAGGGGGAGGGGCTAAAAATACCCAACTGTTTTACAGGCTAATGGGGGGGGGGGGGGGGGGGCTAAAAATACCCAACTGTTTTTCAGGCTAATGGGGGGGGGGGGGGGGGGGACTTGGGGACATCCTCAATTTGTGACACCATTTTTGTATTGTATGGGAGGGGGCTTCTTCTATTGTTGACACTGTTTTGATGGGAGGTTATAAAAATCCAAATCAATGGGTCAGTCTGCTCTGGAAAACAGGTTGGATGTTTTGTGTCACAGAAAGGCAATTGTTGAAGTTGAACATACTATTCCCGCAACCTAAATGAATGATTAGTATAAGTCGGAAATTTAATAAATGATTTTGATATTAAATTCCTAATGATGTTAGAATTGGATTAGTCGTTGTTATTATTAAAAGAATTTTGTGATTATTAAGCTGTGTGTTATTGTTTTCATCTGGTGTATCCATTTTGAGAGCTCTAGATTTCAAGATTTCATGATTCTTCCGAAAAGAGTGACAAAGAGTACTGAGCAATCCTATGGACACATCAACTCTCTTTATTTATCATCACTGCAAAAATCTTGAAAACTTGAGCTTGGCAAAGATTTAATGAGTTGTTAGTTTCTTCAATGAAATGAGAACTATTCTTCACCTACCTACGCTTTATGATGTGAAAATACAAATGAACATCTAGAGCAAATTCACTAAAGGTCAGCAGGTCAATATAACTTTGTTTGTCTTCCAATGTTAAATCAACACAAATTTTAAATTTTCTGTCAACAACTGTAACTTTTTGATTCGCCTGATTTCGTTTTCTGAGCATATACCATAGATATAATATTGGTTGGAGCATGCCATGATTTGTGTTGTACAGCTTATATTACCTCCAATTACTGTGAAGTTACAACTTAAGGTGCGTTCATACTCACGTCGTTGCGCATCGACGTCGGATAAAAGTTGACATTGCTTCAACTCGCGCGCCGATGTCCATCGACGTCGGCCGATGCGCAACGACGGGAGTATGAACGCACCTTTATGCAGCAGACATCTTTGCGTTACATCAAGGCTTGACAACCAGAAAGACATAAACTCACTTTTTTGTCATTTTGAGATATTGCTACCAACCCCCCCCCCCCCCCCAGATTCTAAAGACTAAAAAGACTTACTCAAAAACAGCCCCATTGGATTTCAACCCCAATTCATTTTTGCACAACTCAATGCAGGGATAGAATATGGAGTAAATCCGTGAATTCATTCGCGCACATTTTCATTCACGTAGCAAACTCAGCTTTTTTTTTTAGCTCCAATATTTCAAGAAAAGGATTGGAAATTAGAGCCAACTTTTGGGTACCCGGGTACACGCTCACAAATTACCCAAAATTCCAGCTTTATTACAACTGCATTGCATTCATAAATTTGAAATGCCAAGGAGCCAAATTAGGAAGATAAAATTTGGCAAGAATCCATGGTTTTGGCACAATTCCTCTGCCAGAATCTAAATGGATTGGCGCATGAGCATGATGACACGCACTTCTACAATGGAACACAAAATATTAAAAACTAATTTTTCTCAGAATGTAACTTCTTTCTGGTTTGCAACCCTCAACATGCTTATTGAAAATGTTTAGTTGCTGGAGATTCTTTTTCTTGAATTCTTGGAAGACAAACATAATCACCTTGACCTGGACCTATATTGTAAACCAGCCCTTTAGTACGATATTAGAACAAAACTAGCTTACATTTTTCTTCTTATCTTCTTAGACATTTTCAATCCATTGATTGGAATACGTAATCTTGGAAGCATGTTGCAGAACAACCTATTATATTTATAGATATTTTTTATATTATTGAATTGAAGTGATTAAAATGTGGTAAATATGATAGCGTGTGTCTGAAATAGAGGCATCAGACTGACATCACAGCAGCAATCTTCACGGTATTAGGCTTTAAAAAAAGAGGTTTGATTGGCGTAACATAGAAGAAAAAAATAGGGTAGGTAGGTCGGATTTGATTTTTTGATTTTTTAAATCTATAAAACGTCTATGAAATGTTATATACCAGCACACATATACCATAGGCATACAGACATAAACAAATGGCACAAATACACATTTTCACTGTGTTTTTTCTTCTTTTTCTAACACACAAACAAAATAAAAAAATGTTTAGGGTCGGCGGTCAAAATAGGGTCGGTCGGGTTACGCCAATCAAACTTTTTTTTTTAGGCCTTAGTATACTCCATTCCAAATGTTTATGACTTGAACTACAACTCAAATTGCCAGCAATTATCCGTTTGGTTCCATCAGTAAGCAGGTGTCACATAGCTTGAATGTGAATGCTGATAAGTATGACTTATAGCACGAGGCAGCGTAGCTGCCGAGAGCTATAAGGAATTAAAAGCACTCATCGACAGTGACTATTTAGTGATGATTTATGTGGCAGAACTCTGCTGTACAAACCCCTGCACAGTAGGACACTGATAGAACTTAAAAGTTTTGATTCAAGCAACTGTTGATCAAGATAAACAATCATCTACTAAACACACACATACCAAGTTGTGATATAATTAATCAGGTTATTTATGATGTCAAATTTACAGCATTCTGAAGCTGTACAATAAGTGAAATTTGTGGAACTCTGGACTGGCTGTGTATGTGCTTTTATTCTGAGTTATAGAATCTTGTTACAAACACTATTGTTATGAGTTACGCTTGAGAAAGCCCAACGCCCTCTACAGACAATTCTAAATCTAGGAAAATCCTGAATTCAAAATTGGTATGACATGGGCCCAGTTTTAAAGGGGCCATTTTGAAAAGTTGTAGTTTTACAATCATACTCTTGTGTAGACTCTAGTTTAGTGATTTTATTTGTTTTTACTATCAATAATTACCCAATAAGTGATTTTTTTTGTTTTTGTACATGAACAAACATTTTGTTTCCTGAATGAACAAACATACACTGCATCAATGATTGCAATGATATGAATTTGACCAGATTTGATTATTTCAGGCCTCATTTCATGTATACGATAGAATATTGTAAATCTAAGCAAGATATTGAAATGTGTCATTTATGATGATCAAATTTAAATCCAAGAAAATCTGGAGGATTCTGTATTGTACAAAGGCAACAGGAGGGACACTGATATTTAATGGTGTAAACAAAATATTTGATTCAAATGAGGGGTCATTACATGGCTTATTTGTTATTTGTGGAGAGGAGGTGGCAAAGATTAAATTAATTTTGAAATTTGGAAGACGAAAAGAAATGAAGAATTCCTGCTTCATCAGGAAAATTCTCACACTTGTTTATTATAATTCAATAACAATTTCAAGTTATTAAACGTACTCAGCTATCGATTCCGATGAACCTGTCTGTTCTACTTGCTTATCTTCTGCTGACTCCTCCTCCACGGAGGGCTCCTGCTTTATGACGAGATCTACACCTCCATTGGTAGAATCATTCTCAGAATCCTCAGATCCTACTTTGGCTGTCTCGTCGATTTCCATCTCGTTTTCATAGTCGTCCTCGTCGTCTGCTGCATCGTCAATCTGAGAGTCGACGTAGACGAACGTGTTTCTGTGAGGCGATCCCTTCCGCGATCGACCCTTTGATTTTCTAACTGACATATCTGTAAGGAAAGGGGGGAGTACAAGCGATTCTTTAGAAATCAGTGAATATGAATTACATTACGATGTTGTGTTTTCTTTATGAACTGTCATAGTTCATATTTTGTTTGCACACTAATAAACCCATACAAGTAGGTCCACTCTTAGTCTTATTAGCAGCCAGATCCTCTGAGAGTATCTCAAGGTCCATCTTAACTCTATTTCATCTGCCGCCAAATGAACAGGTGTAAGTAAGTGGACATGTGCCTCTAAGGATGAATTGGTTTATATATGAACTGTCCAACTTCTCTTCAATTTCATGCCAAATGTGTTACTTTATATTGATTTCGGTTGTATTATGTGTACAATTTTCCCTCCAATTTCCAAATGTCCTGAATTCCAGATAATTCAAAATAATCTAAACCCATCTACAATAAGCATTATGCCTCTTGCAATAATGGATGTTGTTGGAATACCGACAAATTTGAAACTTCACACATTAGTACACTGACACCAGATCTACAAATGTACAAAACCTTAACTTGGTACCTACCTCTACTGCAATGATGTTCTGATATTGTGCGACTTATATCCACACGCCACTTGCCCAGGGTTTTAATTAATCGAAGGCATTGAAGGCCATTGCCTTCGATGCCCCACCTAGTAGCCTTGATGCCCTCAATTTCTGGCTTTTTTCATTCCATTCAAAAGTACATAATGGCCTTGGATAAAGTTGGTGCCCTTTCAAATTGCCTTTAATTGCCTGCCCTTTTCATTTCTTATTTCAAGGCCTGCACTTGCCATTTTAAAGGAATTCTTGCAGTATTGTATACGATTCAATGTATTTTGTGTTTGGGCTAAACTCTAAATACTCTACATTCAGAATTTGATCTAACCATGTTGCAGTAGAGGTACCAAGTTGAGGTTTTGTACATAATGTAGATCTGGTGTCAGCGTACTAATGTGTAATGTTTCAAATTTGTCGGTATTGTACTACGGGGTCAAAGGTCACCAGGTAGGTGGGCTATTTTCATGATTTTTGTCTGCAGACCCATCTTTGGGTCCCAGCCATCATGTAATTAAAGGTCTGAAATGGCCTACACATGTTTGGGAGTTAAGTTGTATGGCTATAGAACATTAGCAAGAGATTTGAACAGTCTGTGATAACTATTTCTGTGTTTGAGGGGGTCTAAAAATAAAATATATTCAAATTTCCGAAATATGAAGGCATGTTCGGAGGCCCACAGGATCTCACGTTGATGAGATACACTGTTTCTGACGTCATATTCTGTTTATTTGGGTAGCAATCACTCTAGGTAGCAATTTACAGCTAAATATCTTTTACCAAATTCGAGATGTGCTTGATCCAAAATTCAATATATTTAAAAATGCAACTAGGGTTGACAAAAATGCAGGTTGGTGTTAAATTTCAACAGGCCATATTTTCAAAACCGCTTTGAATTGAGCGCTAGTTTTTTTTGCATGTGTTCATTTTACCTATAGATGTACTATAGAAATGATTTTCAGCCAAATCTGAGAGGGTGACCAATCAACCCATTGGTTGATATGGCATGGAATGACCCTGTTTCCCTTTAACACATAACACAGATACAGTTCCACAAACAACCTACCTGGTTTGGTCCTGGGGCTTGTGCTCCGTTTTGGTGATTTACTTTTCAATTTATTGATTCCCTGTGTACTGGCGGCGTTGTCATACATACGTGCGCATCCCTGACCTTCACAAGCCAGAGAGTGAACTTCTAGTAAATGGCGGACCCACTGTTGCTGGCCGTTTGGTCCAAATCCTGTGAAAAGCAAAACAGTTCAGGCATTACGTAAGTTATAAGTTATCAGTTACCATTTTTTCCCTTTAAATTAAAAAATATGTCAAACATCAATACAGTATAGCAATTGGATTATTATTAATGAACACAATAATATTTCATAATTTGTTTATAGGGACATACAATGGGATAGTCTTTCCATTTCGGTGTCATTGTAACATACGAGACTATTTCCGGAAACATGCACGTAAATATTTCTTTCACAAATATGAATGACTAAACAAAGTGTCTTCAGAACGTTTTATTTGTGCAATATTTTTAGTATGTGAAGTTCTATCATCTGAACTATTGATTTCTACAATGTTATATTTTTGTAACCACCTTTGGCTCATTTAATATGCCAGGAACCTCTAATGAATTACAGGAACAACAATGCCTTGCTTGTAAACGCTCATTCCATTTCATCATGCTACATGTATGTTCATGTCTTACCTGTGTAAATCCCATTGGAATGGCGAAAAACATGGTCAACTTACAAAACATGTCACAGTGTGATTATTTTTCAGTCGATTACTTTTTTGGGTAGATAAACTAGATCAACTACGCTTTATACAAACAACAACAATTTTATGGTAATACACAAAATAAGGTCAAATGGCCATTTCAATCCGTGCACAATGTTTTTTGATTCACCCTGTACATGATTTAAATTGACTCAGTGAGCCTACTCTAGTGGCCTAAACAGCGGTCGAGGATGGTTATTATTTTGTGTTTGTTTAAATTACCTATTTTTTATGTACAGGGTGTATCAGAAAGAACTGTACCGAGGCAATATGATTTATTACAGTATGAATTCGATTGATATTGTTCAAACCGTTTTCATGTATATCTAGCGCAAACGCTCAGCTTTCATATGAATTTTAAATATTGAAAATCTGACATTTCTGATGGAAATTACAGACTTTCTGGTAAAGATGGTAGATTTCAATTTTGGTCGAAATGATCAATTTAAAAATCTGTGAAATTACTAACCCTACCTCAGATATCCATCCGTCCATAGGACAGGGTTTATTTTTGGTCACCATATCTCAACTTTTCACAAACTTGTATAACTATTTATTATTTGCATACTTTTGTGGGTGAAATTTGGAGATACTTTTTGATTTTTAATCCGCAAATAAACCAGGATGTGTTCTGCTTGAGTGGTTTTAACTTTGCTTTCTTTGGCGGGAGTTTTGAATATTGCTTATGTGGTGTGGGCTACATTGTTTGAAATGTTGGACAAGTGGTACAGAGGATTGATTGAAATTGAAAATACGATTTTTCATCGATTTTCGATTATGTCTTGCAACACGAGAACAAAAAGAGATATCTCAATGAAATTAACATAATATAGGAAACATGTTCACCTTTATATTGAAGGTGTTTAAATTTAAAACAATAATCAGTTTGTATTTTTTATGTATTTTAGAAACACGGTACAGTTCTTTCTGATACACCTGTATACTTTATTTGGGTCACATTTAATGTGACACTCACTATATAATCTATGAAGTAATTCAGGCTCTTACTAATATTTGATTTGGAACGCCCCAATCTATATCTACATGATACTCACTATTATCTATGAAGTCATTCAGGCTATCGATATTTTCATTGGCACATTGGTACAAATGGTTTTCTATTTTTGGTACAAACATATAGTTATTGACGGACTATTGTATTTAATCTTGAAGCATGCATTTCGGAAGTTAACGGATAACTGCACTGCTAATTCTCAAGGCTAAATCTAATGGTTGGCCTATTCGAACAACCTCAAAAATCTGAAATCTAGGGTTGCTTTTTTTTAAATATCCTATTTTGGTAAATAAATAGCAAAATGTGTTCTGTTTATGTTTAACGCACAACATAAATATAAAACCATCAATTACTCACTTATTTATTAAATATTAGGAAAGAAGAAAGATGCATGTTGAGGAATTCTTTAAAATCTGTGTTCTTGTGTAGTATCTGTTGGTTTCCCTGAAGAAAAAAATTGCCCCATCATTCACCAACCAACCCAAATGTTGCCACTTCAAGGGCAAGACCACTATTTCTTTTTTGCCTGATAATATAGGCCTGCGCAACGCACTCCCATTTACATTATTCAAAGTTGGACTTATTATGAATGTCATCAAAATGGTTGTTTTTCAAGGATGGGTGATGTGGTTTATTTACTCATTGTACATTTGGGTGTCACAATCAGCCAAAATCAGGAAAAGCTGTGGCATCTAAATATAATTTTAACTTCTTGAGACACCTGGTTTGATTCGATGTAATGGGTTAAATTTATGTAAATGTGACCTATCACTTTATCAAGATATGATTTAATATTCATGTTTCTTTTAAAACTTATTCTTTATCTTTTAATTGACACCATACTTTGTGTATACTGAAATTGAACATGAAACAAATAGTTACTTCATCGTGAAGGGTTTTATACATTCGTTTTATTTTCTTTATTTTTTGAATATTTGTTGTCTTCTTTTGCTATTTTCTACAAATGAGGTTTGCTGTCAACAACATGTATGACGAAAGACTTGTTCAGGTCCCAACCGTCCCATTTTGAAAGTTAATAGCAATGCTTGTAACATACATACAACGAGTATTTGTGATGAGCTTTAAATAATAAATAAAAAAGTTAACATAATAATATAAAGAATAAGATTAGATGGGGAACAAATATGTTCTAAGTGCCTATAATGGCAACAACAGAATTAGACTGCCGAATAAATACAGGTAGATTATTCCATAACTTGAATGCACAGACAGTAAAAGTCCTATCACCAGCTTTAACTCTTGCCATGAATAGTTAAGACAAAGATGATCCTTGGAAGATCGGAAGTGTCTATTTGGAACATACATTTCGATATCAACTTTTGGTAAGGTGAAAGCTTGTTAAATTGTTTTTGTCAATCAATGGAAATGCATTTTTTTTGTGGAGAATGCAGCAACCGATACAATACTGCACCTTGAATGATGCCGCCATAGAATTTATTGAAAGACATGGTACAATGACCTACCAATCTACTATTCCATTGATCTGGAGGCCTAAAAGATAAAATGGCGGTATTAGCACAAGGACATGGTGCGAGACAAAAATGAACAGAGGATTTTATGAATAAGCCTACGAGTGAAAAACACCTTTTATACAAGAAACATTGACTATTTTCTGGAGAAAAAAACTTAAAGGTAGATGACCCGATCACATTTTCGTAACACAGAATTATTTCAAACATACAGAGATTTTCATATCAAATGAAAGCTCGTATTTTTCTCATCATCATACTGAAATTTGACGGCCTAAATCGGTATAATTACAGAGAAATCGATGAAATAACGTCGAATTACCGCGAATGGTGGTAACCACCGATATAGTTTGTGTACTACTCAATGGTTACAGTTCACAGCATCTTGTGCGTCTAAAATAAGAACCATTAGAGCTATACAACTCAAACTTTGGAACACAACTTTTTTAAGGATGACCTTTCATGTAGAATAGAAAACTTCAAGTTGAAAATCGGAACATCTACCTTTAAATAGTCCAAGCTTTTTGATGGATATAAATTTAAGCATATTTATAAAAATAAATCGCTGGGAGCAATTTTCATTTTTTGTTGCGTCCCGTTTTCATGGAATCGCCCATAACTGGAATGTTGTATCAATTTATGCCAAATCACATTATTGGATCTCATTCACTGGAAGTTGTTTTAACCTGATTTTGGTTTATGGCAACTACACATGTATAGGGTCACTACATGACTTTATATCTGACACATACTGTCGACGAAATATGGCATTATTTTGTCGCTGAGAGCCAAAAAACCTGTTTTGGGGTTAAAAAAGCAGTAGGGTTGGACGTACATTATAGGATTACGCACATTTTCAAGAGGATATGTGCATTGTGCACTGTACTTAGGCCCCCCAAAAAAGTTGTTTGTTTGTCCACGTCCGACCGACCGTGTACCTAGGTGCCGACCGTATTACTTTTTATTTTCAATAATGTTTTTAAAACAAATTTTTGAGCAATTTGAATGGCCAAACGGACCGTTTTATTCCTTATTTCGTATGATATCGTCAATCTGGTATTTGCAACACCATCCCCAATTTGCAATCCCGTGTAACATGATGTTTACTGCATGAACTTGGCACCCGCGGCCCGCGGGGACTATTAAAAGGACTAAATGAAAATCAGTGATCGCACGTGCAAGTTATGTCATTTTTATACTAAAAACGCAGTGTGAGAAAATATGAAAAATCTAGTTACGGTTAATATTTGTTCCCAAAATGTTGCTCAACGGCAATATTAATTTCAACATAGTATATTTAACAATTTTTTGGGTAGTTAGTACGGGGAAATAGGTTTAGCAATACTTTCACGTATATATTTCTAGCAAAACTTCAACACAACGTTATTTCACATTGTGTAACATTCAGGGGGCACAGCACTAAATAAACCGCCCATTGGATTACATGTAAATTAGGGCTAAAAGAGTCGCTATTTTGGGCCCTTAGTAACCATTTTTGGAATGTCTCGAATGCTCTATTATAATAAACAAACATTCAAATTTCCTAAAATCGTCAAGAAGTGTTACACCTTCCAATTAGATTTTACGATACGATCATTTAAACAGCGCCACCCCTATTTTCAGCCCGGACGCTCGCCTTCTAACCGCCTCCAATCACGTGTGTTCATCCACGTGATAAATTTTCAATAGGCCTACAATCGAAAATCAATATTTTGCAATATCCTGATCAAAGTACAAGAGATTATCTTTCATTTTAATTATGAAATGCTACCCTCATGCCAAACTGATTCCCAAAGGACCCCATTAATCACATAATTGTTTTTTGTTTTTGCCGGAACTTACTACCATTACACAAAACGAGGAGTGATTTAGTGCTGTGCGCCCTTTCAGTCACAATGGCGGCGTTCTACGGTATCTGCGCGCAATGCAAACTCAGTACAAAAATAATATTTGATCGAGTTTGTAGTGTTGCAACCAATGCGACAGTATTGGAACTTTAAATTGACAATCTGCCCCAGCAGGAAAAAGAGATCAAAATCGGCAGTGTGAAGAGTAAAGCAACTAAAATGTCGCAAACTTATGAAAAGTAAGGTGTTTTGGTGTGTGTTTGGACTTTAATTCACAGTATACATGCCAAATTTATATTTCCAAATACAATATCCGTATTAAAAAATATTTTTAAAAAAATAATCAAAATCCGACCTACATTGTACCAACCCTACCTTTTGAGGACCCTCTATGGACAAACAAACACCTTTTTTTTTGGCCTTATGTAGACTAGGCATGTCTCATTCAAACCCTCATCAATAAAAAATGCACTATAAGTCCCTAATACTTTCTTAAAATGTGTAATCTTTCGAAGCATGTAGAAAAAATCATTCTGTGTGAGTACGTCCGACTCCAAGGGAGTTTTGGCAACTTTTCCCACATTAATTTTAATTGATAATCCATTATTTGATGTTAGAATAATACTACAAGGGGGACATACAAAATGAATAACAAAATCCACCCAACACTAATAGTAGGCATAGCACAAGTCACGCTTCAAAAACCTGCCACACACTTATTTCGTGAACAATTGAGAAATGTCTATTTTTTAGGTAAACTTCAAATCTAATTTATAAACAAACGAAGGTATATAAAAATGTGATCTTTTCACTTTGCCTACACTACAGACTCAAAGTGGAGAGACAAAGCGACACAAAATTTCAGAAGCTTCCGACTGGTATGCTGGCAAAAAACGCAATGAGAGAAAAAGAAGATCTGGCAGATCAGCAGCCAGGGACAAAAAACTCATGACTGCAGACAAAAGAAAAATACGCGGGTCAGCAAACACCAAACCTGATTGGCTAAGGCATGGGTTGTTAAAACACAGGAGAGCAACCAACAAAAATCAATGCGCAGGCCTTATCGCGGTAAGCAAATCAGGATAATTTGGATTTCACAAAATAATCCTTTATTATATAATTTACCGTATTATCCCTATTAAGGTGGCTCTATTGGCCGATGAAAAATTTAGATTTCCTTTAAAATCTAATATGTTCTAGCCCTTGGTCTAACGATTCTGGAACTGAAAATTTTATTTCAATCGAACAATCAGTTGCCGAGATATGGTAGGTCAAAGAGGCATAATACCAACATCTTTGGCAACAACTTTCTTTTTATTCTCTTTATTTTTTCCAATTCCAGTTGCCATGGTAATGTCCTAATTATGGCTAATTTTGTATGCATGAAATATGCAAAGTAAAGTTTGTGGACTAATGAGATGAGCTATGATGATGTAACTTGGTACATGGGTAGAACACTTGAAGATCTAAAAACGTACGTTAGCTTTTGTCTAATTTCTATTTGCATAATTAATTAGGCCCTAATTAAGAAATGTTTAAACATTTTAATTAGTGGGCGTAATTAATTATGCAAATGGAAATTAGACAAAAGCTAACATACGTTTTTAGATCTTCAAGTGTTCTACCTATGTACCAAGTTACATCATCATAGCTCATCTCATTAGTCCACAAACTTTACTTTGCATATTTCATGCATACATAATTAGCCATAATTAGGGCATTTCATGGCAACTGGAATTGGGAAAAATAAAGAGAATAAAAAGAAAGTTGTTGCCAAAGATGTTGGTATTATGCCTCTTTGACCTACCATATCTCGGCAACCGAATGTCCGATTGAAATAAGATTTTCAGTTCCAGAATTGATAAACCAAGGGCTAGAACATATCAGATTTTAAAGGAAATCTAAAATTTTCATCGGCCAATAGAGCCACCTTAAGCGCCCAGGGCGGTTAGCAAAGTCATTTTGGGAGGGCGCTTATTATGTTACCTTTTTTAAACTCATTTATTGTACTAAATAAAATGTACAAGTGGTCATTTGAAGATGCTAACCATTTGATGGTCATTTGAAGATGCTGACCATTTGATGTACTAAATACAACGTATAAGTGGTAATTTGAGAAGGCTGACCACTTGACGTACTAACGAAAATGTACAAGTGGTCATTTGAGGATGCTGACCATTTGAAAAGGTGGGTGCTTATAAGGGATTGTTTGTTGGTAGTCATTGAGAAAAACAGGGGTGGGCTCTTATAAGGTCCTGGGCACTTAATAGGGATAATACAGTAGTTATGTTCTTGAAATTGTGGGGGGAGTGTCAATTCATTAACTCTCCTAGAAATATTTAAAATAACATATCGTATTTCAGTGGTTTTAATACAGCGAGTGAAATCTAATATTTTTCCCATTGAGTGCACATGATACAGAAATTGGCTGGCTCATTTCTTATAAACAGGGGTGTAAAAGAAATGCATTTTCCGTAAGTGCTACAGTCCATGTATGGAAATGCCCTTACCATATGAAAGCCCTGCTCTTCAGCTACATCCACATACATGTACTATTTTAAATGTATTTCCATAACTCGAGATTAGACTGTTTAAACGAATCCACATATTTTTGCTAAAGATACCTCATTTTTGGGCAAAATTCCTTATTTTGGGGCACATTTTAAAAAGTAGATAAGTCTAGTGTACTACACATTCCTGGGAATTTATTGGTATAATTTCATTTTCAAAACAGTGAGTGTAGAACAGTCCTTCTCAAATGGTGGCGCGCGCGCCACTTGTGGCGCATTGCATCAGTCCGATTGGCATGCGGAAGGACGCATGGAAATTTCTTGTTTAAAAAAATCAAAAAAAATCAAAAAGTTTAAATTAAAAAAAGAAGAAGAAATATATCCCCAACTTCAAACAGATCGCAAGAAGCATGAAGAGCCACTTCAGCCACTAATTGCAGTGGGGTAAGTCATGATTATTATATTAGTAGTAGGCCAATTGATTATCACTACATTTGCTACCATTTTTGTACATTTTACTATCAACATCTCTTTATTTCTTGTACCATTGCATGCAAGAATAGCTCTCCTTAGCCTCCTGACAAAGCCCCCTGGCATCCCAACATGGGCCCTAAGGTGTTATTATTATTATTATTAATTACATTTGCATTATGACATTTATCAAATGGCCACATCACCAGAACGCATTACTCGATTAACATGATTCTTGCACCAAATTAGATCTGTTGCCAAGATCTTTTAAGTGACATATATGTTTTGTTATATGGCGTATATATTTGAAAATTTTAGTGTGCTATACGATATACCTACTAAATAGTGAGACTGAGAACTACCCAACTCTTTAAAGTGGGCGAAATGTATATGTCTGATCTTTATACGGAATTGCCATGAATCTGGTAAAAGTGCTGAAATGAGCATGAAGTCTCAATGGAAAAGGCTGATAATAAAAATGTATATAAGACAAATAAATTTAAATAAAAAGGCTAAAAGCAGAGGATAATATTAGCATAAAGAGAGCTGAAATCAGCTTTAAACCAAAATGTCACACATGGGCAATTCCGTAGTTGCGGATGTACATTTCAGACACTTTGAGGGCTTGCAAAATCTAAACTATACCAGTTGCTTGATTGTCAATACCTGGGTTTCAAGTATCTCTAGTAGGAGTATAAAACCTGAAAATTCCTTTGTTGTACCATTTTCTGTTAATGAGATATGGTGTGAAAACTCTCCGTTGCGGACGTACGCAGAGAAAGTGATTTTTTCAGTACACCTGTATTCCTATCAAAAATTCTCTGAAGTGTTCAGGTCTGTAATGAAAACTAATATTGTTTTGTTTGTAAGAGGGACAAACCTAAAGAAAACAAACAGAGAAAATGTTCAGAACCTTTATCTTCAAGTTAAAATTGACCAATGTTTATCCGTTGCGGACGTACATACTAGTATGTCGGACGTACATCACAGATGTACGTCCGCAACACTTCAAGAGACCATGTATTAAATATGTAAACAGATACAGAACAAAATAAGTTTTAAACATTAAGTATGAATCATCAGCTTTAGAAAAATACTTACTTCATTGGTTTCCAACATTGCCAAAGTATTGAACGGAGTGGTTAAAAGTAGCAGCTTTTGGGAAGCGTACGTCCGCAACAGAAGGTACCAAATTTAATCAAAAAGGCATAATTCTTAAATATTTGGTCATTTTAAGTCACTATTTTATATGATACATAACACATGTTCATTGTTGTATTGATTGTATCAATTTGTAATACTTGCCTTAGTTCATTCATGGAAATAATTGCACTTCCATGGTGCAATTTCTACTCAAAAATGCCCTGTACGTCCACAACAACCTCAAAATCAGCCAAACCGAGAATGTTAGGTCAAATTCCAAATTATATCATGAAACTACAACCCATAACCTTTGATGATACATAAATTAGGTTATTTCGACGTTTTTCATTTTTTTCAATTTTTTCAATTTGGGTTACCTAATTACGGAACTGCCCACATTTGAATCTCCCCAGACATTGCAAGAACCAATGGGCAACAACTGATATGGATAGACCAATTATGCAGAAACACTACAACAGTTGTTGTTAGTTTTACACTGTAGTATTTTCAAACATCCATAATATTTTGACAACCTTTTGGCAATGAACACAGAGCAAGAAAGGCTGATTGTGTATTTGTTCATTATCAGTGGCATGTCCCCCCCCCCCCCTTCTTAATAATTATCAAATTTGAAAAACAAACTAGTTCTTCTTAACTTAAATTCTATCACTTCAGTTCTGAAGCCCCCCCCCCTTTTTTTTTTTAGACCCTGGGCGGCACACCCCTACCAAAAAAAAAGGTTGAGAGCCCCCTCTTATCTCCCCGGCTCCACCACTCTTCCCTGATTTAGCCCACTTGACCCCTTAGTGGGTTTTATTCCCGGGACCACTCCTTTGAGAGATTCACTTTAATAAAAACTGGTGTTGTTTATAATTTTAAATAATTATACAGTATTTGTTGCACATGTTATCATCTCCATCTACGATTTCATAAGATCGGTGGGATTGGTCCTTCCCTGTGTACAACATTTTGGGAAATTTAACTCAAATTTCAGTATGAAAATGCTTACATTGAAAAAATTATCAATAAATCTGGTCAACAGTGCCAATGTGTATCACAAACAGCCTATATTACACTGAAATACAGCCTATATTACACTGAAATTCATGGTAAATACCTCTTCAGCATATTTGGCATATTGTATATAATTATACAAAAATGACAATGACAATGTGCACATTAAATGAAATACAAATAATCTGTACTGTGTCGACAGTACAGAAATATAACCACATTGTTGTAAAAAAAGAAATTACCGCTACCTTACCTTGATATTCCACGCATAAAATATTATAATGAACATATAGCCACTAGCTTCTTACGGCCTATAATTATTTAGTATGCATGGCGGTATTGTGCATGCAGGCAATTATGACCATTCGAGGTCAATTGTTTCTGAGGCGAATGAACTCACAGCGATCCTGCTACATATAAATACAAAGGAGTCGTATCGAATTGACCTCCAATATTCTCCCTTTTCAAAGCAAACCACCCTTGCAAAAGGCCTACAGAGTATATTGTGTACACAGCACTATTGAATACACAATTCAACCAATGAAAAAGGTCACTGCAGCATTGCTAATATTGATAGTCATTGTAATCACCCATGCATGTATTTCACATTATTGTCTTGAGTTCTGAGCGCGAGTTACATTTTTAGGCCTCATATTGTACAAATTTGCACGGCCTATCGTCTTCTAAGAAAACTAAATTCATGAAAAATATAAATCACGGCACGTTTATTACTCAAATAACAATAACATCTTGGGATAAAAAATGGCCCTTACCTGCAGCGCTTCGCTGTGCCTCCCAATCTGTAAACATAGGCCCTAGCGTAATTCTGGTCAACGACGAAGGCACTCGGACCTCATATTTTTCCATTTCTTTGACATGCTGTTTTCTTCTCGGCATTCTACTATGACTTTAAAGAATGGTAGGCCCTAATGATGTAGGCCTAGGCCTTCCGGAGATGGCATGAGTGTTTTAATTACGCGTTTATTTTGGCCATCTTGAGAGAGTAAACGTCAAAAAATCTGTCAAAACGGCCTTTGTCACATTAGGCATAGCTCGTCACCCGTATCTCTGATTGGCCGAGGCGCTCGATTTTGTTGATTTAGCAGCTCGTGTTCCATCATGTCCGCCAGTTTGTACAAGAAGACACGCCGGTGAGCAGTTAGAAAGTGGGCATTTCTGGCATTTGTCTGGCTTTTAAGTTCAATGGTAAATATTCTAGTGGCTGAAAAACTAGTAGCAAATGAATGGAACCGAACATATTCATGATGCTGCAATGTGGCAATGTGTAACAGTAAGCTTAAAGCACGCATCAACAACATAATTTTCATGATATTATGAATGATGATTTGATTTAACACAAGTTAAAGTTCGTCGTCACAAGTCCAAGAAAGTCACTACACATGAAAATTGAGATATGACACCAGGCTGGATTTTCAGTATTTTTAAAAATAAATAGAAAAATATACCCAAACAAGTTCCTAACCAATCTATTCTAGGTCCAGGGGCGAGGTGGCGCAGTCGGTTAGACTTAGAGCGTCGTAATACTGCTGCGCACTGGCGCGCCGTAGGCGTAGTGCATATTGGTGGATCGTTTGAGCGTGAGTTCAATTTGATACACCAACACAGCCTCGTTCCCATGCCTCCTTCAGACCGTGCAGACTGAAGTAGGCATGTTCATTGGCGCACCGTGGTTCGGAAGTCACATAGAAACTGTTGGTCCCATGTATCGGAAGAGCTATCCTGAGCACGTTAAAAGGTCACAGACTTCTTCGTAAAGAGTAGGGGATCATCCCAGTCGGTGTCTGTACACACACTGTCCTAGGTTACAGGGAACTTGGCGTTACGTCGTGATTGAAGGATCCTGCTAAGTATCGATGTAAATGTAAAAATCAGTTCTTGCAGGTGGACAAATTTGCTCACCGATTTAGTGGCTAAATTCTCCCACCAAGACAAAATGCGTAATAAATTCACTATTTTTCATGTTTGAAACCCAAAATAATTGTTCCAATGGAGTAAAAATCTGTTGGGGTAAGGTTTATGTTTGAATTCCTGTTTGAATTAAGCAAATTTTGATACTTGTTGAAGAGATGAAGAACATTTTGTGATTTTGGGTTTGAGTCTGAGAGGCTTGATATCTCCCAGCACTATATCTGGGTGGATCCACTAGCCTAAATGAGTACTTGTGCCATTTGTGGCCAATGAAATACAAGGGCAGTGTCAGAGACATCCATTCAGCATCAAGCAAAAGTGTTGTCTAGATTGTAAAAAAGTTTTTGTAGTGATGGGCAATACCATGTGATTTTTGTAATGGGGGGGTTGATGTGAGGTTGGGTATAGGAAGGGTGTTTGTAATTGGGAAGGGGGTTACTGATGGGGATGGTATTTGTGGTTGAGACTGAGAGGGGGTTAGCGATGGGGGAGGGTATTTGTGGTTGGGGAGGGGGGTTAGTGGTAGAGAGGGGTTGTGGTGGAGGGCAGGGTTTGTGGTGGCGAATGGGGATGGGATGGCCCTGGGGAGAGGGTTAGTGGGGGGGGGGGGAGGTGATGGTGGCTTGGATGCATGGGGTGGGCTAGGTAGGGTGTTTGTGGTGGGGGAGGTGTTTTGTGGTGGGGAGGTTTTTTGGTGGGGTTGGGTTGGGGAGGGGGTTGTTGTGGCATGGATGCATGAGGTGGGGAGGGTACAGGGTAGGGTGTTTGTGGTGGGGGAGGGGTTTAGTGAACGGGAGGGGAGGGGTTTGTGGTGGGGATGGGAAAGGGAGGGGGTTTGTGGTGGGAATGGGAGGGGTAGGGGGTTTGTGCCATTGTGGTGGGGATGGGAAAGGGAGGGGGTTTGTTGTGTTGGGGATGGGAAAGGGAGGGGGTTTGTTGTGTTGGGGATGGGAAGGGGTGGGGTGGGGAGGTTGTAGGGGTGGTTTAGATGTGGAGGGGCATTGTGGGAAGGTGGAGTAGGTTTGTGGTTGGGGTTGAGTGGGTTTGTGCATGGGGTGGGAGGGGTTTGTGGTGGGGGAGGGGATTGGTGTGTGTACACCAATAAGTACAGAATAAGTGTAGAGGATTCCCTGTTTGTTAATGTAATAGTGCACTTTCAATGAAAGCTTGAAAATATAAATTTCAAAAATAGTTTCTGCCAAAAATGACTGAAATTGCATCTTTTTTCTAGTAAAACGTAGCCATGAATTGTTTTGAAGTGACGCAAAATATTTTGGTATCAAGTTCAGCTACTGATATATGAAGGATAGAAAATGTGTGGAAAGGATAAAAAATGCTTCCACACATTTTATGTGTGGAAGCGCTACTTTTGGATTTTTAATACTGGCAAAATGTCCACTTCTATATCTATCTATATCATATACTCTGCAAAGTTGCAAAATGCAATATCTAACAGAGGAATATACATAATGGCGACAATTGAAAATAGACAATAGAATACATCATAATCTTAATCTACAACTACAACTACACATGTTATGAGCAATATATTATAATTTTTGAATACAGTGCTTGAAAATTTCCAGAGATTTGGCATTGTACATTGAGGGTGTCAGTGAATTCCAGTCCTTAATTGTGCGGGGATAGAAGCTGAACTTATATGAGTCGGTGTGAGTTGGAACGATACTAAATCTCTGTGGATGGAATTGCCTGGTTTGAACAGCCTGTCTACACAGGTAGTGCGGGATAGGAATGGCAATTTGTTCATTTTGAATTTTATATAGGATTGCTAATCTGTTATTTTTTCGTCTTTGCTCTAAGGAGGGCCACTGCAGGTCTTGTAAGATATTTGTTACCGTGCCCTCTGTTCTTTTGTGGTTATTTGTTACAAATCGGGCTGCTCTGCGCTGTACTGCTTCTAGACGTGATATGTCGCATGCATTATGGGGGTCCCATACAGCGCAGGCAAACTCAAGGTGCGGTCTCACAAGTGCGAAGTACATTTGTTGTTTCACGTACTTCGCGCACCTCCAAAGATTCCTGCGGATAAACCAAAGGGAGTTATTAGCTTTTACAGTGACATTATGAATGTGATGTGACCATTTCAGATTATTGCTGAGTTCGACTCCCAGATATGGATAATGGGATACATTTTCAAGGATATCATTATGCATTTTATAAACATTCTCAGTAGGGGCTCTCTTGGTGGTGACACGTAGGGTTTTGCATTTACGGGTATTAAATGACATCTGCCATTTAGAAGACCATTCTACTAGAGAGTTAAGATCTTTCTGTAATGATTGTGAATCCTCCTGAGATGCAATTGATCTGTATAATAGACAGTCGTCTGCAAACAAACGTATTTTAGTTGAACTATCTAGATTATCTGAAATATCATTTATATAAATTAAGAACATGAGAGGTCCTAACACTGTCCCTTGAGGAACACCTGATTTTACAGGAGACGGTTCTGAGCATTTCCCATCAACAACGACCTGCTGTGTTCGGGATGTCAACCATTTTGTGATCCAGGTTAAGATGTTGCCACGTATTCCATAGAAATCTAGTTTCTGAATGAGTCGTTGATGGGGAACCGTATCGAACGCTTTTTGGAAGTCTAGTATTAGTACATCTGTTTGCCACAAAATGACTGAAAATGTCACTTGGCTTAGCAAATACTTCAGACTCAGAGTCACAAATACAATTTAAATATGAAAATCAGTGGATTACATCATCGTCAAATTGTATTTGAAGAAAATGGTGTGGTTGGGAAAAACATGCTTCGGCGACATTGTTTTGAACACTCCACGAGGTCAGCCTGGTCAGGCAACTTCTGATCGCTTCCAGACACGGCGCATATTTTCCCTGCCAGTGGTCGCCCTTCTGTAAGTTTACTGCGCATGCTGACAAACTTGTACAATAAGGTTATCGCAAATAGGTTAAAATCAATAGATTATCCTTTTCTGATGCATTGAGGAATTGCAAAGTGTACAAATTCTAACCAAATTTGTACACTTTGCGATCCCACAATGCATCAGAAAAGGATGATCAATTGATTTTACCTGTTTGCGATAAACCTTACGCTGCTTACCAATCAGAGCCGTGAGATCGAGCATACATATTTTTTGTGAGGATGTCAGCCTCGTGTGTGTTAGCATGTGAGCTATGTTTCCATTCGCCTGGATGAGCCATATATTTCATGAATTAAAACATTAAATATTCAATAAATCACTTTATAAAGGTCTGGTATGTTTTTATATGAATTCTGGGTTTTTATTGCATTGTTATCCCCCTGGTTTGTAAAACCAGACAAACCAGAAGGGGATTTTGTCATTATGTCAATGTGAGTATGTATGTATGTCCAAGGTCAAAGGTCAACAAGTTATTAAATCGTGCAATGAACACGGGGGAACATGTGGGTATTTGCACAGTAATGATACCTTTTCTTGTTTGTGGCTCTAAATCTTGTTTCAAATTGATTTTCTAGCTCATATTTGGCCAACACTACTGTAAAGTAGTGCTAGGAGATAGTGAGCAAAATTTCAGAATCCTAGCTTAATGTCGATTTATTTTTTTACACAAACCCTATGGTAACGGTTGTA
Organism: Ophiura sarsii; assembly: GCA_035610835.1. Lineage (NCBI taxonomy): Eukaryota > Metazoa > Echinodermata > Ophiuroidea > Amphilepidida > Ophiuridae > Ophiura > Ophiura sarsii. The sequence continues at coordinate 12,909,559 of CM069448.1, read as the reverse complement.
ACATTTTTTTGACATACATATATTACAACCGTTAACTTTTCAATTTTGACATACAAAATATAAAAGGCTAAATCTTGAAAAGTTGACCATGTATGTGGGTTGTGCTTATTTCTTCAGTTGACGGACATCAATTACTTGAAACAAAACCAACTGGGGGTAATTTTGATCAATATCAGGGTCTGGAGAACTCTCCGAATGTGTAACGGTTGTAACGTATGTCAATGTTACAACCGTTATAAAAACAGTCACGAAATGTCATAAAATGTCATGAAATTCGAAAAAATGAAAATATTTCAAAGTCCTTTCACATTATCCAGGTAGCCTCAATGTGTTGAATTACAAAAAACAAGAAAAGCCCTCCTAACAATTAATATCTGCTTCAGGAGGCCATTCAGTATGTCATTTTTAATGTTTGACATACAGAAATGTGACATTTCTGTATGTCAAACATACTAAATGGCCTACTGAAGCACATATTAATTGTTAGGAGGGCTTTCCTTGATCTTTGTAATTCAACACATTAAGGCTACCCGAATAATGGGAAAGGACTTTGAAATATTGTCATTTTTTCAAGTTTCATGACATTTTATGACATTTCATGACTAATTTTATAACAGTTGTAACATTGACATACGTTACACCCGTTACGCATTCGGACAGTTCTCCAGACCCTGATATTGATCAAAATTACCCCCAGTTGGTTTTGTTTCAAGTAATTGATGTCCGTCAACTGACGAAATAAGCACAACCCACATACATGGTCAACTTTTCAAGATTTAGCCTTTTATATTTTGTATGTCAAGATTGAAAAGTTAACGGTTGTAACATGTGTACGTCAAAAAAATGTTACAACCGTTACCATAGGGTTTGTGTACCAAAAAAAAAAAATCAAAATTAAGCTAGGATTCTGAAATTTTGCTCGCTATCTCCATGCTACTTTACAGTAGTGTTGGCCAAATATGAGCTAGAAAATCAATTTGAAACAAGATTTAGAGCCACAAACAAGAAAAGGTATCATTACTGTGGAAATACCCATGTCAAACAATAATTAGAGGTCATCCGAGGTCACAAGGTCATCCAGAGGTCAAATCGTAAATGTTGCCTGATTGATGTCAAACTTGGAGAAAAGAAACGTGAACAACGGATGAACATGTCTAAAATAAATTAGAGGTCATCCACGGTCATTAGAGGTCATCCAAGGTCAAAGGTCAACAAGGGGTTAAATCGTGCAGTGAACACCGGGGGAACATGTCAAAAAATAATTTGAGGTCATCTGAGGTCAAGGGTCATCCAGAGGTCAAGGGTCATCCAGAGGTCAAATCGTAAAAATGCCCGATTGACGTCAAAAAAAAAACATGTCATAAAATGTCATGAAACTTGAAAAAATGACAATATTTCAAAGTCCTTTCCCATTATTCGGGTAGCCTTAATGTGTTGAATTACACAGATCAAGGAAAGCCCTCCTAACAATTAATATGTGCTTCAGTAGGCCATTTAGTATGTTTGACATACAGAAATGTCACATTTCTGTATGTCAAACATTAAAAATGACATACTGAATGGCCTCCTGAAGCAGATATTAATTGTTAGGAGGGCTTTCCTTGTTTTTTGTAATTCAACACATTGAGGCTACCTGGATAATGTGAAAGGACTTTGAAATATTTTCATTTTTTCGAATTTCATGACATTTTATGACATTTCGTGACTGTTTTTATAACGGTTGTAACATTGACATACGTTACAACCGTTACACATTCGGAGAGTTCTCCAGACCCTGATATTGATCAAAATTACCCCCAGTTGGTTTTGTTTCAAGTAATTGATGTCCGTCAACTGAAGAAATAAGCACAACCCACATACATGGTCAACTTGTCAAGATTTAGCCTTTTATATTTTGTATGTCAAAATTGAAAAGTTAACGGTTGTAACATATGTATGTCAAAAAAATGTTACAACCGTTACCATAGGGTTTGTGTATATAAAAAAATCGACATTAAGCTAGGATTCTGAAATTTTGCTCACTATCTCCTAGCACTACTTTACAGTAGTGTTGGCCAAATATGAGCTAGAAAATCAATTTGAAACAAGATTTAGAGCCACAAACAAGAAAAGGTATCATTACTGTGGAAATACCCATGTCAAACAATAATTAGAGGTCATCCGAGGTCACAAGGTCATCCAGAGGTCAAATCGTAAATGTTGCCTGATTGATGTCAAACTTGGAGAAAAGAAACGTGAACAACGGATGAACATGTCTAAAATAAATTAGAGGTCATCCACGGTCATTAGAGGTCATTAAGGTCAAAGGTCAACAAGGGGTTAAATCGTGCAGTGAACACCGGGGAACATGTCAAAAAATAATTTGAGGTCATCTGAGGTCAAGGGTCATCCAGAGGTCAAGGGTCATCCAGAGGTCAAGGGTCATCCAGAGGTCAAATCGTAAAAATGCCCGATTGACGTGTAAAAAAACACATGAACACCGGGGACATGTCTAAAATAATTTAGAAGTCATCTGAGGTCAACGGTCATTAGAGGTCAACCAAGGTCAAAGGTCAACAAGAGGTTGAATCGTGCAACGAACACCGGGGGAACATGTCAACAAATAATTAGAGGTCATCCGAGGTCATCTAAGGTCAAAGGTCATCCAAAGGTCAAATCGTAAATGTTGCCCGATTGACCTCAAACTTGGAGAAAAGAAACATGAACACTGGGGTACATGACCCCTATGTGACCTTTGACCTCATTTAGTTGAACTACCAGCAAGAGGGATTCGCAAGTCATGACTTGCAGTATTGTTTTATATATGTTTTTGTTGTATTTCTGATACCCTGATGGGGTCTATTGAGATAACAAATTTAAAAACCCATAAAATACTTACATGGAGTATACGGTTTTTTCCGTGCGTCCGACCCCTTTGACTTTCTGTGGTCTGACACTCAACACATGGAATTTGGCAGATGTTTAAGAGACACAGGTGGTAGCGGTAAACGTAAAGAAGTACAGGCAAAGGAAGCCGCCATCTTAATTCTTTTAGATGACAGGTATTCACAAATTTTCATTTTCACACTAAACTACCATTGCCAGTTGGTAGAAAGCAAATTAACTTATTTATGTGTGGATTTGGTGATAGAGTTACTGTAGTATTACTATTAGTCGACTAGTTAGTAAAAAGGACCTGCAAACGATACATTGATTGATATCATCATTAGAATCGCAAATGCATTGTTTTCAGTTGAAAATCCAATTCCTGTTCAAAAGTGGCCATAAGGCCTAAGAAGGATTTACACTCTGTTACTGAATTGATCACATCTCAAGAGTTAAGGGGTGGAATAATTGGTATAAAGTATATTTGATAGAGGACAAATAGGGCTTACAATTTACAAACAGTCTAAAAAAATTTGATTGTGAAAACATGCATATTTTGCCCCAATTCATGGCATATGGCCGAATGGTCGTATGTTAAATTAGTATTGTTCTCATGTGCAATTCCCTCCCTTAAAAATGCTTCAGTCCATAAAATGCAGCTTTTTGATGGTGGTCAAACTTCCGGTACTCCTATAAAGAACATAAACAAGGACATGCAAGTCTGCTGGGTGAAACTGAATAGTGAACACAGAGGCCTACTGCAGCTTCTTTTGAAAAACTCATAACCACCATTTACAGGCTAATAATAGGTTATATGTATACATATGCAATCCAATAACACCCAGCATCATTTCTGTGTGACATATGACATTACATAAGTAACAGTACCCACAGTTTTGAGTACTACAAAAAACGTTTTTTGGTGATTTTTTCAGATTAATTGTTAAATTATTAAAGGTTCACAGATTTCATTTATCTCTTTATTTTAAAGGCAAAACCCCACTCCAAATAGAGACATTTCCATGGAATGTGGTTCCCAAGCTCCCCAGGCATGCCCACAAAGAGAATATAAAATTGCTCTTAACCCTAACCCCCCTGAGTGCTAAAAAATGCTAATCCAAAGTCCCTCTCCAAACGCATGCGCCGTCGGTTTTCGATGACGTAGTCAACCGAGCCTATATAATGAGTGCAGTATACTGCACGAATGTGTAGCTGAGGGCCGTGGCTTAGTGTTAGGAAGGTGGGGCTCGAGAACGGAGGGTCCCCGGATCGAATCCCGGCAGGTTCCCGGAGATTTAGTTGGTGTTTTTTCCTCGAAAATTGTGATCCCGGTCAAAAATCCTAAACCGGGGTTAGGGTTATGGTAAAAAAAAAAAAGTTTTTTTTCGTGTTCTATTAACCCTAACCCCCCTGAGTGCTAAAAAATGCTAATCCAAAGTCCCTCTCCAAACGCATGCGCCGTCGGTTTTCGATGACGTAGTCAACCGAGCCTATATAATGAGTGCAGTATACTGCACGAATGTGTAGCTGAGGGCCGTGGCTTAGTGTTAGGAAGGTGGGGCTCGAGAACGGAGGGTCCCCGGATCGAATCCCGGCAGGTTCCCGGAGATTTAGTTGGTGTTTTTTCCTCGAAAATTGTGATCCCGGTCAAAAATCCTAAACCGGGGTTAGGGTTATCATCCTTTTTCACCCCCCCCCCCCCCCCCCCCCTGTGTTCATTGGTTATTGTATTTTATTATCAATTAAAGAGACTAATTTAGTCCCTTCTATTCTACATGTTACACTTTTTAGTGTGTATAAAGATTGCTATGAATCTGGAATACATAGCCTGTGGAGGTATAGACAGTTTTGAGGAGAGGAGGGAGAGTTGGTATTTTCGCGGAAAGAGGTTATTCGTGCCCTCATCTCCCTCATTGACATTTTGATGTAACCGTGGTAATATTATGGGTTTGTTAATATCTCGTTTTGTGTGTAATTGTAGAAGACCTGTTAACCCAAGTTGAACAATCGCATACAGCCATAACAGCTCACCATTCTAGTAAAACACTCAGCGAAGATGGCTACAAACCAAGTGCACATCAACTCATGGAAACAGGAAAACACCACAACATGGGAAATACCATGGTGGTGGGCAATCGGCACAAGGAGGAGGAGGTGAAACTCAGGCTGCCGGTGGTACCTCATCACAGCAAGAAATAACAGCTAGTGAACCAAGAGGTGAGAACATTCTGGGGGGGGGAGTGGACCTTTACAATGTAAGCATGCGTGACCACAAAAACGCATAATAAGATAAAGAAAGGGGTCCATGGCGTTTTAAGAAGAAAGGGTACTTTTCCAAAATCCTGTTGATATTGTAGTCATTTAGGGAGTCGCACTACTCGATGGGGAGAACATTGGGGGGGGGGGGGGGGGGGGAGGGGGAATATGCAAAAACCTCATTTTTAAGGTGAATTTTGGCTTCAGAGTGAAATTCACTCTTAGGGGGTATCTGGAAAATCTGTAGTCCTGCGTGCTTGCAGCATAATAGTTACCCCCCCCCCCCCTCTGAGAACATTACTCAAATGTTGTTATGCTATGTAACAAATGTGAAATGGCCAAAAATCCAATCAAAATAAGAAATTGTGACGTGTTGAATTGTCACTTGACCATAGGTGTAAATCCGGGGGGGGGGGGGGGGGGGATGGGGGGATATCCCCAATATTTAACATGGGGGTGGGGGTATTAATGTATCGGAAGTTTATCTAAATTTTCCTTCAAAGTATTCACCAAATTGCACGAATTCGGTTTCAAAAATACAAAAAAAGTCAGCTTCTAAGTTCAGGAGGCACATCTCTCTCACACCCCCCGTGCTAACACGCCAGCCAATCATCCCCCATGCCAAAAAAAAAGTTACGTCACTGCACTTGACGAACAAGTTGACTCCAATGACTTGTCCTATTTTTAATATCTTGGTCCCATTGAAAAGTACATTTTTGTGCATTGACCTGACGTGACTTATTTAACTTGTGACTTTGGCCCAATATTTTATATAAGTTAAGATTCTTTATTAAGTGGGCTTATCAAAGAGTGAATCTTGAACACTTCTTAAGTCTTGTTCAGAAGTATTTTTAAAGAACTCTTCACAAGTTTTAGCTTCATAAAGTAGGACCCAGGTCTTAAGTTTGACATGGGTTCTATCTCATAGTCATAAGGATTGAATTATAAATTTGTCACCAATCAACAACAAGTTGGAAACTTAAGAAGAATTACTCTTCGTAAGATGAAATTTATCTAGTTTTTATGCAATAGGAACCTGGTCATACATACATTTTCATTAATTTCAAACCTTTCTTATCTTACTATAAATCTGGAAACGGTGTGTGTTTGTTATCCTCATTTCTCCGTTAGTTGGGGAACAAAGTGGCGCATAATTTGCATTAAAGATAGAGGAATTAACGGGACGGGTGTTAAAGTTTATTTCAGTGAAATTGGTTAACAATTGGCTCAAAAAACCTCTCAGATTTGGCTCATAAATGCCACTAGAATTGAACAACATTGTGCGTTGCGCGTACTACCGCGTAATCATACCGTGGTAACGGGTCACTTGCATGTTTGCGCAAGGGCTCACTGCCGCGGCACACGCACTCCTACACATGGCGCAAAAGCCACACGGGAAATGGTTATTACAGGCCTGTTGGTAGGGATATTTGGTTTCATGTTGAGGGTGGGGCGGGTGGGGGTGGGGGTGTAAAATCACGGGAAAATGGTTTAGGATATGCCTAGGGTTATAATGGTACAAGTAGCGTTTTACGGGGGTTAATGAAGCAACCTGATCTCTTTACTTTAAGTTGTCATGCCACAATCTAAGGGACCGATGGTTTAATGAAGGAGCCATGGGAAATGGTTTAGGGAGGGTTGTGATTATTATAAATCAATCTGGTTTGGGTGTATGGGGGACTGTATGCATGGGGGACGGTAACACCACGGGAAATGTTTTAGGATAGGGTTAAGAGTTAATGAAGTAGCGACGGGAAATGGTTAGGAGGGTTATGATTATTATAAATCCACCTGATTGGTGTAGTTGCAGTGGTGGGGGGGGGGGGGGGTTGTAGGGGGTTTATGTGGTTTTAAAAGTACCGAGGGTTAATTTTATGCGGTTTGAGAGATAGGGGCTAATAAAGTAGCCACGGTAAATGGTTTAGGACTGGATGGTTATAAATCAACCTGATTTTCTTTTTTTGGGGGGGGGGGATTGTAGGGGGGTTATAATGCCTTTAGGAGGGATATGGCTATTAATCGACCTGATTGGGGGTGGGGGATGTAGGGGTTTATGTGGTTTCAGAGGTAGGTAATGTGGCATACCCATCTAGCGGGGACCCGAGCGTATCGAGGGTACACCGCTAGTAATCTTAAAAATGATTTTGCATACCTTTCCTGCTTTTGCCTTTTATTTTTGTAAAAAATGTCTTATTTCTCATCCTTGTGTAAAATTTCAACAATATATAATATTAAATCGATGCATTGTTTACAATCTGTATGGAAATCCATTGGGCTTTAGTTTTTGTGGTTCGTCTCATTTTACTTAAAAATGAAATTAATGCAGTTGTCATAGGGCAAATACAAATATAACATCCAGTTATTACGCTGTTTTCAACACTTTTACATTCTTTCTTAATTTTTCTCTTTTATTTCCGTTTCCTGATTCCCGTAGCAATCAACATAGCAGAGTTTGCCCAAGCTCGGTCTGCTGAGATCAACACCATGATGCGGAAAGTGAATGTATTAGGTAGCAAGCGCCACACCCTTCAGAATATGCCTCGTCATATGAGGCGCAGAGCAGCAGGACATAATAGTAAAAGGCTTCCTCACAGACTACGACAAAAGGCGGAGTTAGAGGTACACATGTATATAAACTAGAGCCAGACAGAAATACTGTAAACACTATAATTTTGTGGATACTTTATTTCACAAATTTGAAATTACCGCTATTTTTGCGGGGATTTAATTTAGTGAATCTTGAAATTTTACTGTTACTGTCGATGCAAAATTGTCAGTTTTGCGGGTGTTTAATTTCACAAATCCACATCCCTCACGAAATTAATTGGTTTTACAGTACAAATGTAGTCTTGTTTTTCAAAACCTCTCTGACTGTAAAAATACACTACAACTAAATCACTGTCAACTTACTGTCACTGCAGTTTAAAATAAAGGGGCTTTCTTTTGTTCTCATGCAATATATTGGCAGCCCTGCATCCGGCGAGGTGAACTATGAATTCTGCCAGAATATGTATGTTGCAAAAACAGCTGTATAATATAATCATATTGGTTTGTTGATAGTCTGGAAGCCTTTCATAGATAGTTTCAACCCATAAAGTACAGAAGTTTTGACCCCCAAAGCTACTTGGGTCATTTAAGACATACATTTTTGTTTGGTCAGAAAAGTACAGAAGTGTTGACCCCCTAAAGTTACTTAGGTCATCATTTAAGACATACATTTTTGTTGGGTCAGAATGACCCACTCAGCTGGGTTTAGTCCCCTGACCCCTGAAAATACTACAGGGGTCAAATTGCAAAATGCTCAGATAATGTTATGCATGCCAAACTGTTCCTGAGAATATAAGGAGTAAAAAAGTCAGTGGTTATATTTCTTACCGATGTTTAGTTCTTGTGGTATAGGGCAAAATAGGTCAACGGTCAACATTTGCCTAAATTTCTACAGCCCCTGGTTCAAATTCTCAAAATTCTTAGATTTAAATGAAAATGGTCTCAAATTGTTCGGATGGATACGAAAAGCCATAAAAGAATAGATTGCCATATCTACAATTTAAGCATCTATTAGTTTTATTAGGTCAAAGGTCAGCACACTTTAGCGGTATAGCTTCCTGACTTTCCTGGCCGATTTTGGCGCCCAACAAAAACAAAAAAAATGGTATGGGCGACATCTGGGCAAGATCTGGTGCTGTTAAAATTCTAGTTAAGAATCAGGTAGGCCTTTTTTCCTCATTGTTTGTCATCTGTACTGTAGGCCTATTGACATTTTTGGGAAGAAAGTTTATTGAGCACACATACACCTATTGCTTGAAAATCTTCAGAATCAAAGGTTTGAAATCTACAGCAGGTTATTTCTAGAAAATTTAGTTAGGTGCGGCCCAGTAAATTTATCAATTCTTATATCTGGCCCGTTCATTTTAATTTTTGAAATTATTAAACTATAATATTATTACAGTTCCTTAAATTTGACAACTTGTTTTCCAGCGAGAGAAACAAATTGCAAACAAACCGCAAACCGATAAGGCAAACGCCAGACCTAAGCGCTCACGTCGCCATCGTCGTCGTCATAGCAACCTTAGGCAGGAGTACGAGCGTAGACAGCGTCAACATAAATGGTTGGAGACGCACCTATGGCATGCCAAGAGGTTCAAAATGGCCGACATGTGGGGATGGCGAATCACTGCAGTTTAAAATAAAGGGGCTTTCTTTTGTTCTCATGCAATATATTGGCAGCCCTGCATCCGGCGAGGTGAACTATGAATTCTGCCAGAATATGTATGTTGCAAAAACAGCTGTATAATATAATCATATTGGTTTGTTGATAGTCTGGAAGCCTTTCATAGATAGTTTCAACCCATAAAGTACAGAAGTTTTGACCCCCAAAGCTACTTGGGTCATTTAAGACATACATTTTTGTTTGGTCAGAAAAGTACAGAAGTGTTGACCCCCTAAAGTTACTTAGGTCATCATTTAAGACATACATTTTTGTTGGGTCAGAATGACCCACTCAGCTGGGTTTAGTCCCCTGACCCCTGAAAATACTACAGGGGTCAAATTGCAAAATGCTCAGATAATGTTATGCATGCCAAACTGTTCCTGAGAATATAAGGAGTAAAAAAGTCAGTGGTTATATTTCTTACCGATGTTTAGTTCTTGTGGTATAGGGCAAAATAGGTCAACGGTCAACATTTGCCTAAATTTCTACAGCCCCTGGTTCAAATTCTCAAAATTCTTAGATTTAAATGAAAATGGTCTCAAATTGTTCGGATGGATACGAAAAGCCATAAAAGAATAGATTGCCATATCTACAATTTAAGCATCTATTAGTTTCATTAGGTCAAAGGTCAGCACACTTTAGCGGTATAGCTTCCTGACTTTCCTGGCCGATTTTGGCGCCCAACAAAAAAAAAAAAAATGGTATGGGCGACATCTGGGCAAGATCTGGTGCTGTTAAAATTCTAGTTAAGAATCAGGTAGGCCTTTTTTCCTCATTGTTTGTCATCTGTACTGTAGGCCTATTGACATTTTTGGGAAGAAAGTTTATTGAGCACACATACACCTATTGCTTGAAAATCTTCAGAATCAAAGGTTTGAAATCTACAGCAGGTTATTTCTAGAAAATTTAGTTAGGTGCGGCCCAGTAAATTTATCAATTCTTATATCTGGCCCGTTCATTTTAATTTTTGAAATTATTAAACTATAATATTATTACAGTTCCTTAAATTTGACAACTTGTTTTCCAGCGAGAGAAACAAATTGCAAACAAACCGCAAACCGATAAGGCAAACGCCAGACCTAAGCGCTCATGTCGCCATCGTCGTCGTCATAGCAACCTTAGGCAGGAGTACGAGCGTAGACAGCGTCAACATAAATGGTTGGAGACGCACCTATGGCATGCCAAGAGGTTCAAAATGGCCGACATGTGGGGATGGCGAATCCCACAGCATCCATCTGATAAGAGTGCTAGAGCCACATACAGGTGAGAATATTAAACAAACCCAAGTCTCAGTCCTGCACCCCTTTGATAAGAGTGCTAGAGCCACATAAAGGTCGGAATGTTAAACAAAACCAAGTCTCAGTCCTGCACCCCTTTGATAAGAGTGCTAGAGCCACATAAAGGTCGGAATGTTAAACAAACCCAAGTCTCACTGCACCCTTTGATAAGAGTGCTAGAGCCACATACAAGTGAGAATGTTAAACAAACCCAAGCCTCACTGCACCCCTTTGGTAAGAGTGCTAGAGCCACATACAGGTCAGATGTAATAAACAAACCAAGTCCCACTGCACCCCTCTGATAAGAGTGCTAGAACCACATACAGGTGAGAATGTTAAACAAACCCAAGTCCCACTGCACCCTCTGATACGAGTGCTAGAGCCACATACAGGTCAGAATGTTATTAACAAACCCAAGTCCCACTGCACCCCTCTGATAAGAGTGCTAGAGCCACATACAGGTGAGAATGTTAACAAACCCAAGTCCCACTGCACCCTCTGATACGAGTGCTAGAGCCACATACATGTGAGAATATTACAGAAACCCAAGTCCCACTGCACCCCTCTGCTAAGCATGCTAGAGCCATGTACAGGTGAGAATATTATTAACATACCCAAAGTATTCTGCATGGAAATGTATTTTGTGGGATTGAAGGTTAGCATGGTCTGGTTTACTGCGCTTCAATGAAATCTGACCATTCCTGTCCATGGATGTAGCAAAAGTACATTCTGTTAGCAGATATGGGTCAAACATTCTTTCTTGAAATATAGTGATTTAAAAAGAATGGTACAGAAAATATATTGTTTTAAAATCAGGGGAGACAGGATTATAATCAACCACTTGAAAGGTGTAGCACATGTAGTCCAAAAACAATTCATCCATTCACTTTTCATCTTGGATCATTTTCTCCAAAACTGTATTACGTAAAACACCATTTACTAATGTTGCCTGTGAAGGGTGTACATAATTATACCTCAAAACATTTTGTTGATTGTTTCAATTTCTCCAAACTTGTTAACCTCAGCATCTTTAACATGCCTTCAGATCCCTTGAATCAGTTGCGTAGCCAGAGGGGGGCGATCACCCCACCAACATTTGAGATGTGTTGGTTGAGATTGGCTCTGTCGGTTCATTTGACAAGGGAAATCATGAAATTAGGACAGTCAAAAGTTCAAAGATGGCAATTTTTCACGTTGACTTTCTTTTTTTTAAAGCACGTTTAAATACGAAATGTACCTCACTCATATGGAAATGAGTGTAAAATAGCAATTTTTTGTGCGCGCATTTTGTAATTTTTCGCCCCACCAATATGAAAAACCTAGCTATGCCACTGCCTTGAATTGAATTATAATAAGATGTTGCTATATCATGATTTTTCTATTTAAAACATGATTTTGTTTTGTTCCATAGAGCCTGTGCTAATCACTGCCTAATTCAGGATGTGTCCTACCTGGGTGTTGTACAAGTGTGTGGTCCACAAGGCAAAATACTCCAGGCACTGTCACACCTTACAAGTCAACAAGCAGGTAAGGAGATTGTAATAAGGGGTTAATGTCTTAGCCAGAGACCCGTCCACCTGTAATGTTATTTTTCTCATTTCTATATTTTTAATGTTGTTCTCCATCATAGTCCGGACGGCACGCTTTATACAGCAAAAGCGTGGGGGTCAGAATATTTCTGATATAAAGGGTGTAGTTGTATAAAGCGCGGAGATAAAATAAAAAGTGTGGGGTTTCTCAGCAATCATCAAAATAATCAAAATACCGACTCGCTAGCGCTAGTTATGTCATAAATATGTATCCGATATCGGGTTCGATACTTCGATTCAAAATTAAAAAGTCGCCATCTTTAAATTGGTTTCAACAATATAGATGGCGCTATATAACAACAAACCAGGGATTTCCCTGGTTTGTTGTTATATAGCACCATCTATTGTTGAAATCGTGACATTTTTTTAAAATGGAAACTCGACGGGACTACGAAAGTGTCGTACGCAGCGTAATATCACATTTTAGGGGGGAGCATAAGAGTACAAAAAATGCACTGATTTGATGAAATAAATCCATTTGAAATGAATCTCCTCTATAAATTTGCATTAAATAATCGTGATATAGCCGGCAAGGTGTTTTTTAAGTAAGCTTATTATTATTTATTTTTTTAATTATTATTTTTTTTTTTTATGAATAATTTCGGGAATCCCGGGACCCGCCCGAAAAACAAAACGGTTCCCGGGATGTTTCTGCCACTTTGTCCATTCTTCCAATGAGTGCCTTTTCAAATTTGAATGCACAAGATGATCAAAATATCCCCTTTTCGGTATAAAGGGTGGGGGTTGAACATTCCCAAATAAAAAGGGTGGCTCTGTAAAAAGGGTGGGGCAAAAATAAAAAGGGTGGGGGTCTGACCCCTGTCCGGACAGTGTCCATATGTTTGGGCTTTTATTAACCTTATTCCTGTCCCACGCCACTTTCAATTGGCTTTTTTTACCAGCCCAATTGTGTTTACTTGTATTTTGATTATTTTCTGAGTTGCAGTGAACCCATTGATTGGCCCATCAGAACTCTCTGTAGAGAGTTACCAGTTTGACTTGTAATCACTTGGGTTGTTGTTCACATTTGCTCTTTATATGGCTCATTCCATGAAGTTGGGGCATTTGTTAAAATAGCAGAATTTGGTACTTAAGGCAGCTTATAAACTGTTTTACTCTATGTGTATATCAAAAAAAATTAGTGTCCAAAAACAGTACTAGGTTATAGTATTGAGCCATGAAAAAATAAATAAAAATCGACCCTTCCTTGAAGAAAAAATAAATAAAAAATGAGGTGGTGTCCAAGACCATTTTTGCTAAAAAACGTGACATGGAAAACACAACAATTAATATGAGTTTTATGTAAGCAAAACTATCATAGAATTGCTTGGAAATCGATTTGATTAATAAAAGATACATGTATTCATAGTTTACTGACCAAAACACCTCGTCACGCTGGACTGATTTTTCACCCAAGCAACATGAAAATTGCCTTTCCGATGCTACGCACGGTGTCCACAAAATATACACGTGTAGCATCGGGAGTTTTCATTGCTGAATGGGGGTAGTTCTCTATCATACATTTTTAAATTATCTTCCAAAATTAAGAGCATTTATCAATTGAAAACTATTGCAAATGAGAATAAATTTCATGAAGACCATTCCATATATTCATGAAAAAGTATACCGTGCCGTGTGCATGGTGTCCTAACCATAAAATGTAGCATCGTGATAAACATCCTATGCAATTTGTGGGAATCCCCCCCTGGAGATAAATAAAACATTCCATATTTCTTTTTGTAAGGATAGAGGTCAATAGCTATCAGGTTTGTTTGGAATTTGCCACATGTGGGCTAGTTTTATCAAGGTTTCAGTCGCTGGTGTCCCGTTGTAGCATCGGGACTTTTATGTAGCATCAAAATGTAAACATTGGATAGTTTTGTGAATGGTAAGTGCAATTGTAATTATTTCTTAATGTTGCTTGTATGTCTGTATTTATTAATGCATTTTTATTGAAAGGGAAACACTGAATCAGAATTTCTTTTCATGTTATGATATTAATTTTGAGTCACGGACGCCATAATAATTTGGCGTCCATGTAGCATCGGGCATAGCATGGGCAATATTTTGCATTGGGTATCGTTATAGTTCGTTGAAATTGTAATTTTTTTGTAGAATCACATCATTAATAAACTTTGAAGTTAATAATGAATTAGTTTTTGCTCTTTTAATGCTAATATTATAGCTTACCAATACGATGCTACATGGACACCATGTCCATGTAGCATTTCATAAAATTTGCCTAATTAGACTAAAACAATTACCCCATTCGAAATTATCCATCACCCAAAACATTCAAAACATTGCCTACATTTTACTACACTTTACAGAAAAAAGGCATATTATGAGAGATGTATATCTAATGAAATATATTAATACACAATGCTACATGGACACCATTTCCATTAGCATTTCACTGAATTCACAATAAACATTCCCTTATTTTAGTTTTATTTACTATAAATAAAACAAATAATTGTAAATCATTTAAGTTCTCTATCCTTTGCTATTCTTTTTCATGTTAAATGAATAATAAATAAAATACTCCAGCATGATTTTAATATAAATATTTTCCTGCAACACAAAAAGTGCAACATGAATAAATAATCTACTCCAATATCAATACACAATGTTCCATGAAGATACTAAAGAATTATTTAATGAAATCTAAATTATTCTGGTTTGCTTATAGCGATAAAGCCCAGCGCATTGATTTTTGGGATGCTCAAGTGGGTGTTTGAAACCCACTCTGCTATTCAGGTTTGGTGTTTACTGGCCCGCGAATTGCCTTTGTTCAAAGGTCAGTGTTGCTACTTTGCTGTTCTCACTGTGTACCACTCTCTCTCATATTGCGTTTTGTCAGCATGCCATACGGATGTCTAAAAATGTTCCTCGTCTTGTCATCTTCGACAGGGGCTGGTTTATCTATTTTTGTTTGTGGATAGGACGAATCGTCCTTCTCTTACTAGTGTTAGACACCTGCAATAGTTACTAGCACCCAGCCTGCTGTTTTTGATAAGTATCGTGAATCTTTATCTCGTTGGAGGATCGACTAAAAATAATGCCATCCGTTGGTTTGTTCAATTTTCAACCTTTATGGAAACATTTCATTGTTGTGCCGACGAGATTTGTTTTTTCATAATGTGACTTAAGGCGGTAGTGGATAAGGTACGACTACAAGTCGGGTCATCTATCATAGCATCTTTATAGCAACGTTCAGTACAGTATCTAGAGTCATGGGCCAATAAGGCTCTTCCCGCAAAATATTAACCCATGGACCAGGGACTCGGAAAATGGCGGGCTGTTCTGTGAATGTGGGCGAACGGGATTCTTTGTTTTTAAACGTAGTTTCGGAGGATTCTCTGCACCAGGAGTTGGATGACGTTGACGGTTATATTGAGCAACATTATAACATAACAAGGGACGGAAAACCAAGCTAATACGGGGTCATAAACTTCCAGGTTCGCGGGAATGACGTCAGCGCCAGTCACCGGAAACAGTAGTAACGCTGGAATTTCTATTGGACCGAATTCAGCAGCTTCGCAACGGAGTGCCCGAGAAAATGAAGTGCGTGAGCAGTGGCAGAACTGACAAATATGTTGCAGGGATCAGCCGGTGAGCATTGTTTGTTTGATAATTTTGGTAGAGTTTTTTCAACTGGGGGTATAGCCATCGGGCGTGTGATATCAATAGGTTTTTTCTAGTATGTGCGCCAACAATGTCAATTGTATTGTACAGATCATTGCAATTATAATTTTTAATATTTAACGCTTTATGTTTATAGAGGCACTTTGGTGTCAGCCATTTTCTGCTGGGCTAAGGTCTGTAACAGCTTTATTAAAAGATCAGCACTCTGTTATCCATATTTAATCAACACACATGTTGATCGATGCATGTTTTAAAATAACCCGCTAATTGTATAGGTCATGTTTTGACCAGCTCATGGTGTTTATCGCAGGTTTTGAAGGTCGGGCATTGATCTGTTTTAAACAGGTGTATACGGATTGAGAACCTTTTGTGTGGCCGCATCAATAAGGTCGTTTACATCAACAGTACTTAGCTATGATCATCAATAGTTTATAATGTTGGTAGCAACCATTTATCTATGGGGGTTTTGTAACTAGTTGTTAAATTAGGTTTTAAGGGGCCAAGATGCGGCTGGGTTGCATCTTACCTGCATCAGTTACCCAAAGCCTACCCGCGGTCCTGGATAAATCCATCACAAGGTTACATTTTTGTGTATCTTTGTCTTTAATTGCCTTTTTATAGAATGTATGTTCTTGCATGTCAAAATGGTTTTTGCTTCTTTTTGCTCGCTTTCTGTTGCCTTCTTTTTGCTTTGTTTTGATAAACAATTTTATACAGGTCCCTTCGGAATCTGCACTCGGGCTGATACATCAATACACATTTGGACGGTATTGGAAGGTTTATTGGAAAGGTGTTTGCTGCATTCTTATTAAAGACATTATCAATATTCTAAATGGTGATTGTTCCAATGAGCCATATCAACACTGTTTTTTCTTTTCTTCATACCAATGATCTGGAGGATGATTTAGTATGCCAGTTTGTGTCCTTAAGGCAGCATATTATATAAGAGTTCCTGTCATATGTTCGACATTTCTACCATGCAATAAAATTATTTGGCGTGATGCGTCTGCTTTGGTTCGACGGTAAGTCTTTTTGGTTGAATGTGTAGGGGAATGGGTTAGGCTTTTGGTCGGTACCAGTACGATTTATTGGAAATCTTTTCTTTTTTTTGCTGCATTCTTTATTAAAGTAATTATTAATATTTTTAAATGGTTATTTTTTGTTTTGAGCTGATGCCGTCATATATACATATATGTGATTTTCCAATCTTTGTTTGCCACGATATTGTTGTTGTTGACGTTGTGTTTGGCCAACTCAGTGAATTTGTCTTCTTTTCTTTTTTTCAAGGGGGGGGGGGGGGGGGGGGTGGGTACAAGTCCCTTAGTAGGCCCTTGTTTTGGCAGGTTGGTATACATTTGGGGCTACAACATCGCTGCCTGGTGAAGTTAAATAAAGTCAATTCAGGTGTATTGGAAAAAATTCCCCTTTGCCAATTTTTCCGTTGGGAGGGATGGGTTTTTCGCGTTCGCTGCCTTGGAATTTTTGATACACATTTGATCTTATTTACTAAGAAGTTTAGTGCAAATAGATGCATGGTTAATATAGTGTTAAGGCACACCACAAAATGTTATAGAAGTATGGTGTTGTCAATTCAGGTGTATTGGAAAAAATTTCCCTTTGCCAATTTTTCCGTTGGGAGGGATGGGTTTTTCGCGTTCGCTGCCTTGAAATTTTTGATACACATTTGATCTTATTTACTAAGAAGTTTAGTGCAAATAGATGCATGATTAATATAGTGTTGAATTTGACAAATTGGTTAACCTTTGCAGATGGCCCCTTCTGAGAGGCGGTTTTTTCTTGTCCTGATGCCGTCATATATAAATATATGTTTTTTCCAATCATTGTCTGACACAAATTGCAGTAAAGATTATATCCCTTAAATGGTCTGAAATTGGGATAATTACTGACTACGTGTACGTTGAACTCATAAGTGTCGTTAAGAACTCTAAAGAAAATAGACACGAGTTAACAACATAAATGCCTTAAAAGGTCATTTACTTCATATCTACACGAGAGCCCAAAATATCATTGATATTAATAATTTTGTGGTTCAACAGCGCCAGAGAAGCTGGTAGCTTATTGTGTGTGAATTTATAATTTGTTTGGGCAAATAAAATGTCCCATTGGTATGCTGTCAATTGCACGCATCACCTACGCTTTGTGTCGCGTGCTCTCTTTTCTTTTGGCTTAGAGTCTGTAGGCAATAAGCCATAGGGTTTATTTTGTTTTGCTTTGCAGGTTCTTGACATTAATTCAGAAGACAGTTCTATCGTCCTGGAATTTATGGAGATGAAGACAAGGAACCCATCATTTTAAAAAACTAGTACCTTTCCAAAGAAATCCATCATGGCAATTAAATTATTTTTTTGCAAACTGACTTTTTAAAGGTATATTATGTGATCTTTCCAGGGAACGCCCTCAACATCGAAAAAAAAATAGAAAGCAGATTTTCTTGCAGATTTACATTTCTGATCATAAATCATGCATACATTCCAAGTTACAGGGCGATACGATTCTTAATTACTTCAAAATCATGGTTTTAGAGTGAAAATAAACTGTCGGGATTCCGACAGTTTATATTTTTCACTCTAAATTCACTCTAAAACCATGATTTTGAGGTAATTAGGAATCGTATCGCTCTGTAACTTGGAATGTATGTATGATTTATGATAGGAAATGTAAATCTGCAAGAAAATCTACTTTCTAAAAAAAATCATGAATAGAGGGCGCTCTCTGGAAAAGATCACATACTATGCCTTTAAGTGATCAAACTTTTCAATCATCTTTATCAATAATAGAGGATGATTCAATCAGAAACGAGCAAAGAGACTAAGATCACAAAGGGTACTTTAAGAACAACACTGCATGAAGTTTGTTTCAGTGGACATCTTAAGTTTCTTTGATCAATGGTGTATTGTTATTGTGTAATTGTAAGAAATAGTGTATGACTGTATGTGTATCATAGGTAATTATGTTTTATGCTTCATGGCAGGTTATCTTTTTGTGTAATTTGTAGTTTTACAATCCATGTTATTAATTTTATCGTGTGCTTATAACATAAAAAGTTAACATCATAGTACATCCTCTCTATTGATCTGAAAAAGATGCACCTGTTCAAGCTGTTCCAAATATTTTAGGGCACTGTGTCCATGTAGCATCGTAATACTTAAGTACACAGAAAAGGTAAATTTTACATGAACAGTGTTTAGATAAATTTCAAGCAATTCACTCTTTGTATCTACTTGATATGATGAACAAGTAGACAAACCATTCACACTCAAATAATTGTAACAGTATGAAGACGCGGTGTCCATGTAGCATCGGTAGTGCATTTTATAACATTATACAGGTAAATAATACTTCATATACTTACTTTATGACTATAATGTAATCAATGTGCATGGTTTATAGAGTACTTTACATCAAACAAATATTGATATGTACTTTATTTAAATTCATTATACAAATTGCAAAATAAAGAGTCACTTTTCAATGAGTTTTTACATAAAACAGTTAATCTACGATGTCTTGTTCGTTAAGTTATGTTCAACCTAGACAAATCTGGTTTCTTTTCATGTATTTGTGGTTCCAAGTAGTTAATTGAGGTATAGAAACTTGGCCCACATCTTAAGCTAATTTATTAGAAAATGATATGGAAATGGGAAATGGTATCCATGTAGCATCAGGATTTTTGGAAATGTCATCCAACTGTTGAACATGTGCGGTTATTTTACACCAAATGTTACATTAAAAAAAAAAGGTTCTACATTGGACTTTGGTAAATGTAGAACCTAAAAAAGAAGAAAGAGTTGGAAAATATCCATTTTGAAAATTTCACTTGGATGTCACATAATATGCCCCAACTTCATGGAATGAGCCATATACAAAAATCAATGGGATATTCTAAAAATAGTTGGTTTAAGCGTTTCATGAACTTGAAACTATATCAAAGCTAAAGCAACACATATTTGAACCTAGTGACCCTATAGTGGTTGCAAACAGGACAGGCTATTCTGATAAATTGGATGGGCAGTTGCTGAACTCTGGCTAAGACCTTGATAGGGGTTGTTTGTGTGTGAAGTGTGGTGAGAGAAATTTGGGCATTGACAACAAGGAAAAAAAGTGTTCTACAGGCCCAACCGACCCAGATTTGGATTATAAAAAAAGATAATTGGTCTGATGTGCATGAAAACCAGCAAAGTCATGTATTTGCAAAATAACTTTAAAATTGGCAGAATCATTTCTGTTTTGCTACCCCAAACCCCAATAGAAACCTGTGCTTTTGACTCTCAAACCAGCTACCACAAAAATAATAACATGCGAGTATATTCCTTTTGTGTATAGGTATGACGGGAGCGTGGTCGGGCACTGGTTATAAATGATTTCATAAAAGATAAACTCAAAGTTGAAGATTATTTGTAAACTTTATTCACATAGTGCTAGATGATGGTTTGTCTCAAAGAGACTTCTCCCTTGCGGAGTGATGTTGTGATGAAATATTATTATTGAAATGTAATGTATTACTGGGGTGCATGAGCACATATACAGGAGGAGACGGAAGTAGCCTAACATAACAGTCACAAGACTTGTATTACAGGATTCCTAGAAATATGCAAATTAGCTAGTAATGAGAAACCTCCACCCAATTTCTATACAACTTTAATAAAATAACAATTGACCTTTGTTTTAGTCTACCCACCACCATATTCAACTAGGAGGTCATTGGCCCAGTTAGATTATATAGAAAATCATCCCTGAGATGAGATTATCTTTATAACGTCATCAGTGATGTCAGATGACAAGCCTAATGCACTTTGGGAATGGTTATACTGCACTAGGGTTCGTCACAATATGTCTATTTGATGAAATGACAAAACACACTTTTAAAAACGCAGTTAAAATCGACAAAAATGTATCGCGCCAAAATTACCACTATTTACAGATCAAAAGTAATCATTTGTTGTTTATGTAGGCTTGACATTTGGTGCTAACGCCTATCTTACTGGCACCCATCATGGGGATGTTATGCTGTACCACAAAGATAAGTACCCATCTGGTGCGATGTGCCCAGTGAATTTCTTATGGAAAGCGCCATCTACTTGCGATGCTAGAGAGGATCCTGAATTGGACCAATACATAAGTGATACCCAGAGGCAACTGTGGATATGGGTTCATCCAGCGTGCTATGATGAGGTACTGAAGGAAGTGAACGATGTCTGTTCACAAGGTAAGCAATTGAGCTGAGCTGGGGTGGCATTCAAATATATAAGTGACTGAACAGATACATGAATGACGAAACAACTGTGACTGGGGTTGGAGGGGGGGGGGGGGGGGGGTTGGCACTCAAATAAAAAAAAAGTGGTTGGATAGATACATGATTGACACACATGTAGCATGCTATTGATGAGGTACTGAAGGAAGTGAACGGTGTCTGTTCACAAGGTAAGCAATTGGGCTGAGCTGGGGGTGACACTCAAAAATACAAGTGACTGAACAAATACATGAATGACGAGACAACTATGAGTGGGGTGGGGGAGGGGGTGGCACTCAAATAAAATGGTGGTTGGATAGATACATGATTGACACACATGTAGCATGCTATGATGAGGCTCTAAAGGAAGTGAAAGATGTCTGTTCACAAGGTAAGCAATTGGGCTGAGCTGGGGGTGACACTCAAATATAAAAGTGACTCAACAGATACATGAGTGACGAGACAACTGTGACTGGGGGGGGGGGGGAGGGGGTTGGCACTCAAATAAAATGGTGGTTGGATAGATACATGATTGACACACATGTAGCATGCTATGATGAGGCTCTAAAGGAAGTGAAAGATGTCTGTTCA
The DNA here is from genome assembly GCA_035610835.1 of Ophiura sarsii. NCBI lineage: Eukaryota > Metazoa > Echinodermata > Ophiuroidea > Amphilepidida > Ophiuridae > Ophiura > Ophiura sarsii. The sequence continues at coordinate 12,887,872 of CM069448.1, read as the reverse complement.
CAAGGTAAGCAATTGGGCTGAGCTGGGGGTGACACTCAAATATAAAAGTGACTCAACAGATACATGAGTGACGAGACAACTGTGACTGGGGGGGGGGGGGGGGGGAGAGGGTTGGCACTCAAATAAAATGGTGGTTGTATAGATACATGATTGACACACTAGTTATGTTGAGGTGCTGATAGAAGTAAAAGCTGTCTGTCACCACAACAAATACTTTTAGCAAATCCGCATACAAATCACCCATATAACAGTACACAAACCTCTAGGTGTTTAACCACTTTTAGGGATAATTCGCCACTTTTGTTTGCTTATAACACCTAAAGGAAAAAGCTCTCAGGTCCAACAGAAAGAAATATGGGCTTCCTTTTTAATGGGAAAAGGCTTAAGTGATCGTCAAATAATCGTGTCACCCACCTTTGTACCAAATGCTAACCTTGTTTCTTTTTTCTTCCAACTTTGTTCCAATTGACAAAAGCAGACAGTTGCATTGTAGTCTGTTCACTGAAGGATGATTTTGTGCGCTTACGTCTTAGAGGCCCTCTGTCACAACCTGTCATTCTTGACGCTATGCATGTAGCCGACATTGACGTTACAGAATCATCAGATACGGATAACCTATGGTGGAACTCATTCTATGCAGTAAGCTACATTTTAAAGCCACTGTAACAAACCTTTTATATTCATCATTAATCTAATTTAAGTTTACATTTTTCCAATTTACTTCAAACATTAAGTTTTTGTGTTTTTAAGATATAAAAAAGAGAAATCTGAGTCAATAGTAATTTCAACACGAACGATCCTTGGTCTTCAGTTTCTGACATACGGAAGTTCTGGGTTCGATTCCCAGAGGAGGTTTTTGACCCATACCTCTGGCTGGATGCGTTCTGTTAGTTCAGAGCTTGGACTCGGTTAGATTTTTGATGGGTGGGTTCAGGTATGGACAAATCAAGTCAGGAATCATGCGCAATGTCTATTGGGATTTTAAATGTTTCTTGTTTTAATGCCAAAGAATTAACATAAATGTTTTAATGCCAAAAGAATTAACATACCTCATAACAGCTGAACAACCTTAATACAATCCACTACATGGTTTCAGTAGGGAATTGGAAAGAATGATGCATACACGCATACAATAATCAAATTCTATAGTGAAGCAAAAATCTTGAGTATACTATTCTTTTTGTTCTACTAGACTGGGTCCCCACAATATGGCCACCATCTTTAAAAAATGGCAGACCAAACCCTGGAGGGACTAGCAAGAAAACACAACAAAAAAATGTTTGGCTCTGCATGGAATCCAATTAGCATTTTTTCCCAACAACAGCAGAATACCACAAGATCGGTCTAATTCAAACTGCAGAGCGTCGACGAACGGTGTGGCGTGATGGTGCATGAATTAGCTTATGTTTATTAATAAGCTTATCAGCGCACACTTTCATTAGAATTATTTATTTGTCAGTCTTCACATTGAGCACCATCACAGGGACCGTATGGGACTCATGGAATACTAATACTACACAAGCTTACACGAGGTAGAAGTCTTACGATGATCATATCTTTAACTTCTTATTCATCCCCCAGAATGCCAACACTAAGCAAGCTTACATGGAACAAAAATATATGTGGCAGGCACTACATGGTGTACAACACGCATCAGAGCTGAGTCCAAGCTGTGTGGTGGCACTCACGGTTCGGGACCCTCGTATCTTGATACCAGAAAAGAGAACCAAGATCATGGCAGACCCAGAGAAAGCATCAGGTAGGTTGGCTTTGTATCAGGGATGTCTATTGTAATGGTAACCATACAATAGTCCCCTAACCTGAACCCTAGCAATTAAGCAATTGTCCTATTTGAATAGGAAATAGAAATAATGATATACGGTTGTAATATACACTGCCGCTCACAAGTATTCACGCAGTGATTATATCCTAGAAAATCCATCTTATATGAACAAACTATTGATTATTTTCACTAGTAACAATGTTATATGTGTGCGTTATATAGTTTTTCTTCATAAATTCATGTTTGTTGAAAGTTATGATCATCAGATTTCAGACATAACCCGATAAATGAGACAAGTCAAAATCTACACAGTGAAATCTCATAGATATTTGCCTCATTATATTTTCATGAGCTCATAATCCCCGTTATAGCACTATGGGATATCTTGCTTGTGAAAATCATCTCCGACAAATCATTAGGTTTAGATTATTTTACAAAATGCAAGCACATATAATTATTATGTAGGGATTTGCAATGCTCATTTATACCCAGGGGTGGAAATAAGACCCGCCCATAGCGGGTAACTTTTGTGTCGGGCGGGTGAAGATGCAAAGGTACCCGTCCGACTGGCAGGTAACATTTTTGAAGCTCAAAGTGTAAGTAACAGTAAGTTCAGGGTAATTTCATTATCAGATCCATGTGTCATGATGAGAGGAGATCAGGGTGATAGGAGATTAAAGAGAGTATTGGATTGATGAACATGATAAATACGAGGAGCTGTTACGGGCTAGGGTTACAGTGGAACATCGTACAATAAAGACAAACATCATTTACAAGTAGTCTGGCTCTATAATAGTTTGCTGCAAATTATTATGAAAAAACCGTGGGCTGGTGACATTTTAGTCGGGCAGGTTAATTCTGTGAGTTACCTGCCCGACTGGCTAGTGGAAAAAAACTGAAGTTCCACCACTGTTTATACCTAAAGCATGGGTTAATGGAATTTTCCAGAAAAGCAATAGCTTGGCAGTTTAGAACATACTATTTGGTGAATGTGATGCAATATACACTCTTACAATATCTATTTTGGATTAGTATACACTCTTGTATACTATTTTAACATTACAATGGCCATTTTGGCAGCCATCTTGGATTCAAAGTATGTTATTACAATGCAAAAATACTGAATATGAGATACTAGTGGTCTAATACATACATATCATTGTTAAAACTATACTTTCATCATACATTTTGGAACATATCATTGTTAAAACTATACTTTCATCATACATGTTATTTTGGAACAAGTGATATTATCACATTTTATGGAATTTGACAGATTTGCTGCCATTTTGGGATATAAAGTATGTTAACAAAGCTCAAATACTGGATATGAGTTACTAATGGTCTAATACATCCATCCCACCGTTAAAACTATATTTTCATCATACATTTTGGTTGATATTATGCCATTTTATGGAATTTTGATCATTTTTGGCCATCATTTTGGCGGCCATTTTGGTTTAAAGGTATGTTAACAAAGCAAAAATACTTGATAAGTTTCTTGGTCTAACACATACATCTTATTGTTAAAACTATACTCTGATCATCATGTTGGTTCATATGCCAATTTATGGAATTTTACCATTTTTGGCGGCCAATTTGGTGGCCATCTTGGTTTTAGGTATGTTTACAAAGCAAAAGTACTGGATATGAGTGTCTAGTGGTCTAATACATATATCCCACTATTAAAACTTTACTTTCATCATATATTTTGATTGCTATGTCATTTTATGACATTTGACCAGTTTTGGCAGCCATTTTGGAAGCCATCTTGAATAACCCCTTAGCATACCAAAATTATTTTTGGTAACATCCTGAATATGTTTTAGGACCATGAAAGGAAGTCAAAAAAGTTGGTTTGGGGGAGTCCTGGGGACAGGGCTTGAAATAATTGAAGGCATCGAAGGCAAATCAAGGCAAGCAAGCCCTCTAATTATGGATGTTTTCACTAAGGTGTAGTAAGATAACTTTCCCAATGGCGATGATGAGCCATGAATATTATAATGAAGCAAATGTCTATGGGATTTCACTGTGTAGATTTTGAGTTGTCTCAATTTATTGTGTTGTGTAAACAATCTGATTTATCATAACATGCAACAAACATGAATTTATAAAGAAGAACTATATAATGCACACATACAACCACATACAACATCGTTACCAGTGAAAATAATCAATAGTTCGTTCATAGAAGATGGACTTTCTATGATATAAATCACTGTGTGAATACTTCTGAGTGTATAACAAAATTGATAGTGTCAACCACTCAATTAATTTTCCCTTAACCCTAACTCCCAGGGTGTGAACTCCCCGGGCATGTTTTGTGAATTAAACTATCAGGGAGAAAAACGGGTCAAATTTGAAGAAATAAATCTCTGCATGCGTCGGGGATCGAACCAGATTGTAGCAGCCTCAGGTTTTGTAGTTTGTAGGATGGTAAGGGTTAATAGGGTTAAACAATCATCTTTTTGGCCATATGAAAGAAATATATTTATGACTGGATATGTCATCTAATGGTTTGAATAAGTATTACATATTACCCTGCTTTCTCATTTTCCTCGTTTAACTGGTTACCTTAATATCATATCCCAATTTCCAGTGCCTCCTTCATCCAGTGTGACTAAAGGACCATTCAACTGTATGTCAGCCTTGTGGGATAGTGATGTCAGAAAAGCTGTCAAGTCTACACAGATATCTCAACACGAATTAAACAGACTGAAGTCTGAACACCTGGTACCAGGGGTTGAACTCAATCTTGGCCGTCAAGAATCTCGTTTACCGGTACTCCTGCTCCAGAATCCTGGTGTCAGAGGTCAAGATAGTGCACACTCATCAAAACTGCAAGGCACTGTGGGATACGGTTCAGGTTGGGATGTGGTATTGCCTAGTGGATGGGGAATGGCATTCTGGGTAGCTTTGATTTACCGTGGTGCTCGTGCAGGAGGGGTTATAGAGTCTCACAGTTGCGCTCTGCAACAAGGTGTTCCACACTTTCCAGATGATTACATTGATACTGCTGCAGGGAGAGACGCTGCGGAAACACTTTGCAAAGAGTTGGAAACCAAGCAAGGGAAATTTCCTCCAGCAAAGAGGCCAAACTATGCAAAGCTTGGTATCCCGACACCATTTAAGTGTGAATGGGCTAAGCTGACAGATGAGTGGAGTCAAGATTTTGAAAACGAACAAATTGTTTCCAGATCAGTTGACGAGATGACTACAGAAACTACCAATTCTCCAGTACTGGTGGTTAGGGATAGAGCTAAATTGGAGAAGCTCAATGAACTTTTACATCATCGAAGCAACGCACCGAAAAGTATCATCCCAAATGCAGAGATGGTGTTGTCAGAGACCAGTAGATTGTCTTCTAAGAGAGCAGCCTCAACAGCAGAATTACAAGATACGTCACCAGTAAAGAAGATCAAGACAGATCACAATGGTCATTCAGACAGTAATGCCATTGAGGTAAAAGACCAAGGTGTAATCAGTGAGAATAGGTTACAACCTGTTGCCTGCGCTAACAACAAAAGTGAAGTTACCAACACAAAACAAACGATAGACGTGGTCAACACACTGTCAAGTATCGGACTTATCAACCCACAGATGTACATATGTGTCCAAATCAGCCTCATCTCCAAGGGTGCACCTGCCCCACTAAGCATCATCTATCTCCCATCAACACATGATCTTTCTGCTCTAGCATCAGATACAAGTTACGGTGGGCCAACCGAGCTTGTACACGCAGAATACCAGCTTCCAAAGAAACAAAAAAAGAAAGGGAAAACGGACAGTACAAAGGTAGATACTAAAGGTAGAATCACAACAGATAAGCTAGGGCTTCCTAATCTCGACCAGGTTAACTTGCTATCGTTTTGCTCACGGAAGGTCATAGGTTATGTCACCAACGGGGCGCATGCATTTAGCACCGGTAAGGGTTATGGCGTAGGCTACTGTTGCATGCTGGGTATACATGAGTTACTGAAGACAAAGCTGGGTGACAGATCTGCTGTAGTACTTGTGAGGAATAGTGGGTCCTTGCAGTATAGAATGGCATACATTAATGTTGTAGTGTAGTAACAGATGTATATAGATATGCAGCAATGGAAATACCCACATGACTGTCCACCCGGGGTTGTCTACAGGCTGTCCCAAAATGATTAGTACCCATCGATGCCCAAAGTTCAATAAACATTTTTATCATCAAAATTAATAAGATTAGATCTGTTGTTTTTCTATCATATTTGCTATACTTTATCCTTTCATTAGAATTTTAGATCATGAATATCGGACTTATTTTAATTAAGTTACACTCCATTGTGCAAGACATGGTGATTTCACCTTTTTGGCAAATTGCAACAAAAAAAAGAGTTTTTAAACAGCTTGTTTGAAAGAAACTAATACACTCTCTTATCTCTTGTCTGCTAATATCATTGGTTCCTTTCTATTTTAAACTGCTGTTGTATCATATTGTTGTTCAAACCATTAATACTTCTTCATTTTGATTCAATTTGAAGTGTAAAATGGATCGTCACGCATGAGCGACTGCAAGCTTTGTTTCTATAATGAGCTAGTTTTGAGGCTAAACTTGAGGGACATTTAAACAAAGACGTAAAGACGTGGTCAAGGGTAATTAGCAGTGGCTTAGACTTCTTTTTCATATTGGGAATGCAATTTCCTACAAACTTGCTAAAAATTATATAGTCCCTTAGTGTTTAACCTCACAAAATCAATTCTCTAATGTGAAAATGAAATCTAAGCCACTGGTGATTCACCAAATACCACTTCATTAAGAAGTCCCTAAACACTTGTCAAATAAAACAATGCATGGGGTCACTCAAGTGTGACAAACTTCTTTTACCCGTTAAATTGAATTAAGGAGAAGAATTATTAATGATTTGAACACCCATAACTAATAACAGTTACAACAGAAAGACGCACAAGATTATATTGAGTAGACAAGAGCTGTACTAGCACACACATTTTTTAGCACTATGTCAAAAAGGTGAAATCACCATGTTTTACATACTGGAGAGTATCTTGAGTTTGATAAATCCGATATTCATGATCTAAAATTTTAATGAAATAGTACAGTATGACAAAGATGATGTGAAAAAACGGGCCTAATCCCATCTATTTTGATGATGACACAAATTATTGAACTTTGGGCATCGATGGGTACTAATCATTTTGGGACAGCCTGTAGGTAGGAACTACTAAGTACACACTTTGTGGACTATGAATATATGTCTAACCCTAACTTTTACAAAAGGAAATAAATCAGTTGGAAAAGGTGGTACTAGTTGGGATCAAACCATGGACCTCTGCATTGCAAAGCATGTCTCTTGACCACTAGACTACCCAGGGGTGAATTGACCAGTACATGATATGAATCCCTTTCAAACATTACTGAATAAAGCAATACTACTATTGTGATCAGTACATACAATTTTATGAATGAATAGAGCTGGGATACACATGATCATCAACCCCGGGTTGACAGTCATGTGGGTATTTCCATTACTGCATATAGATATGAAAGGGGAAATGTGAGATAATTCTTGGTATAACATACAGCCTAAAAGAGTGAACATAAGACATTTTATATCAGCTGTAACTTAGGATTTGAAAAATAGGAAATAGTGTACTTCAGGTCCCACACACACCCCTACACATGTTTCAAGTCTTTGACGGAATAAAACGCACCATTTGTTATCCCCTGCATGTTCACACAATACGGAAAAATACCTATGGTTTGTGCCATATCACATTCGGCCTGCGACCTCATGTGATATGACATGCCAAACCATAGGTATTTTTCCGTATTGTGTGAACATGCAGGGGATAACTAATAATACACTGCACAAACTTACCTTGACAGCCGTGGTGTAGTGGGGAATTCTTCGCCTCTGGTGCGAGAGGTCCCTGGATCAAATCCCGGGTGGGGGATCGGATATTTTGGTCGATTTTCCATGTTGAAGAAAAAAGTGGGGGTAGAGTTATAGGGTTAAGAAGCAATTTTTTGATTTATTTTTTCTTCTTCAAAAAATGTCTAAGTTTTGTTAATATAACCCTACCATATACCACGATATACCACGACTGGGCACGTTGGTACCACCCGGCGTGGACGTTTTTGGATGAAAAAATGGACCCAGCCCATATAGGTTGCGCAATACACTGCGCAAACTAACCTTGACAGCCGTGGGGAATTCTTCGCCTCTGGTGTGAGAGGTACCTGGATCAAATCCCCGGGGGATATTTTGTTTTGATCGATTTTCCATGTTAAAGAAAAAATTCTGAAAAAAGTGGGGGGTAGAGTTAGGGTTAAAGGCATATTATGTGATCTTTTCCAAGTAGCGCCCTCTATAATTGATTTTTACTATGAAAGCAGATTTTCTTGCAGATTTGCATTTTTGATCATAAATCATAAAGATCTTCTAGTTACAGATCGATACGATTCCTAATTACTTCAAAATCATGGTTTGAAAATAGATTGTACCGCTCCGGTACAATCTATTTTTCAAATTTTACTCTAAATTCACTCTAAAACCATGATTTTGAGGTTATTAGGAATCGTATCGCTCTGTAACTTGGAATATATTTATGATTTATGATCCGAAAAAGTAAATTTGCAAGAAAATCTGCTTCCAATTTTGTGTCGAGGATTGAGGCAGTGGCGTAGCCAGGTTATTCATATTGGGGGGGCGAGAAATAAAATGAACCGACAAGATTGTTATGAGTTAAGATATGCGAGTGTAGTGCGCGATTTTTTTTGACTTTACACCTATTTTTGGCACGATTGAGATACATTTTGGCTCTAAACAAGCTTGTTCCAACGAATATTGCATTCAGTGGGGTAACATATGCGCACGTAGCCATTTTAACCATCATAATTCCATGATTCCTCTGGTCAAATGAACCGACAGTGCCAATCTCAACCGACACGACGTCAATATTGGGGGGGGGGCGATCGCCCCCTCGCCCCCCTCTGGCTACGCCACTGGATTGAGGACGTCCCCTGGAAAATATCACATAATATACCTTTAAATGAATGTTAAGTTTTAGTTCAATTTTATGTTCAGCATGGGCTAAAGTGGACCCGGTGTCGCAGAGGTTTTTTATAATTATCTCATTATATTCTAGGAGCCTCTCATGTATAGATGATGTGACCGTTGTATACAAATTGATTAGCGCCTGGTCTGAAGACATGCTAGAGGTACTAGTTTATGACTACTGCATACATACTATTCAAAAACAAACTACTCATCACTGAGCACCAATTTTAAAAAGTACCTGCCCTTATGGTGCGTACGCATACTGGCGGGCAACCACATTTAGTACCTGGTCTCTCATTGTGCTAGGGATGCAAAGTATGACAGTGTGAAATTACACTGAGCAGCAGTTCCGTAATTAGGTAACCCAAATTGAAAAAATTGAAAATCGTCGAAATAACCTCATTTATGTCTCATATCAAAGGTTATAGGTTGTAGTTACATGATATAATTTGGAATTTGACCTATCATTCTCGGTTTGGCTGATTTTGAGGTTGTTGTGGACGTACAGGGCGTTTTTGAGTAGAAATCGCACCATTGAAGTGCAATTATTTCCATGAATGAACTAAGGCAAGTATTACAAATTGATACAATCAATACAACAATGAACATGTGTTATGTATCATATAAAATAGTTACTTAAAATGACCAAAATATAGGGGAATTACACTTTTTGGATTAAATTTGGTACCTTCTGTGTCGGACGTACACTCCCAAAAGCTGCTACTTTTAACCACTCCGTTCAATACTTTGGCAATGTTGGAAACCAATGAGGTAAGTATTTTTCTAAAGCTGATGATTTATACTTAATGTTTAAAACTTATTTTGTTCTGTACCGGTTTACATGTTTAATACATGGGCTCTTGAAGTGTGTCGGACGTACATCTGTGAATTATTTCAGAGATGTACGTCCGCAACACTAATATGTACGTCCGCAACGGTTAAACATCAGTCAATTTTAACTTCAAGATAAAGGTTCTGATAATTTTCTCTGATGGTTTTGTTTAGGTTTGTCCCTCTTACAAACAAAACAATATTAGTTTTCATTACAGACCTGAACACTTCAGAGATTTTTTGATTGGAATACAGGTGTACTGAAAAAATCACTTTCTCTGCGTACGTCCGCAACGGAGGGTTTTCACACTATATCTCATAAACCGAAAATGGTACAGCAAAGGAATTTTCAGGTTTTGTACTCCTACTAGAGGTACTTGAAACCCAGGTGTTAAAAATCAAGCAACTGGTATAGTTTATATTTTGCCAGCCCTCAAAGTGTCTGAAATGTACGTCCGCAACTACGGAATTGCCCGCATTCAATATTCAGATGAATGCCAGCACGAAGCTTTGATTGACAAATTTATTTAATTGATTATTAGTAGATGCCGGTATGTATTCATGTGTTTTGTTTGTTAAAAGCAAAGTTACAGCTTGATTCCATATCTTTATGGTATAAGGGTTCAGAACATTTAGGGTTGCATATTTTGGCATGTGGTAAGGGGGTTCTGGCTCAATTCAAAATGGTTGCCACTATATAGGGGTCAGAACTAAATGTTTCAATTTAACTGAAATGCATATCATCTTGTTAGTGTGAGCTTAAGGATTAAAAAATGTATAGTTTGCCCTATATCCAGTGTTCCGTTAACGAGTAATCGGGAAAAACATTACAGGTCGTTAACATTTAGTATATGGGGTCAAAAAACTTGATCCGATTTTAACATATGATATCTCAAATTGTTCGTATGATCACAGGGATTCCAGAAATGATCATTTCATTTAGTACTTATTTTGCCTCACACAGGGTCAAAGGTCAAATGTCAATAATCCCTATATATCTATGGGTATGAACTGTTAAAAATTACATTTTGGCATCCAGACAAACAATTTGAGGTATTATTTGTTGAGATTGGACCAAGTTCAATTTTCAAGTTTGTTTTGCCTGATTACTCTGTAACAAAACATTGGATTACATTTTCTGAATCCTTGTGCTCAGAGGAACAAGTTAAATGACATAGAGACCCATGTGTTACAAGCCACAAAAATGCAAATCTAATTTGTCTCAACCCTTGACAAACATTTGACACAAAATGTATTGTCTACATACTGACCCCTACTATATACAGGGTGTATTCAAAAAAATGCAACACTTTTTGTTGCGAGCTCTCCGATTACGGCAAATCACAAATCACTCTGAAATTTATATATTCTGTTAGGTCTATTTATTGGCTATCACCAGGGATACTATTAATTTTGGGATAGGAAAGTCCTATACTAACGTACGTAGCAAAAACGGACCCTTTTGCATATTTGAATAAATTATGGTAATCGTCCGGAATGCGTCCGTGACCGGCGTTTAACGCGTTTAACAATGTTTAACCAGGTTTAACGGAATTGTTAGTCAGCATAGGTTTGGGGGCGCTGTAGATTTACACAGACGACGGTGGCCACGCGAAACCTACATTTTGAATTCGTAGTGAATAACACGTAATCGCGAATATTAAACTTATCATTTTGACAAATTCATCATAATTAGAAGAATTTTTATCGTTAACCGGGCGATGACTGTTAAAAATAATTCAAAATGGTGCACTCCCGTTGCCATATTGGGTCGTCTGAGAGACGCGTGGCCAGCGTCGCGTCGTCTGCTACAATTACGCCTTATCGGTAGAACAGCGCCACCAATTCTATGCTGACTAAGTTCAATTTAAAAGTGGACCCGATCGGCAAGCTCAGTGGCACACCCCTGCTATCACGTAGTCAAATTACAGCGATATCGATTATTGATTCGCTGAGATATCAACGATACACGAAGACAAGTGCAAAACACGTTTTACATCGTTTATTATGCTTGATTTTCTTGTCAGGTGAATATTAGCAAGACACTTTAATAACTCATTGTACTTAAATAATTGGAATCAAACTCATCATTCTGAGAAGAAAATGTCATGTTAAAGGTATCAAATGTCTGGCTATTACAGTATCATATCAATATTAATTAAATCTGGCAATAAAGTAGTTGATAGTTAATGACACAACTTGAAAATCCAGATTACAAAGTCTGTTTGCAAATCCTCTCTCTTTTTCTCTCGTTAATGTCATAAATAAAACAGTATGGCACATTATTCAAAAGATAAACAAATGGAATAGTCCAGTGAAGGTAGTAATTGTCTTGTATGAATCACTCATTGTTAGTCTGTTGTGAATGGGACATTATGGTGCTGCTCGACCCTCAAAATGCTGTCCTTGTTTTAAGATGCATCGATTATGAACTTTAATTTATGAAAGAACGTACCATAGACATTATGTGGCGATCATAGCAATCGGTGGTTCAGAAATTTAAAAGGGTGATTGACGTATTCAAATGGTCGAATGATTATCAGATTACACGATTCAATGATTTTATGTACCACCTTACTAAAAAAAAGGAAATTAAGATAAACCATTCCAGACATTAAGGTTACATGGTTATTAAACTGTTAACCCATAACACTAATCGGACAGGAAAATCCAAGTTTTTAGAACGAACGATGTAAAACGTGTTTTGCACTTCTCAACTTATACCTTTAATATCTCAGCGAATAAATAATCGATATCGTTGTAATTTGACTATGTGATAGCCAATAAGTAGACCTAACGGAATATATAAATTTTAGAGTGATTTGTCTTTTACTGTAACCGTACAGCTCTCGACAAAAAGTGTTGCGTTCTTTTTGATACACGCTGTATAGCGTTTAATTTATCTTAATAAGTATTTCCACAAGGACATGAATATGGTATAAACTGAATGTGCTTTCTTATTACACGTAGCAATAAAGGTCATTTTGCTTTACTCATGTATTGATTGTGAATTATTATGTCTCGTCAGTTGGCTGCAATATTCACTATAAAGACCATTTTTAAATAACTTCACCGGAACATCCAATTTATCCAAGTTGTATTTTCCAAAATGTAAGAAGAACTATGTAATGGCAGTGTCATAACTTTGTTAGAGTGGGGGCATCTGCTACCATCAATTTAATTTAACTTATAGTCAGCTTGAAAATTCTGCTTTTTTTGACGCATTTTGCTTCAAAGTAGGTAATAATCATTGTTTTACAGTCACAGGAAAAGTCACTTCTTGAAGGCGGTCATTTACAACTTTCCCTGGGCCCGTGTCACATCATAAACAGTGACTGTTCGTTATTGATTTGGACCTATTCCATACGTTAAGAGGAACCACAACGGACTGGTCACAACGATATCCGCATCCTTTAGATGCTATTGGTTTTGCTACGATATAATGGACTTCAAAGCATTGAAGCAACACATCCCCTAATATCACTATGTCTATGCATGAATTTACCCAAGCAAATAGCTCGCTATTCAAACGTGCCATCTTAACAAGTGACACATTGATCATCCTTCCTTATCTCTTGTATAGATGAGGATAAATTAGAAAGAAAATCAATTGTAAACTGTGTTACTATTCTGGATATGAACATGTGATTCAAGACACACAGTGAAACATAGAACCATATGTCTATGATCAGACTAAGATTTCAAATCACTACCTTTTGAAATGGTACACCGGCCAAAGTCTGTGAATCTACTAAAGGGTTCAACAAAAGAAAGTATACCTCTTTGTTTATGTCATTTTGAGTAACTTTTAATTTGTTTTTGACCAAACAGACTAGATAGGCATTTAGATGAATCTTCTAGACATAATTTGATACCAAATTTGCCCCCTAAAAACAAAGATAAACCATGAGTAGCACCATTTAAAGGAAAATATCCCATTTTCAAAAGTCGCATTTCCAATACACAGCACGAGAAGAAAGGGCCAATTGTTAACACACACATATGCCGTATTTATCCTGTACTGATCACCGCGCATATCCCTCAATGCGCGGGCCAATTCAAATTTAAACTGATGCGCTGTGCGATCGATAGCCCGTCAATCCTGGCTATACAAACACACAGAGAGACCCCAATATTGGTCTTTTCTTCTCGTGCTGTGTATTCGAAATGCGACTTTTGAAAATGGGATATTTTCCTTTAAATGCTGCTAATCATGGTTTATCTTTGTTGTTAGGGGGCAAATTTGGTATCAAATTATGCCTAAAAGATTCATCTAAATGCCTATCTAGCCTGTTTGGTCAGAAACAAATTGAAAATTACTCAAAATGATATAAACAAAGTGGTATACTTTCTTTTGTTGAACCCTTTATATAGTGAATGATCAGAATAAGGGTAAATTCAACGTTCACAACTGTCAATCGTCCAACAAAAATGCTCCAACACTCATATCTTGCAATGTTGAGTTGACAATATTCTTGAATTTTAAATACCCTATAGAATCCAAATGTTTCCTTCTCTCATATTACCAGGCATGCGAATGAATTTGCATGAAACTGTGTGATCATCGGGCTAGTAAGTGGGCATCAAGGAAGTTTTTGATTTGATTTTTTTGAATTTTGTGAGTTACTGTAATTATTGAACTATTAATCAAATGTATATCAAAGTATACACTTTTGGAAAGGAAATGGATCAGAAAATCCAAATTTGGTGTCAATTTTGACCAAAAATGTTGCTTTTTAAGAAAATCACAAAATTCACTGTTTTGACCCACTTTTTTTGAACAAAGCTAACAAATATAATTTTGAGGTAAAAATGCCTAAATCGCTTGATGTTATGACACTAAGTTATATAGTTACACAAGGTAAGTTGGAACACATGGTTAGTTGGAACAGGAGGTAAGTTGGCAGGCATGCATGCACACATATTTCTGAGAGTCCGAGGCATTGTGTAAGAAACTTCAATGTCCAACAACTTTGTGTTCCGTTTACCCCCATCTACCCTATAGACGGATGAGAATTTTCAGGCTTTCGCCAGAATAACAGCTTTTTGTTTCCAAATGTCTGCACTATCTTTTATTTTCAGCCAGGTTTTTTTTGGAATTTTGTGAGTGCTGCAATTGTTGAACTATGACTTAAATGTATATAAAAGTTCCAACTAACCTCATATTCCAACTAACCTTGTGTTTCAACTTACCCGGTGTTCCAATTAACCTGTTCAAACTAACCTCCTGTTCCAACTAACCTGGTGTTCCAACTTACCTGGTGTTCCAACTTAAAGGCATATTATGTGATCTTTTCCTGGGAGCGCCCTCTATTCATAATTTATTTTTAGAAAGTAGATTTTCTTGCAGATTTACATTTCTGATCATAAATCCTACATACATTCCAAGTTACAGAGCGATACGATTCCTAATTACCTCAAAATCATGGTTTTAGAGTGAATTTAGACTAGAGTAAAATAAGTTGTCGGTAATCCGACAGTTTATTTTCACTCTAAAACCATGATTTTGAAGTAATTAAGAATTGTATCGCCCTGTAACTTGTAATGTATGTACGAAATGTAAATCTGTCAGAAAATTTGCTTTAAATTTTTTTTTATGTTGAGGGCGTTCCCTGGAAAAATCACATAATATACCTTTAACTGGTGTTCCAACTAACCTGTTTAAACTAACCTTGTGATCCAACTAACCTCGTTTTCCAACAAACCTTGTGTTCCAACTAACTTGGTGTTCCAACTAACCCCCATCTCCCCTAATCCCTTGAAATCACTTGTTCCTAAATGTCAATGACTTCCCTGATTAATGTTCAGCAACCTGCAGATTTCTTCTACCAACATCTTTCCAAGTCTGGTTTTAAATAAACTACTCAAAAAGTTCGAGATTTTTTTCAATTGCCACCGTTTTTGTATATTTGTATACAGTCAAGACAAAAGTAACTGACCAGGTAATAAATGTGCTGATAACTCTATAAGAATAACCCCTACATATTAAATTATAAGGTTGTTAAGAAATTTCTCCCTCTAATTTGAGATATTGCACGCTAGGAATGGTTGATTAATCAGGAAGTTACAATCCCAAACGTTTTCACATTTTCCTTATCAACATGTCGGAGAGTATGACAGGTAACAGTAGACTAGCCAAAGGCAATACAAATATTTTATCACAGCATTTTTTGTTACAGTTTGACACCTAGGCTAAATTAAGAACTTGAATATTAAGCTTTCCAATGAAGGGAGGGACAACAATAGAAATGGTTTTTTACGTCATTTTCAGCATAAAAAGGACATTTTTGTGTTAATAATATCTTTGAATAATGAACTATCCACCGGTAATCAGTTTGTCCTGATTTAAGCTTTATAAATTCGGACTTAAAGCTGCTAAAATATAAGGAAAATAAAGGCACAAGGGAGTATAACAAATGGCCACTTTTCTCAGTTTTGTAGTTTTATTTGCCACTTATATTTTGCTAGTTGCTTAATCTGCTGATTTATTCAAGCATCCAAATTACTCCTTAAATAAAGCTTAAATCAGGTCTAACTGATTGCTGGTGGATAGTACATTGTTCAATGATATTAACAACACAAAAAGCACAACAATTACATTTTTGCCCCAAAATGGTCTTTCTATGCTGAAAATGACATACAAATTTAGCCTAGAATAAAATTAAACACATTTATTGCCTTTGGCTGGTGGTCTACTACTGTAAAGCGTGTGTGCCGTATTGATCAACCGTAACAATGCGGTGGGCTGACTATCCAACAACCTGGGCATCGACCGGTCAATTAGCCCTACCAATACCAGAAATCAATAATTTGCCGTTCTGAGTCCAGTGTTGAAAAGGAAAATGTGAAAAGGAAAATCAGACTTGACCTTAAAATTTGGGATTGTAACTTCCTCAATAATCAACCATTCTTAGCGTGTAATATCTCAAATTCATGAGAAGAAATTTCTCAACAACTTTATAATTTAATATGTTTATGTAGGAGTTACACTTAAGAGTTATCAGCACATTTATTACCTGGTCAGTTACTTATTGTGTTGACTGTATGTTCATAGTGTGTTGCATATCAATGAATAGCTGAAACACATGAATTTTTGTGCTCAAAAGTTAATAGAACATGTAGTTGTCAAATATAACACTTCAATGAACAGACAGACAACAGAGTATAGAAGTAAAGAATATGTTTATCGAAACCCATAAATGAATATTCACATATTGATATTTCATCCTTGTACATAGAAGGATCTCATCAGAATGACAATGATCCAATTTGGCGGGAAGAAACATCAGCTTCAGAGTTGCCAGTTGGTTTTATTAGTGGATCACAGACATTGCAATTCTGATGAAATCCTCTGATGTATGAGAATGAAATATCAATATGTAATTATTGCTGCCAGCACAATTTTAAATGGGATTTAAAGGGAATCGGGACAGTTAAGGATTATGGTGAAAAAGTGAATAATAAAAAGAGTGTGTGACACAATCAAACTAAGCCCCTTAAACAGTAACAATATGGTATTTGTTTACAGCAATCTGCATTTACAGAAAACCTTTTTATTTCAACTCATTTCAATCTGCACTGAGAAATACATTACAAATTCTTGTCAAATAATTCACCACCATTTCATCTCACTCGGTATACAATGACATTTCGTTCAAAATATTTGAGCAACAAATTTACCTCTGAGACTAACATTTTGACCACCTAGAAATGGATTTACATCGAGAAAGAAGAAATAGGCACAGTGAACATATTGAGTTGTACATAAATGAGATTTCTTGACACGTTTCTGTCATGTGAAATCTGTTGGCAAATTCTTCTAAAATTCAATCACAGTCTCTTCCACAGTCCTGCAACTAGAAGTTGTACTAACAATGTCAGGTAAATTGTATAGCACCTAGAAACCTTATAACAATTCATCATTTTCAATGTCTTACCCCCATGATGCCTTGCATAAGAAAACCACTTTATTGTATTTGATCAATGAAACTTCATCATCTATAATTATCACGTAATTGGAGATGGAGACTCTACAGACAATACCTTATATTCAGAGGTCTGCCGGAGACCTTGTGTATGTAGCAAACTTCAAATGTAAGGCTATATTAAAAAAAAAATCTGTCTCAAAGCTCCTGCGCACGTTAGTTTATTGATGCGCATTAGAAAAAAGAGGGGGAAAAAAATATTTTTTTCAAAACAAAAAAAAATCCCAAAATTTCACAGATTTTCATTGATCACACCATTTTAAATACAAAAGGTCCCTTTTACCGCATTAGGTTTTGAAAAACTGAAGAGCTTTGAGACAAAAGATGTTTTTAATATAAGCTAATGTATTTACCTGGTGCAGTTTAACCCCCCTCCCCGCCCGCCCCCCCCCCCCCCCCCCCCCTTTGCATAATATTGTAGACTTGATTAAAATGGTGACATTTTAATTAATACTGTATACTCCAACATACTCTATACCACCCGACATACAAATAGGACATCAAAACATTCCAGTTGAGCATATTGATTATGCAAAAAATGAGGTTGTGTTGTCCTTAAAAGGGAAAAATTGGGAAGGTTGGTTGGATTATTAATTTGTTTGACTGTTCAAAATCCCTGAAAAATAATATATTGCATCAAGCCAAATAACAACTTTTGGTAACATTACAGCAATACACTACAGTATAATCATTGTAAAGTAGTTTCAAGACAATTCTTTCAATATAACTTGTTCATTTTGGGCGAAAAACAGAGATTTTGTAATGGTGATTTGTGCAAAATGCAAATACTTATGTCTAATCACTCCCCTCAATTTGAGGGTGTGACGTCAGTACAATTTTCATTGAGTGATTGCATCCTAATCGCACACATAACATAATCGGATGGCGTTGCACCACACAACAAAATATAATACTGCACTAATGACTCCATGTAGAATAATTGCTGAACTGATTGTATCTCCAAAGTTCAATATAGTAATATGTGACCAGTCACATTCACATCTATAGGTGGGCTTTTGTTGGCAGTATACATTTTCAAATATTGAGGTTGAGGAAGTTAAGCATTAAAAAAACAAAGGAAAAAGGAATTTCAACATTATATTTAAAATCTGAATGCATTAACCAAATGATTTTAAAACTTTTGCATGAAAATGAACTCTATTTTGAACAACAAAAGCTCCTTTGGATGTGAGTGTGACTGGTCTTATACACTTAACAAAAAAAGTTCCAGAACAGGTGCTTATAATTAGATGTTCGCTAAGGCTAAATTAAAAAAATCTTTTGTCTCAAAACTCTTCAGTTTTTCAAAACCTAATGCAGAATGCGGTTTTTTTTAAGTTTTTTTTTTTTTAAATATGAAATATTGAAATCCTTGTAAAAGTGACTTTTGTATTTAAAATGATGTGATCAATGAAAATTTGAAAATCTGTGAAATTTTGGGATTTTTTTTTTGTTGAAAAAAAAACAAAAAAACAATTGTTTAAAGATTTTTGTTTTTCTAATGCGCATCAATAAACTATCGCGCGCGGGAGCTTTGAGACAAATGATTTTTTTAATATAGCCTAATCCAAAATCAATAATCCTTACAACAAAATCTGAGATGTACATTTAATGAGCAACTTTCTTCTCCATAGTTTGATACCTCATGCAAAAAATTCGAGTGGACAGTTTTGAACTTATGGTGGTTTAAATGACCACAAGTAACGAAAACATTGTTTCGCTAAAATTGGGATTCTATGGAATATCATTTTTGCTCTCCAAATTCTGTCTCTATAAAATGCAATGTTGACCTAATGGACCACTTAACCTGAACAATTGGCTTTTTGACCCAACAGCTTGAATTCTCAAATCTTTATAAAATTAAATAAGTTCATCTGGATTGTTTGTAGACATAATATTAAGAATTCTTTGTTTACAAATTCAAAAGATGTTACTCACTGTGATCAATGGCGTTTAACTACTACGCTGGTAGCTTCATCAGACTGGCAACTCTGATTCCTGGTGTTACCCAAATTCTCTATGATTTCAGAATACTTTTTATGTTAATTATGTAAAACAAATACCCTTTGCAAATCAAATTATATGACAACTAGATCACCTATGTGATAAAAAACTATGATATAAATAGTTTTATATACAATGTACACGTGTCGAAGCACCTTGAATTACCAGCCAAATCAGGCCTTGTTGAATGATTTCAAATGAATACCAGAGCACGATATATAACTACTATATATATAGCCTTATTATTAAATAAATAAAAACAACACTAATTTATTCCAATATCGATAAGTTCATAATCATATTGTAATAAATTATGCATAAACCTTTGAAGGTTAACCATTTCCACACAAATCCGGCAATCCATTCTCACAAAGATCAAACAAACTTTGACTACCTAAACGGACCTCTCAGGTAGGGTCGGGCGTTGTTTGTTCTTTGTTTTCAAAATGTTGGTGAAATTTTGAAATGATTGATTTCAAGAATGAAAAATACAAAAATGTAGACGTTATCCATGTATGTGGATTGAAGCCATATTGTCAGGAATACCAAACCGTGTAAGATTTTCAGAAAGAAGATACATACCTATTTCATGATATTTATTTCATAGCACAATTCATGCTATGAATTGGGTGTCATGCACCAACTCTACTGCATGTAGAATACTCTGGGTGCAAATCCCTTTTGTTTTCTGTTCCACCTGGCTTCATGGATAACCCCTATAGGTACAATGTACTTGATTAATTGCCATGTATGGAGACATGATGTTGTCTTCTCAGTAGTTGAACTTAAAGAATCATAACTGTTAATCATCCAACTTTTTTTATGGAGAGCTGTTAGGTGGGTCACATCTGCCATGTCATTGTCATAATGCTATGGACAAAATTCAAGCTATATCACACGAGCGTAAAAGCAATGTTGCTGTTCCCAGGGCTGCATCCAAATGCATGATATGCGAGGCTATGCCCGATCAATCAGGACCAATCGTTTGACCAATCAGGACACAATGGTTATTTAAACTTATTTTCATTTGTGGAATTATGTCCATAACATTACGATGCCGACTATGATGTAAAACAGGATTGAAGCATATTCCATGAACATGCTTTCAATTACTCCCATAAGAGTGTATTATGATAAAACATTTGAAGGGAAAGGAAAATGATCACTATTTGAAATAAGCCTATAAAGGCCAGAGTTCTGATTTAAACTTCTGTACTTGACAAAAAGACATATTGGAAGATATAGATATTAAAATAAATTTACAACACATTTAGACAAGTAAAAATAAACATGTTTAGCTTCCTCACCAGCTTATTTTTCAGGGATTTAAACCTTTAAAAAGAAATTATTTTAGGATGTATATAAAAAAAATTGTCAAGATTTTTGTCAAGAAAAAGAACAACAAAATCACATGTTGGTAATTGATAGATAGCCTATAGCAATTGATATAGGCTTCTGTCCAGTAAGAATCTTAAAGCAGGCTTTGTATCGTCGATAATAGGGATTTTCTGGAAATCGTGCCCCCGGGAATCGGTTCAATTTTTAGGGCAGGACTCGGGATTTCCCAATTTCTCCAAACATTTTCTGGGTTGATTGTTAGGGCACATTTATTGTCAAAATTGTGTCATGCGTGTTTCAAGACGGTAAACACGGAAGTGAAAATCCGCTGCGAAAATCACATTTTGGCGAGTATAAGAGTTTTTAAAAATTCAAACTTGACTAAATAAAACCATTTCAAGTGAATCTCCAAAGAGTGATTTAGCTTACAGGTTTTTAACATTTTTAAGTACAATGTAAGCTTATTATTATTTTGTTGTTCGTTTATTTTAGGGATTCAGAAATGTGATTTTTGTACCCGGGGCTCGAACTTTTGGGGCAGATTCAATTTCCTAGGACTCGCTCCCACCCCTTATCAATAAGCCCTTCAGATCATCAAATAAAAAGGAAGCCTTCTTTTCAAGTTACATACATGAACATGATCATAATGCGACATGATTTATGAAATGTAAAAGGCCTTCTCCTTCCTTTTTCAAAATACCCAGGCGCTAAACATGTTTATTATTTACTATGCCTTAAATTAGGGCAGGAATTGTGGCAATAAATGAAATTATAATAAAATATTACATACAATTATACAACATATACATGATCATTGGGACTAAGGAAATATTATCTGTAAAAATAGCTGCTAGTAAATTCATTTTGATCAAAATTAGGACTTAAATTTACAAGAAAGATAATTTTATCACATGATTGTAAGTCTTCGTTCATCTGACTCTGTGCAGTGAAATAGAGTGTATTCTATAGTTTAATCAGTTCCGAATTGGCAAGAAATATTCGGTTTTTATCTCTATGTGTGCTAAAGCAATTCATGCGAAGCAATTATGGCCACACGCACACGGTTTTGGTCACACGCACATGTCACCCATATGATGCAGAGTGTGCTTTTTGACAACATGGACACCCGCCTCCTGTATTCATTCGCTGCTGCAATGAGTCTTCGCCCAAATTGGAGCTGATCAAACTATTGATAAACACAACATTTATTATTGAGTGCTGCTATTTATCTTGGATGGTGTGAGAAACGCTTGATGATGTGGTAAATACAACAAAAACAATATTGTTACGTGACACCATTGATTCGTGAATGAATTTTAAGTATAATTCTGTGACCTTTGTCCCCTCCGGATCCCCCGAAAAACAAATTAAAAACATTTTTTCCTACATCAAATCTTCATGGGATGAGTCAATTTGATGTACACTAGCAACCAAAAGTATTAGGACACCACCAAGCAAGCTGCAAAATTCTTTGGAATTGAATAAGCAGATGCTTTAGGAAACATGGAATTTTTAATGAGAAGAGATTTAGCAACACCTTTCATTCAACTTGTAGTGAAATATTACACTCCAAATCTAATATACGAGATGATTTTGACACCACAACCAATTAAGTGTCCTAAATCCTAATAGTTTTGGTTTCTAGTGTATATAAATAAAGACTTTTTGAGGAATCACTGTTCATAAATCATTTCAGTACATGCTTGAAAATGAATACAATGGAACAAAAACAATATAATGCTTGTTAACAATACATCATTGTTTTCTTTGTATTTACATCAATAGTAATCACATATTTATATTCTAAATAATATTGACTATAGGTTATATAACATTCATTATAAATCAGTTCTATTTACAGGCACTGCTAGGGATTTCCCACTCTCATATAGGAGTGGTTCCCCCTTGGCAGGCATTGCACTTTTAGTGTGGAATTGTCTTCACATTCACAGCAGTTCACAAAATAATACAATTAAAATATGTTTAGCTTTTCCCTTCAATATTTTGGCCTTTACACAGTACATGGTCCAGCTCTACAGTCATAAAAAAAGTAACTATACAGGTAATAAATGGGCTTCTAACTCTAAAAATATATATTCTACCTAAAAATATTAAATTATAAAGTTGTTGAAAAATTAGACTTCCTTAAAATGAAATATTGCACGCTAGAATCGGGTGATTATTAAGGAAGTGACACTCCTAAATGTAAAGTTAAGTCAGATTTTCATTTTCACCTTTTTATTTTCTACACACGGACCCATCTACGGGTACCTTATCGATTACCGGTAGTGCAATTGGGAGATGCATGCGCAGGTTGGACAGTCGGCCGTATTGTTCCGATGGATCAATGCGCCACACACACGCTACTCTCATACTCTCCCCCGTATTGAAATGTAAAATGTGAAAATGAAATTGTGACTTTACCTAACATTTTGGATTGTCACTTCAATATTCAACTGATCCTAGCAATATCTCATATTGAAGAAGATACATTTCTTAACAACTTTATAATTTAATATTTTTAGGTAGGATATTTATTTTAGAGTTAAAAGTCCATTTATTACCTGTATAGTTACTTTTTTTGATGACTCTAAAGTGATGCATAGCAAGTAAATTGGGTTACTGTAAAAGTGGAAATTCTCGCGCTACATTCATTTTTCGTGCTCCAAGCAGCTACAGTAAAAATTAAAACACGCGAACATATTTATTTTGTGCATATCGCGAATTTAAAAACAAGCAAAATGGCTGAAAGTCAGCAAAACGTGAATATTTAATACGCGAAAATTACCACTTTTACAGTACGACATAATGGGATTTAAACCAAAAAATGAACATAAATTTGGGCTCAGGGGAACATCTAAAAGAAACCTTTTGTTGAGGTTTTGATTTACAAAATGTTAAGTGAAAAATGCACAATTAATTGCATTTTCGACTCAAAGGTGTTGCTGCTTTACATAAACCTCGTTCAAAACCGTTTGTATATTTTAACAACCACACAACATGTTATAGTCATTTCTGTAAACAAGGAAGTTGAACACAATTTAAAAGCCATTACACACACCTCTGATACAAAACTTCCCCTTTTTGCCATATTTGGGGAAATAACACAAATGATTGATGATGTTGTGAAACAAATATTCAATTCTTTCCACAAGTTGTTGCCTAAGACTGTGGGTGGGGTTAGAGTTCATTGGCAAATTTTGTAGGGTCTCAGCTATATTTTGTAATCAATTTCTTTGCTTAAGCCATGCAAGAAAACAGTTTAATTTATACAATGTCCAACCAATTCATACAACTTTCTTGTAAATAATACGATTGATGTTTTTACTACAAAAATACCCTGTTTTGCTTCCTTTTCTAAACTTGTAAACTTGGCACATATTTCTCACATCAGTTGCAACAATCATATATAACAACTCATGTTTCACATGGCTGTCAATAATGGAATACTTGTGCTTGAATTTTAACCTATACGACTAGGTCTTTTCCACCATAACATAATCCTA
The DNA here is from genome assembly GCA_035610835.1 of Ophiura sarsii. Lineage (NCBI taxonomy): Eukaryota > Metazoa > Echinodermata > Ophiuroidea > Amphilepidida > Ophiuridae > Ophiura > Ophiura sarsii. The sequence goes on along the minus strand of CM069448.1, from coordinate 12,863,376 downwards.
GCCACATGATTTTTTCTCATAAAATTTATAAATTATTTACAAGTTCATATATAGATGTGTTCTCTTTTCGTACAAATTCATCTCAACACAATGATATCATAATACATTTTCCCCAACGCAAGTGCCGATCCAAAGACAGTGCAGATTATCCCTGTGAAAAAGAGTCCGTATGAAATACCAGTTTTGACGTTGCTAGGCAACAAATAGGAATGGCCGCCAATTAACGGCAGATCAAACCCTGCAGGAAACATCATGATAGCCAGACAGAACATCGTCCATGCGGTCAGCCCCATGTATTTTGGGTATCTACGCCACCGTGGGAATTTACTGCTCAGGATGATCATGATGATGCCAAACATAACGTTCCGATTCCGCAGATAATGAGAAACGCTGCCACTATCCATTCCGTAGGTCCGTTCTCCGTATACTGGCATTCCATCTCACGGCCGTATATTCTTTGACACTGCATCAGGAGTCCTAAGCGCAAGTCGCGCCCGTGCTCGTCGGAGACAACCCAATCGGCAGGGCCAGACTGAGTATGCAGGAGTGCAGAGGCCACAAATACAGCCACAGCAGCCGCCTGCAAGAATGAATCCATGTTTGCTGGCTACAGTTCTATTTAGGAGTATTAGACTGGACTACAAATTCAGATTAAGTGCAATTAGTACATGGTTAAGTTTCATGTCTGCTTGTGATGCATATGGTTTGTAAATGGTAAACACTTGAACCATCAGGGAGTCTTCACTTTTGTATCTGAAATAATCAAATAAAAACCAGTTCATGTTAATGACAGTTTATGTAATGAAATACACAGCCCCAATTACAGCCATTGTTGCAGAACTGCTGAATGCACACTAACCTTTAGACTAGCTACACAATCTGGCTTGTTACGCTTCATTCCGTTGTGGACTTGTTTAAAGTCTAGCAAGTGTGTGACTTTCTTTTGCTGAAGTCTTATATCCAAGTAACTCCGTAGGCCTAGGGTAGACTAGGGTCTGAGTTTTATAGTA
>CM069448.1:12672592-12862266 GCA_035610835.1 Ophiura sarsii | reverse complement strand
CATCTCTTTAAGAGCATTTTCATGCTATTAAGATAAACTTAAAGAAAACACAGAACATTTGAAAATATGCAAAATGGCGGTTTCTTATAGAGTTCATTGCATGCACATGCTTACATCTTTTATACATTGAGTATACCTACCGTCCCCTCCCTCCTGGATGGCCATGCAGCCCCAATCTGGTACCCACTTTGTCGCATCTCCAACAGCTGTTTTAATTAGAGTCCCATAGTAGCTATACTTCTATTTATATAATTAACAAAACATTTGATTTATGATTCCACTTCGTTAGCTTGTTGCTATCATACCCAGTAGAAGTATTGCGCTTAGCCTGCATGTGAGTGTGACATTTAGAACTTGCCGGTACCATGTCGGTACAAGTATTGTAATGTTATGATAGAATACACATGGATAGCATATGAAAGAATTTTAATTGCATCTTTTTTAGAAGTGTGGTCACCATTAAATTTTGAAGGAAGAAAATAAGAGAAATTACGATTTTTTAAAAAGGACACTATTACACGCAATCTTATAACAAAAATTATATCAAAATGGACAATTTCCCTGGAAAATTGGACATTATCAAATTGTGTTTAATCCGTTGTTTAGTTAGGTCTAAATGGATGAGAGTAATATGGCAGTTTGAACTTGGGTTTACTTCATTAGCCAGGATGGGAACCAAGCAGTGCAATTACTGCATACTTGAAATTCAACTAGAACCAAAATTGTCCATTAGTTTTAATCATTTTAACATATGGCTGACATCCTAAATATATAGTCCTACAAATTGAACTTTTTCAAATTCTTTACCCATTGGAGCATTTAGCTTGTTAAAACATCGCAGAGCTAAAAATAAACGCAAAGCTAATGGACTGATGGACATTTGATTAACTTGAATCTTAACATTCCCAGAGTTGTTATGATAACTTCCTCAGCTGTGTAGTCAGCGATGTTGTCATTGTATATAAAAATGTTGAACTATTATTACCGTACTGAATATTTCATGGTCAGTAGAGGAGAGGAGGGGTTGAAATCATTTTATCTGGTGTGATGCTGATAATACACTTTCCACGTGGCTATTACCTTTCCCAACTTAAAAGTCTATCTCAAGGATTATTGAACTAATACTAGGCATGTTTGTACTTATTTTATTTCATTTTTCATGGTGATTCCACATATGGTGATGAGTTTCAATAATGTTGACATTTTGGAGCTGCTGTGTGGAAAGTGTTTTAACACTTTTAAAACAGAATGATGGTGTCAAAACTCAAATATACACACAACCTTACAAATAGGTTCCATTTTGATCACTTTCCTGTTGTTAGGTTGTTTGCATTGACCGCATTGTTTAAGAATGTAAAACTAACTTTTACTTATAAAACTAATTATAAAACTAAATATGACAAAATTAGTGTTGCATTTGTAAATTTGCTCAATCCTCAAAAAGAGGCATTTTAGAACAGGTTAACCCCTACCATATACCACAAAATACCATGACTGCTCAAGTTGGTACCACCCGGCGTGGAAAAAATGGACCCAGGCTATATACGAGGTGAAATGTACTGAGCCGAGTAGCCTTGGACAGCCGTGGTGTAGTGGAATGGTGATGGGTTTGGTGCTGGAGGACCGTGGTTCAAATCCCGAGGGATCGGGGGGATATTTTGGTCAATTTTCCATGTTTGAAAAACAATGTGGGGGTAGAGTTAGGGTTTATGCAATTAACAATGTAATATTCTCTCTTAGTGTCGCAACCATGGTTCAGGAGCTTCATCCATCATTGTTTATAAGGCTGATGTTGCTATAAAAAAAATTCTCTCTAAAAGCAGTGCCTCTAAAGTCACATGTTTTATGGTCAAAATGTAGGCTGAGGAAGTTTTTGACTTACTCAAAAATAAACGTAAGACACATTTCTTGTCAAAATGTGTACAAACATAAATAGCCCATTTTGCATGATATCAGATAATCAGATGTATTCAAATTCACAGAGTGTCTGCACGTCTCAACCCAACAATATGTCCAAGTATGTGAAAGTAATGCTATCTTCATGTTTTTCTATCATGTTAACTTCTTTCACACTGTATCAGATTTGTATATGACAAATTTAGAGCTTTACCTCTGCTGGATGTCAAAGAGTAATGGGTTTATTTTAAGCCTGTTTATTTGTTGAAGAGTTAGGCCTAAGTGTTTATTTTTAGCTTGCTCATAGTTCGCACACTGTAAATTATTTACATTTGTCATTTTTTTCTACGGTTTTGCATACCTAGACTTCTGAGTTTGTCATGAGTTACATTTGTAATATCAAAGAATTGTCATTTTTGTAAATTTGGCCATTTTATTATATTAATAATTTTTCACTCCAAGTTGGCACATTTTAGTGATATTGATGGTACTTCCATTAATCATAATTGAAAAAATGTATTTAGAGTTTGAGCTAGTTGTAAAATCTATGATAAGGAAAAAACAAACAATCAAATTGGTCTCCAGTGGTCTTTGATTGATAATTATTGGAAAAAATGAAGGCTGATGTTGCTATAGGATTTTTTCTCTCTTAAAATAGTGCCTCTAAGGCAAAAAAACCAAACAAGTTGTTTCCGGTTTAGGTAGGTAGATGCGAGATGCGTTTATTTTTTGTTTTTTTTAGGGGGGGGGGGGGGGGGGGGGGGGGGGGGGGGGGGGGGGGGGTGGATGGTGCGGTGAGCGTGGGTGTGACTTTCCAAAGGCAATTTTTGCAATTTATCTTAGCCCGCCAGCCCTGAAGACACAAATAATCACAGCCAGTATCCTACTGTGCCCCATATCATAGTTACTGGCTTCCCAGAGCAGTCAGATTCAATTGTTTGTGCAAAATGTTAATCTTTTCTACAGTAATTTGTATTTAAATCGCTTTTATTTTTTCAAAAATGGGAATAAAAAATGAAATGCGGTAATTTACGTCGCCAAAACGAAATGCGCGCAGCCTACCGGAAACAAACTTGTTTTTTACACCTAAAATATTTTTTTAAGATGTAGCAACATGGTCAAAATGTAGCTTGAGAAGTTTGCTTACTCTAAAAATAAACGTAAGACACATTTCTTGTAAGAATGTGTGTGACATAAATAGCCTATTTTTCACGGTATCAGATGTATTCAAATTCACAGAGTGTCTGCACGTCTCAACTCATAATATGTCCAAGTATGTGAAAGTAATGCTATCTTCATGTTTTTCTATCATGTTAACTTCCCACTGTATCAGGTTTGTATATTTTTAGAAAAATTTAGAGTTATACCTCTGCTGGATGTCAAAGAGTAATGGGTTTAATTTTAGCCTGTTTATTTGTCCGAAGAGTTAGGCCTAAGTGTTTATTTTTAGTATGACTTATAGTTCGCTCATTGTCAATTATTTACATTTTTCATTTTGTGTGTGTAAAGTTTTGCATACCTAAGCCTGTGAATTTGTCATGAGTTATATTTGTAATATCAAAGGACTTACTTGTCATTTGTGTAAATTTGGCAATTTATTATACTAATAATAATTCATTCAAAGTTGGCATATTTTAGTGATATTGATGGTATTTCCATTAACCATACTTTAACAAAATGTATTTAGAGCTATTTGTCAAATATATATGATAAGGAAAAAACAAGCTATCAAATTGGTCTTTAGTGGTCTTTGAATTGATAATTATTGGAAAAACAACCTCTTAAATGCCTAGTCATTTTCGACTAGATTCCAAATAAAATGAGATCTCACTAGATTTTCTAGTAACAAATTATCTCAAATGTGCAATATTTTGAGGTAATTTTTAACTCAAAAATTTAGTGAGATCTTATTTTACTTGGTATCTAGTCAAAACAATTAGACAATTTTAAGAGTGTACAATTTACAGTTGATTTAACTGTTTTTGAAATCAAAATCAAGATATTTAAAAAAGAAACAATCAAATTTACAGATTATTTAACAATTCCAATATAAGTAAATGTCGCTAAGCAAATTTATGCTAAAATTGCTCAAAACTCAAACAATGATAATAATGATAAAAAAAGAAAAACACATGGCATTAGGTTTTTGGTTTACTGACATAAAACAAACCATATTTAGCCTATACAATACAATTACATCACATTTAGTGAGTCAGTGTCACACCCTAATCCTAAAATTGATAAGTTGCCTCATTTATTGATATCTAGTGACATCAAGCAGACATCATTGGGTTGATTTCTCCGCCACACTAATAAAGATAATCTCCTGTGGTGGCGTGGTGTAACCCAGCCAACATTCCTCATAAATCCGAATGCCCGGAATAGTCCGCTAACGAGCGCCCAACAACAACTCTGAACACATGCAATATTAATAAGCCTAAAAAAGTTTTCTGTTTGTCCTCATCGGAACGACCATCAACTGCCCTGCTGACCATAAAATTGTTTTCTTTTATTTTCATTGTGAAATTAAAGTTTTGATGTATATTTTAGAAGAGCTAGGCTTAAATTTAAAAAAATGTGTGTCTCAACTAACCTTAATTTTCTTTTAATTTGAAATAAAAACACACACATTTCTTTTGTTTACTTTCACTGTGCAAATGAATACCTACTCAAATTTGGGCAACAAAATTGGGCAGAAAAACAGTGATTTGTTTGATATAGGCCTGTTCTGAAAACCACAGGATATAAGTGACATTCCCAATTCTAACACATTTAAAAATAACACCCTTTGATTCCTATTTGGTACTATCTAAATTAAATGACAAGCCTACCAAAAAGTATCATTAAGTACAAGCAAACTATTATGTTGTGGCCTTAGAGCTGTTTTAATTGAATGCTTCTTCCAATCAAAACATTTAACCCTTTTCCTGCTGAAATGCCTCTGGGGAATCTAAACTAAACCTCTGATTTGCTAAACTAATGTTCGGGTCGTGGTGGTGGTGGGGGGTCCAAATCACAAACATGAAGCTTTTATACATTTCCTTCGCTATGATACCCATGTTGTTTATCTTCAATATAAATTTGATTTCGTAAAATAGAATAATCGAATTGGAGATGAGTTGCGTGACAAAGCTCTACATACTTTCTCTGTTCACGTCTGTTTGTGTTATTTGAAGTTTGTTAAAAGAGTTATCAGAACATGCGGGACACTGGGCTGGGTTTTAGCCAGTGTGACGCAGATTGCATTAAATTCTTTGCAAGTTTTTGCTGCATGATGCAGGGTATCACAAAAATCAGAACTGAAGTGATGCTTATATGTGTTCAAAGTGTGGGGGGGGGGGGGGGTCACATAATGAGTTCCATCTTTCATTTATCATACAACATGATATGTATAATTTAGAAAATATGAAAAGTGAAATCATAAGGTCTTATACCAGTGGCGTAGCCAGAGGGGTCGAGAGGGGGTGATCGCCCCAACCCCAAATATTTGAGATGTGTCGGTTGAGATTGGCACTGTCAGTTATCGAGCTTGACCCCCCCAATTCCAAACACTGTGAGAACAGCCCCCATTCAGTGTCATTATCAATCTTAGTATTTCTCTAAGTTTGGCTATTTCTTGAAATAAAAGCCCTACTTGAAAAACTATCATTGTTTACCAAAATGATGTTTTTTGTGGGTATATAATTGCAACCCAACCCTCACCAGCTAGAGCATGTTTGGTGGATCATCCTTTAAGTTTAGAAACCATGTCAGTTTATACAGATGTAAGTTATTATTGCTCATATGTCATCCCATCAAAACATAGAACTATATTCAAATGTCAAGGGTTGAGCTGCCAGCTTGCTATATAGCATGTCTTTCTACAATCTGTATGCAATTAGTGCTATAATGAACCTAGGAAAGATGATGAAAGTTTCTTGTCCTCTACCTTGATGGGTTAACTCTTAGTTTTTGTCTCGCCTGATGTAATCAGAAAGAGACTATGTTATCACTATTTCTGTCCGGCGTCCGCCGTCCGCCGTCCGCCGTATGCCGTGTGCTAAGAAATACCTTTGTGACGCGATATCTGGAGATCCGTAAGGTCTATCGTGATGGGACTTGGTGGAGGGAAGGGGGGTGGTGCGTTCTGTTGCTGATTGATTTTTCAAGGTCATCGGGGGTCATACAAGGTCATCGGGGTCAAATATGCTTAAAACTTTTGAGACGCGTTGTGACGCGATATCTAGAGATCCGTAAGGCCTATCTTGATGGGACTTGATGTCAGGGAAGGGGGTGGGGTGTTCTTTTGCTGATTAGATTTTCAAGGTCATTAGAGGTCATTCAAGGTCATCGGGGTCAAATATGGGGTCAAATAAGATCCGTAAGGCCGATCTTGATGGGATTTGGTGGAGGGAAGGGGTGGTGTGTTCTTTTTGCTGATTAAATTTTCAAGGTCATCGGAGGTCATTCAAGGTCATCGGGGGTCAAATATGGGGTCAAATAGATCAGTAAGGCCTATCTTGATGGGATTTGGTGGAGGGAAGGGGGGTGGTGTGTTCTTTTTGCTGATTAAATTTTCAAGGTCACCAGAGGTCATCGGGGTCAAATATGGGGTCAATTAGATCAGTAAGGCCTATCTTGATGGGATTTGGTGGACGGAAGAGGGATGGGGTGTTCTTTTTGTTGATTATTTTTTTGGGGTCATCGGGGGTCACATATGGGGTCAAATAGATCAGTAAGGCCTATCTTGATGGGATTTGGTGGACGGAAGAGGGATGGGGTGTTCTTTTTGTTGATTATTTTTTCGGGGTCATCGGGGGTCAAATATGGGGTCAAATAGATCAGTAAGGCCTATCTTGATGGGATTTGGTGGACGGAAGAGGGATGGTGTGTTCTTTTTGTTGATTATTTTTTCGGGGTCATCAGGGGTCAAATATGGGGTCAAATAGATCAGTAAGGTCTATCTTGATGGGATTTGGTGGAGGGAAGGGGGGTGGTGTGTTCTTTTTGTTGATTAATTTTTCGGGGTCATCGGGGGTCAAATATGGGGTCAAATAGATCAGTAAGGCCTATCTTGAGGGGATTTGGTGGACGGAAGAGGGATGGTGTGTTCTTTTTGTTGATTAATTTTTCGGGGTCATCGGGGGTCAAATAGATCAGTAAGGCCTATCTTGATGGGATTTGGTGGACGGAAGAGGGATGGGGTGTTCTTTTTGTTGATTATTTTTTCGGGGTCATCGGGGGTCAAATATGGCGTCAAATAGATCAGTAGGGCCTATCTTGATGGGATTTGGTGGAGGGAAGGGGGGTGGTGTGTTCTTTTTGTTGATTAATTTTTCGGAGTCATCGAGGGTCAAATAGATCAGTAAGGCCTATCTTGATGGGATTTGGTGGACGGAAGAGGGATGGTGTGTTCTTTTTGTTGATTAATTTTTCAGGGTTATCGGGGTCATATATGGGGTCAAATAGATCAGTAAGGCCTATCTTGATGGGATTTGGTGGAGGGAAGGGGGGTGGTGTGTTCTTATTGTTGATTAATTTTTCGGGGTCATCAGGGGTCAAATATGGGGTCAAATAGATCAGTAAGGCCTATCTTGATGGGATTTGGTGGACGGAAGAGGGATGGTGTGTTCTTTTTGTTGATTAATTTTTCGGGGTCACCGGGGGTCAAATAGATCAGTAAGGCCTATCTTGATGGGATTTGGTGGAGGGAAGGTGGGGGGGTGGTGTGTTCTTTTTGTTGATTAATTTTTCGGGGTCATCGGGGTCAAATATGGGGTCAAATAGATCAGTAAGGCCTATCTTGATTGGATTTGGTGGAGGGAAGGGGGGGTGGTGTATTCTTTTTGCTGATTACATTTTCAAGGTCATCGGAGGTCATCTGGGGTCAAATAAGATCCGTAAGGCCTATCTTGATGGGATTTGGTGGATTGAAGAGGGATGGTGTGTTCTTTTTGTTGATTAATTTTTCGAGGTCATCAGAGGTCATCTGGGGTCAAATAAGATCCGTAAGGCCTATCTTGATGTGATTTGGTGGAGGGAAGGGGGTTGGTGTGTTCTTTTTGCTGATTAAATTTTCAAGGTCATCAGAGGTCATCTGGGGTCTAATAAGATCTGTAAGGCCTATCTTGATGTGATTTGGTGTAGGGAAGGGGGTTGGTGTGTTCTTTTTGTTGATTAAATTTTTCAAGGTATTACATCCCTTGCATTAACTACAATGCATACCTCTGACAGTGCTACATTGTATCATATGTTTCATCATCATTTCTTTCAAGTCACTTTTGATGAACAGGCGAGACGCGCCGTTCGAGAACCGCCTTGTCTAATTGGGTGTGCACGATTATTCTAAAATGGGGGGGGGGGGGGGGGGGGGGGGGACATAGTACTTCTCTTCTGTCATGGCCAGTTGGATAAATTCACTCAACAATAAAATTGAAAAAAGACAACTATTCTTCTGGACAGTGACGTAAGTTGCAAGAAACACCATTTATGCGCAATGCATTTTCTGACTTTCTACGCGCACGTGTATACGCCAGCGCCTTGAGTAAGCGCGTGCACGCATATACCGCAATAATTAGTGAATGACACAGTGACGTCACTATTTTGTGGAAATAAGATTATTTGAGTGAAAATTACATTACAGTTTGGGTGTAAATAGAGTTTCACATATCATACCCAAGACACATTGCATTAGAGGGGACATATCCCCATTGTTTTTTGTTTTTGTTTGTTGAGCTCTTTTTGACATTTCTCTGACTTAATGCCCCCGTTACATTTCAAGACTGATAAACACTTCTAATATGCCTATCAATAGATAGTGAATGGATTTTGCCAGTAAAAGACTCACAAGGGTTTTACATCATCCCCTACCACACTTCATTCTAATCTTGTATTTATATTGTATTAATCGTATGAAACTTAGTGCTGAATAAACTTGTAATCTGGTTTCTGATACCAATCCTAAAAAATGCATTGATTTTAATTGGGTAGGTTAACATTTTTAATTTCAAAATAATTTTATTTAATCCTTATTACTCTCATTAACCCTAACCCTAGAAGTGTTGCAGTGGCTATTATGAGTCGTTAAATGGGGTACTCCCAACAAATTGTCAGCCGGCTCTCAGGGATTGAAACCGAGTCTCCAGGTGAGCAACACAACCACCACACCCAAGCATTGGGCTGCCCAGGCTTAACTTTCAAAAAACCATGATATACCTGGGGTGTACGACGAGAGCATGGGATAGATGTTGTGTGCACGTGCCTGTTTATACTGTAATGCACATAGACTATAGGCTACCCTACCTCTTTTGTAGGATTAAAATTGCTACCTCCACACCGACAGCCTAGCTGGTCTAGTTGTATGTCATTCGCTTTTGGAACTGAAAGATCCTTGGTTCAAATCCCAGTATCGTCAGATTTTTATGTAAACCTTTGCTTTCAATTCATTTGTTCTCAAAATGGGGATAAAGTTTCTAAGTCGGAGTATGACCCATTAACTAGGCAACTTGTATTTGTTCTTTGTTTTTACTCTGCAGTGGTCTGAAGGATATTGACACAGTTGAACTGACTGCAGATAGAGGTTATCTGTTATGGACCAATCCTAGAGGCTCAATAGAGGTCAAATTCAGATATGGAAGATCTGGTGAAGACTTCAGGTATGTATATTCTATTGGATATATTGTGGATACAGTGGCATAGCCAGAGGGGGGAGGGGAGTTCCTTTAGTATACCCTACCACTGCATGTCTTCAATGGGGACTTTTAAAGAACGACACATACACTAACACAGTGAGGAATACAAATGGTAGAGTATTCTAAAGCTTACCCGGGAGGAGGGGGTGGGTGTGCAAGGGGGCGATTGCCCCACCAATATTTGGTCATTGTCGGTTGAGATTGGCACTGTCGGTTCATTTGACAAGGGGAATCATAGAATTATGACGTCAAAGATAACAATTTTGCGCGTAGTTTTTAGAAGCTTGTTTAATTGGTTAAGCCAAAATGTACATCAATCAGCACATTTTTCGCACGCTACGTACACATTTTCTTTATATTATGTAATATGTCTACACTTCGCTGGACCTTTAAATATCTTATGCTTTACAGCAGAATATACAGTCATGTTTCCCTTTTTCTTCACCGAATGTTTTCTGTATTTCCCAATTCCAGCTGTTTCGTAGACCCACAACACCAAGGCGTGAAGATCTGGGAGGTGCGTGGAGGCATCCGTAAAGAATTAGTCGTGGATGGCAGACAACCTATCAAATCAAACACAAACCAACATCACATGACAAACAGCCCCGTCAGACATCGAGAAAACATCTTTGAGTTCCGATCACGCAACGGTGTGGTAGAGCTTCAACTTGAGGTTACAAGAGACTATGATATTCCCGCACCGAAGGCATTCAAATTTAACTACACACTGGCGCTGTAGCTGCAGCTATGACTGGATATTTCATAATGACTGGATTATTTTATGATCAGAGATCAATATATGATCTAAAAATATGAATACATTGTTGCTGTTTTGTCAAAACCTCTCATGGTTTTTAGGCCCCTCAGCATGTATAAAGTAAAACTGCCTAACGGTTATGCATAGGAAGTGTTGCTTTTTAATACATGTTCATGGGCAAGAGCACTTACAAAGTTTTGATAGATGTGTTTTTGGCACTTGGATATGTTTAGAGAAGACTGCCCAAAGGTTATACATAAGAAGATATACTTTATACATGCTGAAGGGCCAGATGGAGATACAAGGTTTTGACAGAACAGTGACGATATGATCATTGATCGTACAATGAATATATTATTGATAAAGTGAATATATGATGAGACAAACTGACTTTAATGGAGTTATGAGATATTTCTTCAAATCAGAACAATTATGAAGAAAAGTACAGATAGGAAAACAAAAGAAAGTTAGCTTATCCGCTGTTGAACTTTTGTTTACAAAGACTGACTACACAGACATATGAATGGTTGACAAGTATGTGTGTTTATAAATGATAGCCTCTCAAGAGTTATTTTCAATATTTGCTGTACGTTACTTTTACTATACCATTGATGCTTTTACCTGATGGGTGTCAGACAGGCATACATTTTTAAAAACCTTTATTTGTTATGGGGGAACTGTAGAACAAATTAATTTCGCCAGCAATTTAATTTCGCTAATTTAGCTTGAAGATCCAATTCGCAAAATTAAATTGTCGCCAATTATATTATTTATCGTTATATATAGGAAGATGATACAAATGAGTGAAATTAACTTGCCACAAAAAGTTGACTAAAAAATGGCAATTCGCTAATTTGATTGCCGAGAAATTAAGTTGTTTTACAGTAATGAATGAAAGCCTTCCAATGAAACAATATTAGTTATTAGGTGAAGTGGAGGTATGGAACAGGAAATTATTATGTGTGTGAAGTATTATACTGGGTAAAGTCGAAGGCTGAACCCAGTATGACACGTGCACAACAAATTCCTGTAACATACCAATGCTGAACCTACAGGGTGAGTCAAAGATCTGCAATAGTGGAAAGAAGCCATCTTGTTTACAAAACCAAGTTGAAGTTTGAAAAATGTTAAACGTTATAACAATACCTTATTTGTTACTATGTGTGAAAAAAATGAAGCCATCATCATTTACCATTTGCCTTCGTGAACCTTTTTTTACCCGAGGAACCCATTTCACTAAACTCAAGTAAATTTGTGATGTAATTAGAATTTAATGCATTCTTTCTTGTTTACATGGAGTTAATATAATCAATTTACCTTACCCAAGCTATGAATTGCTTATAATAATCTATATTTGAATACAAAAATGAAAATTTTAAAATATGAAAATGCAATATCAATTGAAAATCACTGTGCTTGTGGACAACACGTAATTTGTGTTGTGCAGCAAAAAGGGTCACCAAAGACAAATGGAAAATGCGATCGACTTCATTTTTTCACACAAAGTTATAGGAACAAATATATCATTCTTGAAACGTTTAAAAAGGTTCAAAGTTCAAGTTGAAACGTTTAAAAAGGTCCCAAGCTGCTGTGTGCGCCTTGGCGCGCCTAATGTCTGTGTGCGACAAAGCAGGGCTTTATTTCGGCATGTTGCACTGGCACACAGTCACATGCGCTTATGCACTTCTATTTGTCTTCCTCTGGACAGTGACGTAACTTTACAGGCACAGCATTACACACGCGCATGTATATTCTGTCTTTCTACGCTCGTGCGTATAAGCCTGTGCTTCAAGTAGCCACACACGTTTATGTGCTGCAATTAGTAGAATACTCAGTTACGTCACTGTCTTGTGATGGATAAATAGACTATCAGTTCAGTTAAAATTTGTTTTGATTATAGGTGATTGTACGTAGTAAATGCAATTACTGAACTACTACCATGGTATGGGGAATATCCGGGGTTAGTAATCATCTTTAATGTTTGCTTCACATTTTCTTAAAGGTTTTAAATATTCTAGGTTTAGTCAACAAAAGTTTTACTTTGATGACGTATCGTCAACAAAACCCAAACATCAATGACAGCAATTATAGTTGCCCTATATGGTATGGCTATTTGGTTTGATTTTGTGTGACATTTTGTTTTTAATCATATACAAATCATTTTATGAGTAGACCTACATATTACTATTATCAGACTTGTCTCTGTGGTGGCAATTCGGTCCATTTTGTGTGACATTTTGTTACTTTCTTACTTGATGAATGCACCAACAAAATCAGTTTGTCTTCCTACAGCACTGACAATGGGCTGTTCCATTTGAAATCCATACCCCCTATGGAAGATATGATTTTCAAAATCTTCCACAGGGAGTGTAGATTTCAAATGGAATCACTCGTGCAGGTTATTCCATTTGAAATTCATCCATTATCAATCAGATTCTATGCAACAGTTTGTTTTACTATTATATACATCATGGCAATTTGTTTTGCTTCTGTGTGAAATTGTATGTTTATAATTTTTATGTAGTAATACTAGGCCCATTACAATCAAAATGGTAAGTCATCAGATTTGTCCTGTAATCATGAAAGGATTAACTATGTAGATTTGTATCACCCTTGTGGTGTACTATTGCTAGCGGCAAAGACATTCGGCATTTATTCTTTACAAGCGAGTGAGTACTAAGCGTAAACACGTTAGTGGGGATTCCATTGAGTAAGTAGTAGACCGACTCAACTTTGACCCAACCAATGCCTGTATCCGATTGGCTCGATTGTATCAATGGTGTGTCATGTACCACCAACACGCTCATTAGGCTGAAGGAAAAAAAAGTTGACTTGATCCAAAATCTAGAAATCTAGGTTTGCTTTTTTGTAATATCATGTTTTGGTTAATTAATAGCAAAATGTGTTCCGTTTATGTTCAACTGTGACAAAAACACATAAAATATCAATTACTCATGTTAAATCGGTGTTCTTGTGTAGTATCTGTATGTTTCCCTTAAAGGCATATTATGTGATCTTTTCCAGGGGGCGCCCTCTACCCATGATTTTGTTTTGAAAGAAGAATTTCTTGCAGATTTACATTTCTGATCATAAATCATAATATATTCTGAGTTGCAGAGCGATAAGATTCCTAATTACTTCAGAATCATGGTTTTTAAGGGCTGAAAATAGATTGTTCGCTAGTGAACAATCTATTTTCACTATGTTATCACTCTAAAAACCATGATTTTGACATATTAACTCTAGGTGTCAAGTTAAGAATTTACACCCAATATCACGCTTCAAAAGTCAAAAATCCTCAATTTATAGTCCATATTTTGAATTAAAATGCTCATAACTATTTAATTAACCCACACAAATCATCCGTTCAAACTGAATATTAAGCAACAAGTAGTCTATTAATTCCCTTTACAAAAACAGAATTATGCAAAAATAGGCAGGCACTTCCACACACACAAATATAAGTGATACTACGTCAAAATTTGAGTGTAGCCCGGAAAAATCGCCCCAAAAATTGAAGGTTTTTCGATGGTAGCTTCGTAACCCAATGACCAAATTCTTGCGTTCAAGCGGCTATCAGTAGCTTTGATCGTTCCCGTTGTTTTGGTCATCAATAGCTCTCTATCGGTGAAAGGCTTGGCACTTCCTTTTCGCGCCCAATATTGTGCGCATACCCAGCGAGGCAACAATTTTCCCTATACCTGTACACAGTAACTATCACACACACACGCCTGACTGCACAAACGCTGCACAGTGCATGCAGGGTTTCTAGCGAATGAATGAATTAAAATGGAAAATTAACTTGACACTTTTGTACACACTAGAGTTGATATGGTAATTAGAAATCGTATCGCTCTGTAACTCAGAATATATTCATGATTTATGATCAGAAATGTAAATCTGCAACAAAATCTACTTTCTAAAAAAAATCAAGCATTGAGGGCGCCCCCTGGAAAAGATCACATAATATGCCTTTAAAATGTAATTCTGGGTATGTTTTTTAAATCAACCGACCAACCCAGATGTTGGCATTTAAACAATTAATGTAGCATAAAACAGATATATATTTATGTGGTACTTTTTTTTTGTATATTTAATTCTGCATATTTTTGTCTTGGGGATTGTATATATAGCCATTATTATTCACATTTTTAGCTTTACTTTGCTGTTCCCCTTAAAGATTTCGCTATTTTTCATAGACAGAATATATTGTATTTATGCATTGAGAAGATGGTGCTAAAAGGACCTATCTGACATGTCTGCCATTATAAGTTGTATGCTTGGTTGTCAATTAAAAGTTAATAAATCATGCTGATTGGTATCAACTAAAGGTTCCCCATGACAGCTATTTCAGATAAGGCCTTCTCGCACAGACAGCTTGCTGTACAATATTGTAGAAGGTCCTTTTTTATTACAACTATTTCTAGCGCTCTTTCAGTCAACTAACATTTTATAGGCAATACTATTGTCAATGAATACTTTTATAAAGAAATAAAATATATCCTAAAAACATTATTACTACTAATTTACTTGTTTCCCACTGGCATACCCACTCTTTTTTTTCTTCTTCTTTTTTTGAGCCATTTTATCATGCAGCATCAGTTCGTTTATTTGAAACAAATACAAACATTATGAGACACTATTTTCAAGAAATTCATAATTCTCAAAGATACATTGGACATATTTCATTTGGATCTCATTTTTTTAAAAACCTATGAATTTTCTTGATAAAACTATGAAAGTTCTTTTTGACTTCTAGGTTTCAAAATTAAACACATTGGATTTAGAAAACACCCTTTTAAACTTGTAAATTTCAGGCAATACATTTATATGCAGCAATGAAAATACCCACATGACTGTCTACCTGGGGTCGTCTAGGTAGGAACTACACACTTTGTGGACTTTGAATATATTTCTAACCCTATCTTTTACAAAGGAAATAAAACAGTTGATAAAGTGGTCCTAGTGGGAATCAAACCATGGACCTCTGGATTTCAAAGCATGTCTCTCAACCACTAGACCGGCGAGGGGGTGAACTTGTCAAGCCATGATTTTTATCCCTCCTAAGCATTACGGAATAAAGCAATACTACTATTATGATCAGCAGAACAATATTATGAATAGAGCTGTGACACACATGATCGTCCACCCTGAGTAGAGTCGACAGTCATGTGGGTATTTCAGTTACTGCATATTGATGTACAAACTGATTTTTGTATTCAAAATTGTACAACATACAAAACATGTAGAAAAAAGTATATGGGCAGTTTTTGCCGGATGTATTAAAGTGATAGGATATATGGGTATATATGATAATGGGTAATATTTTAAAGGCCTTATCAGAAAAACATACTTTATTTTGTGCTGATTTTTAAAAATTCTTGTCAATGTAGAATAAATTGACTCTTTATTTGGAACCTCGATTTGTAAAAAGTTTATTTGTATGTGCTAGAATATGTCTCAGAACAATTTTACATTGCCATCTATTTTACAAAAATATGTAACCAGTCATGTCCAAAGGGAGCTTTTGTTGTTCAAAATGAAAATTGAGATTTGACTTCAAGCAAAAATGTATTTTGTAAGCTTTTAAAATGAAAACTCACTTGATACATGTGGTCAATGCATTCAGATATTACGTGAAATATATAAGTTGGAAATTACTTTTCATTTCATGTTTTTCATGCTTTACTTCTTCAATATCTTACAATGCATAGCTGACAAAAGCCTCCTTTTATGTGACTGGTCACATATGTTTGAACAATGGCATTACAAGTTTGAGCCTACTCTAGGAGTAGCCATCAACATTAACCATATTGCATCACAACTTGCAGACATTTTTTAAGCCCGGTGTAAACTAAATTTCAACGTTGCCGGTTACTGGCTGAGGAGTCAATATCCATGCGCTTGGTTAGTTCAGTAAATCCATTGTTTGTTCGACCAATTGCTTTGTGTCCATGTGATTATGTTTGGTACCCTGACTCCCCTGTTGGGCTAGGCGGCGCCTTCTACCTGTAATCATATTGCTCTGTGATTATCAAATGAGACCGGACGTGTTTGGCAGCGCTGGTAAATAATTTGATCATCTAATTATAGTTGAATAGATTCATCAGGAGCGGTAGCCATAAATTATAAGATAAGTCGTTTCTTGACTCCAGACAGTAAAAGTTCGTCAAAAACGTGTGTAAGGTGATACTGCCCCTCGTCTCCAAAACCGCTGCTGGAAAAACTCTCTCTAGCGTTGGTGACAGTAAATATCTCACCAAAATCTACCAAGTGTTGAGAAAGGCAACAGTGTTGCCGAAACGTCCTCAGTTGTGAGTATACTACAGTCATCACAATAAGTAACTGACCAGGTAAAATGAAAATGTGAATATGAAAATCAGACTTGACAGTACATTTGGGATTGTAACTTCCCTAATAATCAGCCATTCGTAGCGTGTAATATCTCAAATTCAAG
The DNA here is from genome assembly GCA_035610835.1 of Ophiura sarsii. Lineage (NCBI taxonomy): Eukaryota > Metazoa > Echinodermata > Ophiuroidea > Amphilepidida > Ophiuridae > Ophiura > Ophiura sarsii. The sequence goes on along the minus strand of CM069448.1, from coordinate 12,845,486 downwards.
AAGAGGAATTTCTCAACATGTTTATAATTTAATATGTTTATGTAGGAGTTATATTTTTAGAGTTATCAGCACATTTATTACCTGGTCAGTTACTTATTGTGATGACTGTATTTGGATCAGCATATCATCTAAGCGTTTTGTCTGCATTTACGATGGTCAGACTGAAATTTTATTGAATTATCAAGTGTGTACTGTGTTTTCATCACAGAAAATTGTGGACGTATAACTTGTGTTCATGGTTGCGGTAAAATCTGGAGTTTTCAAAAAATGGCAGGATCTGACAAGAGAGATCGAGCATTGCTTCGTAATAACAATGAATGTACAAGTGGTCTTAAGGACACGTTTATTGCCAGAGAACTTGCAAAGTCTGGTGCCATATTCTGAATACAATATTATTTCTAGTTTAAATTCTGCTGCCCAATACAAAACAATTGCATCTCAACTTGAAAAAGTCCGGTACAAATTTGCACCTAAAGAGAAAATGTTAAAATCATATGGATAATTCAACCATAGAAGAACAAGGGCACATTCAAAAATGATTTGATTCATGACAAAATGAACCATGTTAGAACATGTTTAAACAATTGTAGGTACATTTCATACAAGAAAGGACATTCTGATGGACTATCTTTGAACAATTATTGGACATGGAGTTTGGGAGGATTTTTTTATTTCTCGAATAAGCAAAAGATTAATTATTCTTAAACAGCTAAGACAGTTTAAGCAATCTCATTGGTTTTAAGAGAAATTGGCGACATTTACATGACACAGTATAACCCGGGCATGTGGGGCTTACGTTTTAACAGTGCGTCCGACCTTCACAATCCATTACGCGCACTTCTGCAGTGCATCTTTGGTGCCTTTCCTGTGTTTATGCCGGCGCCGCGACACTTATGCATGGTGTACTCATCGCATGGGATTGGATGGAATGTTTGTAGGTTATTCGATCCTAGCAGGGGTAAAAGTTGTCAAATGTGGACAATAAAATGTACTTATTTCTTTGATAAAAGGTATGATTGTTTAAGAATGAGAATAAAGATATTGCTTTTAGACCGTACTGGTGTAATATTGCCTGACATAAATGCGTTTGGTAGTATTATTTCAAAATAATACTATCGTCCGCATTTATGTCAACACAGGTACGGTCTAAAAACAATACCTTTATTCTCTAATTATCAATCATCACCTCCACCTCGTGAACTAAGTGAATTTGTTAATTTGATAGAATTAATATTATTTCTCCATCATGCTTGCTAGAGAAGCGGGAGATATAAGGAAATTTGAATCTAAACTCTGTAGATGCATTTCTCATGCTTTGAGATCAATTGTCATCGTATAGCTCCAGAAGTTGCTTCAATGTAATCCCAGCATACAGTAGAAACGCACTGTGATGATGGAGACAGTTTAACACCCAATTTGCATTGAAATGTACAGAAACATCATGGTCCATTAGAGGAACTTATCATTGAGACTTTTCAACTTGTTTGGTATCATTACATTGAGAAATAGAATCCAAATTCATATATTGATACAGATATGAAAAGTCTCGAAAAGTCTCAATTATTAATTCCTCTAATGGATCATGATATTTTGTACATTCAAAGGAAATCAGGTGTTGAATTATCTCAGTGCACAGTGCTTTACTATTGCATGATGGGATTACATTGAAGCAACCTCTGGTATAGCTCAGTTGGTAGAGCATCCGTCTGGAGATTGGGAGGTCCAGGATTCAAATTAAATGAATTTTTTCATTTCTTGACCACGATGAGGGAAAGATTAATTATTTTCATCAATTCCGCCTCATGATTCCAGTAACTTTGATTACATGTCTTGCTATGGTGGAACAAGGCCCACCATTTCATTCACGCTCCCCTAAACAACAATTTAAAACCAAATACAATCTGCCATGGTTGCACAATGTGAAAGCGCATGAAGAGCAGCACCAAGGTTGCCGAGATATTCCTGGTACATGTATTAGGCGATGTTAGGGTTTATCTTAAAACACAAACAATTCATATCTGATGTGTAAGGCTTGAATCTTTATTCAAAAGAACATGAAAAACATGCTATTACCCAAGGCACATTTAAATAATTGCACATAAAATTACATACATATATACATTTGATAACAATAAAATTTGGAATGTAATGACTACACATCAATTGTTCATGTGAAATAATCAATATTTCGTAATAGGTGCTAAGCAATTCTATTGAGGTGCAGATCCAATAAAAAAGTTTAAAGATTTATTAAATAGAACCCTGTAAATCAACTGATTAAAGGTATATTATGTGATCTTTCCAGGGAACGCCCTCAACATCGAAAAAAAAATAGAAAGCAGATTTTCTTGCAGATTTACATTTCTGATCATAAATCATGCATACATTCCAAGTTACAGGGCGATACGATTCTTAATTACTTCAAAATCTTGGTTTTAGAGTGAAAATAAACTGTCGGGATTCCGACAGTTTATATTTTTCACTCTAAATTCACTCTAAAACCATGATTTTGAGGTAATTAGGAATCGTATCGCTCTGTAACTTGGAATGTATGTATGATTTATGATCGGAAATGTAAAGCTGCAAGAAAATTTACTTTCTAAAAAAAAATCATGAATAGAGGGCGCACTCTGGAAAAGATCACATAATATGCCTTTAACTCCTCAATCTCATAAATGGAGAGTCAGTTGCATTCCATCGTGTACAGCGCAGTGAATATTAACACTTTCCATGTGGCTATTAGTTTTACCATTACAAAATAGATTTTTCAGAAGCCTTTCCCAACTTTCAAAGTCTATCTCAAGGATTAGGCATGTTTGTACTTATTTTAATGCATTTCTCATGGTTATTCCAAATATGGTATTGAAATTCAATAATGTTGACATTTCTGAAGCATTTTGTAACATTTTGGAACTGTCGTCTGCCGCGTGGAAAGTGTTAATGTTATGGACTGTATTGATATGATCAGGGAGAGTATATAATGGGAGGGGAAATTCGAATCGCAAAACAAGAGCCTCCCATATAAGGGCACATGGGCGTGAGTACGCGCGATGTGACTTGTAAAAAGGAGGGCGACGCTATGATTGACAGCACAAAAGTCCTTATAAGGCACATGAGACGCTCGATGTGACTCAGAATTAATTTAGACGCGCGATGTGACTCGTAAATCGAGGGCGCTACCACACTAGAGGTTTCAATCTCGGCAATGGGAGTTTGTGTACAGTGGCACCCGCCTGATATGATGGAATACTACTAGCTCTCAGGATTATATAGATGAAAAGAAATGTTGAAACTATATCAAAGTACAGGGTGTCCCAAAAGTTTTGAAACCTTTTCAAAACTTAATATCCACGGTTAAATAATTTGCAGTATAAAAATAAAAACATATTTGGATAAAAGACTTGTAGAATTATTAAGGTACCAACTTACACAGCTATCAGTGTTGCCAAAATACAGACGGAAGTTTTCCGAACTGTAAAACTGCAACTTCATATAAAAGCATAGTATAATGAGCTGTATATAGTCAAGGATGAGACAAAAGGGAACGAGGTAGGGAAGAGAAAAAAGGTTCTCTACAATGATTCTTTTTAATTTCAGATTGATATAATCCTTATTATGAACATTATTAAAGTTGTGCAAAACATTTAATAAGTGATTTTTTTAATGGTATTATGTGGCCAAACCTTTCAGCGTGTGTTTTATATTGAGGGCCTCAAAAGGGGCCATGTTTGGTACTGAAATGATTCTACAAATTGTCTTTTTCCAAATATATTTTCCAATTGGTACTGCGACTTATTTAAAAAGAAATACAAATATTTGAAATGGTTTTGAACTTTTGGGACACCCTGTATTTAAAATGATAATAAAACTCTTTTGAAAGACAAAACACTAATTCATCTCATAAATGTAATTCAATAAATATGTGACTGTATAAACATAAGAGTTTGCTTTTAAGAATCACAAAAATATTGCTTTTTAACTATTATTTTATTTTCCCTTTCCCACACAAACACCCCACAAATAAAACTGCTTGGCAACTGGCAACTTGGCAAGTATTGGAGGGTGCACACTTTGTTGTGGAGACATGATACGAAGAAGTCACTTGGGCATGTAATAATCACCATTCACTCCTACCACGTACAAATAAGGTCTGAGCATCATCAGCATGGGTTATTGTTGTTTTTCAACAACCTGTGTTTGTATGTAGGCCCGGTGGGGGGGGGGGGGGGGGGGGGGGTCTACTTGGGGTAGGGGTGTGCCATCCAAGGGCCTAAAAATGGGGGCTTCAGAGTGGATTTTTGACAGAAAATAGGGTCTTAAGAACTGGTTTTCTCCAAAAAGAAGGGTCTGAAGAACTGATTTGCCTCAAAATTTGTTTAGGACGAAACACTCTTTCGAGATATTGGAATTTTAGAATACAATTTTTTTCAAAAAATTGGGGCTTATGAATGCAAATGTTCATGATTTTTGAATTTTCAATAAAATGGGGTCTTAATAGCTGGTGCAGGTTCAAAAGGGTGGTCTTAAGAGCGAGCAGAAGAGGTTGAAAGGGGGGTCTTTAGGGCAGCACATAACTATACGTCTTTCTAATGTCAGTGCCCCTCCCCCACCCCCACTGGGTTTAGGCTTAGTCAATAAAATCTGGCATCTCACTTGAAAGCACCTGGTAGTAATATTTAAAATGTTATCAATAATAAGATTAAGCGACAAAAAACCCAACCCATTTCTACAGGCAAACGAACCACTCAGGAAGGGTAGGTTGGTGTGTTTTTTGGTTTTATTTCCTCAAACGTTTTAGGGGAAAATATTTAAAAATGTGAAACAGATTGCAATTTTTGTTTTTTAAAAAGTCAAACATTTGCAAATAATTTGTAAAAATTGGAAAGCAGAAAAAAAGGGTAGGTCGGGTCCGTAGAACAAGGCCCTCCTTTTTAGGATTGGAATTTTTAAGCTATGAAATTATTAATAATACTTTTATTAAATTATTAATAATTAAAAAAACCCACCACCTGCAGATTATGAACAATTGAAACAGATTGCTGCCAGAAAGCTACCCCAGAGGTAAGCTTATTTACTGTTGTGAGAAATAATAATCTCAAAAATATATATTTTAAACATCTTGAAAGATGTGACATCACTAGGTGGCCAAGACCTTGAGAAAGCAGGACATCAACTGGGACAATGACATACAAAAGTAAAGTTCACATTGAGCACATTTTATGTGCAAAGCCACATGGATCAGGAAGAAGGCCATTTACATGTTTATACAGAGACAAAGATGTCAACAATCTAAGTCAAAAATAAGTTCCTCTTCTTTCTAAGTCTATACCACCAAGTGCCAGGTCACATCATAAGAATTGAAGAGTCCTCAATAAACTTAGAAAGTGTATAAAATGTAAAAAGATGAATCCAACGGAACCAGGAACAAAACACACCAAGGATCAGAAAACTGATACCTGAGGATATCTCGAAAATATAAAAATGCTAAAGAGTAAAAGCAAGATATACCAACAGGGTGTGGGGAAACTGGTAATAACAAGGGAGAATAACGCGATAAAACAGATAAATAACAAAAAAAACAAAAACAAAACCCGGAAATGCACTGGGACAAGCAATGAAAATTGCTGTGCAATAAAACAACAAAGATATATCTGCGACTACTCAGGATATATGGTAACAATAAAGACCAATAAAGACTTAGAATGTGTGTTGAACATGATACATAAATCTCTGTGAGGTTAATGTTCATCTTCACCCAGATTTTGTACAAATGGCTCTTTCATTTGTGATGTAGCACATCAAAAGGGGAGACTTTGCAGCTGTTTTTTCAGGATATAGATGAAAACGGACAAAATCTGAATGCCTTGATAAATTTTGTGTCATTTTAAAGTTTAGAAAATGCTCTGAGAGCACACATAATAAACTCCAAATTGACTTTACCACCCCCTTTTGATATGCTGCATCACATATCACACATTTTGAAATGAATTAGTTGCTATTGTTTTACTGCTGAAAGTCCAATATATACACTACATTATTTTCACCATAATAAACAGTACATTGAAAATGTACAGCATACCACGCATCACAGGGATACACGCAAATCAGTGACTTCATAAAAAATACACAATATCTGAATAAAATTCAAGCCAGCCATTTATGGAGGCATAATATCTTTGGTGTTAAGCTTGGTCCAAACTCTAAGCTCACAGAACAAGCAATGAATTAGGTGTGAGTTGTTTGATAAATTTGAATACAAATATAATACTTTTTTAAAAGTAAAAATTCAGCAAAGAGCCAGAGATTGTCAGTATATCACACAAAATAGCAGTGTTTCTAAACACAGTTGCAATATTGATCTCTTATACTTCATCTGAGTCATCATCCATATCAAAATCATTCACTAAAGATATGAATCCCCTGTGAGAGCGGTCTTCTTCCTGTTCCCCGCCGCAGAGTCCATTCTTACACAGCCCATATTTACCACAATAGTACAACACAGTGACACCCAGGAGCAGCGATACTATACTGAGACTCATAACGAGTAACGAGAGTGTCCTAACGACCTTTTTCTCTGATGACTGTAACGTTTTGTGCTCTTCCAATAAAGGCGGGGGTGCCTTTGTTAATACATCTGATAAATCTGGCATTGTTGTCAAGACTAGAGTTGATTCTGTTGTATGTGTAGTATTTGTTGTATGTGTAGTAGATAGCATGCGCCGATAATTGTGCCTAGAGCCATTGTTTGAATTAGGTGTGAGCTGTAGAAGTTCACATATTAATGGGTAAATGTTCACCTGAAAGAAAAGGAAACACCAATAAACATTAAGTACCAATGGAGTTATAGGTCAGAGAAAATCATCCCAACTGAAAGTGGGGTAATAAACACATAACAAGCATCACTGAAGGTTTCCAATCAAAAGAAAAACGCAAGGACATTCACCAGTGTGTGACTGGAACCCACAATCTCCTGTTTACTAGGACAGACAAGTACTTGCTGATATATAGCACTTTGGAATCGGGGCTTAGTGATTTATTTCCAGGAAATTCTGAGGGAACTATTGTGACATTTACTATTTATGCACTACAATTCATGTAGGGCATAGCGGTTAACTATTCCAGAAGAAGCAAAACTCAGAAAGCCAACCTGCTGGCGGGCCATAATCAGTGGATGGGCTTTGGATGTGAAAGAATTTTAGATATGGTTATATTTTGCTATTTAAGGATATTTCGGGCTGAAATAATAGCTGTTTCTTCCTGGTAATTCAAGCCCCTGGTCACTACGCCACTTCCACAATCCTCCACTGAAATTGGGTCATGAGGGGTTTAGTGAGATGGTGAGGAGTCAACTTTCAATATTGATTGACTTTGACATGTTTAAAGTGCGAATGGTTTACGAAATAGCTCTAACATTTGAGAGTTAGTGTAATATAGTTTATAACTGATTAACTCTAACATCAGTTTTGGTTCTAATAGTGGAATCTTACTACTACTCTTAGGATGGGTGTAGGGGATAATTACCCAAGTCCATTTGATTGACCCCTACGCTATATTGGGTAAGAACATGACCAATTGATTTAATATAATCATATCGACGGCCCTGCACAGAGCCCCGGTGAGAGTACTCAAGCAGAAGACTTGAATACTGTTCTAAAATAGTGCGCAGTTCAACTCATGACATATTAGACATGCTAATCTGACCAAACTGTGTCCATGGTTTCACAAGCAGCATATTATATCATGGGATGGTGCAGGCTAATTTGCAAGGTGTCTAGCTTGCAGTACTTCAATTGCTGTTACGCAATTACAGGGAAAAATAGAGTTAACTCTTGGCAGATTTAGGTACATATTGTATATGTGACGTGATCAAGCAAAATGAGTCACATGTCGGCAGTTTTCAATTTTGATACTTGTCCATCATTTAAAAACAGGTGGAACATGCTACAGTATGGTCCAAACTCCACTTAAAATTGAACTTCTAGTTTATAAATTACAAACAATTTACCAACTGAGAAACAATGTAAAACATAAGAATTTGTCACTTCTTTTTACCTAAAACTCAAAATCAATATTCTCGACATCCGACTCATTCCGCTTGATCGTCACATGAGTTGGGGAGAGGTTGGGGATGGATGGTTTGGATGAAGGCTGGGTATAGGAAGTTGGATAAGAGTGGGGATGGGTAAGGGTTTATAGTAACTTACTGATTCCATATTGGTAGCCCTATAACCCTGTTTAAAGCTTGGTCCTTGTGCATACAGTATAGACTTCATGGCCATTAAGGGGTTTATAGTAACTTACTGATTCCATATTGGTAGCCCTATAACCCTGTTTAAAGCTTGGTCCTTGTGCATACAGTATAGACTTCATGGCCATTAAGGGGTTTATAGTAACTTACTGATTCCATATTGGTAGCCCTATAACCCTGTTTAAAGCTTGGTCCTTGTGCATACAGTATAGACTTCATGGCCATTAAGGGGTTTATAGTAACTTACTGATTCCATATTGGTAGCCCTATAACCCTGTTTAAAGCTTGGTCCTTGTGCATACAGTATAGACTTCATGGCCATTAAGGGGTTTATAGTAACTTACTGATTCCATATTGGTAGCCCTATAACCCTGTTTAAAGCTTGGTCCTTGTGCATACAGTATAGACTTTATGGCCATTAAGGGGTTTATAGTAACTTACTGATTCCATATTGGTAGCCCTATAACCCTGTTTAAAGCTTGGTCCTTGTGCATACAGTATAGACTTCATGGCCATTAAGGGGTTTATAGTAACTTACTGATTCCATATTGGTAGCCATATAACCATGTTTAAAGCTTGGTCCCTGTGCATACAGTATAGACTTCATGGCCATTAAGGGGTTTATAGTAACTTACTGATTCCATATTGGTAGCCCTATAACCCTGTTTAAAGCTTGGTCCTTGTGCATACAGTATAGACTTCATGGCCATTAAGGGGTTTATAGTAACTTACTGATTCCATATTGGTAGCCCTATAACCCTGTTTAAAGCTTGGTCCTTGTGCATACAGTATAGACTTCATGGCCATTAAGGGGTTTATAGTAACTTACTGATTCCATATTGGTAGCCCTATAACCCTGTTTAAAGCTTGGTCCTTGTGCATACAGTATAGACTTCATGGCCATTAAGGGGTTTATAGTAACTTACTGATTCCATATTGGTAGCCCTATAACCCTGTTTAAAGCTTGGTCCTTGTGCATACAGTATAGACTTCATGGCCATTAAGGGGTTTAAAGTAACTTACTGATTCCATATTGGTAGCCCTATAACCCTGTTTAAAGCTTGGTCCTTGTGCATACAGTATAGACTTCATGGCCATTAAGGGGTTTATAGTAACTTACTGATTCCATATTGGTAGCCCTATAACCCTGTTTAAAGCTTGGTCCTTGTGCATACAGTATAAACTTCATGGCCATTAAGGGGTTTATAGTAACTTAATGATTCCATATTGGTAGCCCTATAACCCTGTTTAAAGCTTGGTCCCTGTGCATACAGTATATACTTCATGGCCATTAAGGGGTTTATAGTAACTTACTGATTCCATATTGGTAGCCCTATAACCCTGTTTAAAGCTTGGTCCATGTGCATACAGTATATACTTCATGGCCATTAAGGGGTTTATAGTAACTTACTGATTCCATATTGGTAGCCCTATAACCCTGTTTAAAGCTTGGTCCTTGTGCATACATTATATACTTCATGGCCATTAAGGGGTTTATAGTAACTTACTGATTCCATATTGGTAGCCCTATAACCCTGTTTAAAGCTTGGTCCTTGTGCATACAGTATAGACTTCATGGCCATTAAGGGGTTTATAGTAACTTACTGATTCCATATTGGTAGCCCTATAACCCTGTTTAAAGCTTGGTCCTTTTGCATACAGTATATACTTCATGGCCATTAAGGGGTTTATAGTAACTTACTGATTCCATATTGGTAGCCCTATAACCCTGTTTAAAGCTTGGTCCTTGTGCATACAGTATAGACTTCATGGCCATTAAGGGGTTTATAGTAACTTACTGATTCCATATTGGTAGCCCTATAACCCTGTTTAAAGCTTGGTCCTTTTGCATACAGTATATACTTCATGGCCATTAAGGGGTTTATAGTAACTTACTGATTCCATATTGGTAGCCCTATAACCCTGTTTAAAGCTTGGTCCTTGTGCATACATTATATACTTCATGGCCATTAAGGGGTTTATAGTAACTTACTGATTCCATATTGGTAGCCCTATAACCCTGTTTAAAGCTTGGTCCTTGTGCATACAGTATAGACTTCATAGCCATTAATCTGTTATCAAAACCATGGTTGGCATGACTTACATCTTCGCCATCTTTCTGAAATATAAACAAATTATAATAATAGTCAATAAATAATTTTTTGGCCTGATGTATGCGTTTAAAAATATCACATTTTTGAACGCATACATCAGGCCAAAAAAAGAAGAAGTTGGCAAACTGAAAATCTAGGGTCGCTTAATTTTTTCTTATTTTTTCTCGATATTTCTAAACTATTTCAAATATCATACATTGTATTGGTTATAATTAATAGCAAATTGTGTTATAATTAATAGCAAATTGTGTACAATGCATACAAGCTCCATCAAAACAGTAGAAATTGGACTAAGTTCACCACCCTTAGAAAGAGAGTGCAAACAGAGCTCAAGTGTTCCAAAAATGAGTACTTATTGAGCCTCCTAGAAAGCAAAGGCCACACGGACTCAAATTTTACCGTCAGCAAGAAATTCTGGGGACATGTAAAAAATCTTAAACGTGATGGTTCAGGAGTTGCTACACTTAAGGTAGATGGCAAAGAAATGGTTAGTGGAAAGGAAAAAGCAAATGCCTTAAATAAGCAATACTGCAGCGTTTTCACAACAGAAGATCTCGCAAGTATACCACAAATGGACGGTGAACCTATGCCCACAATAAGTGATATTGCTATAGATACTGAAGGAGTCGAAAAACTACTTTACGGTATTGATCCGAAGAAAGCCATTGGTCCCGATGGAGTTCCTTCTCAAATCTTGAAAGATTTGAGCCAAGAACTGGCACCAATTGTGAGTTACATTTTTCAGTAATCCCTAAATACAGGCGAGGTTCCTAGTGATTGGCTCACTGCAAACATAACAGCTCTTTTTAAGAAAGGTGACAAGAGTATTCCAGCAAACTATAGGCCTGTGTCTTTAACGTCGGTAACGTGCAAGTTGTTTGAACATATTATATTCCGCCATATCATGTCCCATCTTGAGAAGTTCAACATTCTTTCAGATTTCCAACACGGATTTCGATCTCAACACTCGTGCGAATCCCAGTTAATAATCACTGTTGAAGACCTGGCTAGAAACCTTGACAAAAGACTCCAGACTGATCTATTGATATTGGACTTCCAAAAAGCTTCCGACACCGTTCCCCACCAACGATTGTTACAGAAACTAGACTTTTATGGTATACGTGGTCCCATCTTAAAATGGATTCAAAAATGGTTAACAACTCGGACACAAAAAGTCGTTGTTGATGGAGAAAGTTCACACCCAACTCCAGTACAATCAGGAGTTCTCCAGGGAACGGTTTCAGGTCCTTTAATGTTCCTCTTGTATATAAATGACATTGTAAACAACCTTGATGATTCCACAATTCGCCTTTTTGCGGACGACTGTCTGTTATATCGTGTTATTACATCTGAACATGACGCAGTAGTCCTTCAGAAAGATCTAACATCACTGTTTGAATGGTCCAAAAAATGGCAGATGTCATTTAACACAGGTAAATGCAAGACCCTATGCGTGACTACAAAGAAAAACCCCATCTTAAACACGTATGTCATGGGCAGTGATGACCTAGAAACCGTCTCACATCATCCATATCTCGGAATTGAACTGAGCCATAATCTTAAATGGTCACATCATATTAACACAATTGCAGCAAAAGCTAATAAGTCACTCTGGTTTATCTGCAGAAATCTCTGGAGGTGCCCACAGTCCGTGAAACAACAAATGTACTTTGCCCTGGTCCGACCACATCTCGAGTTCGCCTGCGCTGTGTGGGATCCCCATATGACATCTGGCATTCAAACACTAGAAGCAATACAGCGCAGGGCAGCTCGATTTGTGGCTTAAGATTACAGAAGAGCAGAAGGCACTGTTACAAATATACTTCAACGCCTTCAATGGCCTTCCTTAGAACAACGAAGGAAAGAGATCCGTTTAACTACCATGTATAAGATACAGCACACAAAAATAGCAATTCCAATTCCTGAATACTTGCAAAGACAAACAGCACAGACCCGGCAATACCACCCCAAAAGGTTCAGAGTCATGAAAGCATCCTCCAATGTGTACAAATATAGTTTTTTTCCTCGTACCATCACTGATTGGAATGCCCTGTCACCATCTGTGTACAACACCAATACCGTTAATTGCTTTAAAAATAGTATTCATATCATTTAATTCCTTTTTGCCGTGTTGATTCAACCGGCGCCATTATTCATCTCAGCCAGATATTGCATGAATGCAACTTTGCTGAGTATTACTGTAGATGTAGATGTAGATGTTACTCACTTATTTACAAGCATCATATTTTGCACAGGAAAGTATAGAACCAGGAGCTACGTTTGTCAAAAAAGTTACAAAATAGATCCTGGTCCATGTATGCTTAAATCAAGGCTTGCTTATTTGTTAAATATTAAAAGTTAAGAGTTTAAGAAAGAAGATGTACATGTTCCGCAATCAACCCAGAAGTTGTTTTTTTTAATTCCTAAGTCATAATGACAGAAGGTTAGGGGAAGACCCTTATGTCTCCTGGCAAATCGGGTATGTCAGCAAATCAGCGGTGCACAGAAAAATAACAAAAGAGAGCAAAAGGCATATTTTACCCAACAGAAGATTGTTGACTGTATTTAAGCGAGCCAAAGGGAATAATCCGCTAAAGCAAGCCAAATGATATGTGCCATGAGTAATTTTTCGTCTGGTAATTGATGTTTTTCTTTGAACAGTTGAATATATCACTAGTATCACTTTAGCTAATTAAGTAGCTTAAAATATTGAATGAACAGAAAGAAAAAAAAATCTCTTTAATACAAGTGGCAATTACAAAATTTATATTAAACATTTGGGAATGGTATTCTTCTGAACAGAAATCTTTTGTTCATTTGCTATAATAAAAAGTAAGGGCATTGAGGACAACCAAAAAAAACACGTTGTTGCCCCTTTAGTTTATTGCTAATTTATGTTTGCTCACATGGTATATGATTTTTTATGAACTATTACAATACATTGAGGATCTGTGAAGCCATTCATTATTTCTACTTTTATACCATTATAAAATCTGTGACTTACTTTGATAACATGCCACCCAGGATCGGTGAAGCCAATAATTTGTAGATTTCTACTGTTTTTACCATAATGAAATCTCTCTGGCATCTCGTCACGTTTATACACATGTAGGAGCGGTGTGCTGTCTACTAAAGCTTGGTAAACCTGTATGAACACACACGAACGGATTGACAACTTTCATATTTTTATTTCAACTGCTGTGATTGCCATAAGGCGACAAAAAAAACCCTGTTCAAATGGCCTGACTGACACATTTTCCCCTTAATTTTTGTGGAAAATTTGGAATTAAAAAGAAAAATGTTGATTTTGTGTGTGAAAATGTTTGAAAATTTCGATAACTATTCAAATTTTACCAACATTTTGAAGAAAAAAACAAAACATAAAAACGCTTGACCAACCGACCCTACTTGAAAGGTACGTTTGCCTGTAGAACAGGGTTTTCTTTCATTGCCTACAGGACGTTGCATGATAATTTATTCTTTCCAGAACAGAGGAAATCATCAAAAAAATCTGGGGTCCTGGGCCTGGGCCCATCTGGCCCAATGGTAAGTCTGGCCCTGAGCACAAACAACAAATGACAAGCCCTGTAAATGTAAACAATGTCAAATAAAACTTTACTAAAATTGAAAGCACAGTGACATTAGGTAAGTCTAATAGATATGTTGACCAAATTCAAATTCTATCCCAAAGGGTCAATAGTAATTCCCCATCCTCTGCGTGAATATCGAAGAAGAAAAAAGATTCCCCCCAGTGAGTCTTGATAATACATATATACTTGATCTTTTGATCGTATATACATTGTTAACTGTGCCAAAATGACTGCAGGATTTAGTGTTGAAGGAGTATAGGCTCCAAAAAATGTTGTCTTAGCTTCTGTAGGTCGAAGTAGGCTACATGCTAAACATTCTTTTTACACTTTTGGGATATGCCAATGAGAATTTCCATTTTTTATGGAAGTTATAGTTTAAAATCTTAAAAGCTTTGTCAAAAAAAGATGATTGTAAAAGCTGTGGGTGAGTGATGCAAATATAAATTTGACAAACCGTTTTATTTCTTACTCAAATTTATACCTACACTGTCAAGTTGTCCAGGTGCCGGCTCTACTTGAAATAGTGGACCATAATTAGCGATGACTAATGCAACATTGTTTTGATCCACATGTTCAAATATGTTGATATTCTCTCTCGCATTCATATTCACCATCCCATGATCGCTGGTAATCAATACATCTACTACACCAGATAGACCATTCTGACGGAGCATTCGGTACAAATACCCAATGCCTTCATCAATGTTATCCATCTCACTAAACATCTCTGGAGAGTTGATACCATGGCCGTGCATAGTACTGTCAGGATCACCATAATAGAGGAAGACAAGATCTAGATCATCATCACCTAGATATCCCAATGCTATATCAATCCTTTCTATTAAGTTTAAATTGTTGTCATACACCACATGCTTAGTCGGCATCACACCGTGTATATGGATTTGGCCGCCAGGGTATGCGATACAACCAGCTTGGAGTCCCTGATTGATAGCTGTGACCCATATTGGTTCTGCACCAGGTTGATTCCACCATTCCTGATGAGTAAATGCATCTTTAAATCTGTAGGTGATTTGAGTTGTGTTAGTGAACACCAGGTTGTGGACGACACCATGGCTTTCTGGGTAAAGGCCTGAAAGAAAATTCAAGAGAGACATAATCAAATTTAAGTTTGATATTGGATTGGGAGGAAACTCAATTCTGATTTTGGTGAGAATGAAACAAATTTAAAGTTGACCAATGGTATGGATATATCAAATCAAAAAATAAAATAAAAATTGTGAAAACTGAGCCGTTGAAATAGAAAAATCTACTCAGAAAATAGAGTCACTGACATACCAAACCTAATGGTTCAGTAGTAACCTTCCCCAACATTTGGTAAATACACAGTTTGGTTTGTCTAATTTAACTTACTCTTTGGTCACATTTATTAAAGGTATATTATGTGATCTTTCAGGGAACGCCCTCAACATCGAGAAAAAAAATTGAAAGCAGATTTTCTTGCAGATTTACATTTCTGATCATAAATCGTACATACATTCCAAGTTACAGGGCGATACGATTCTTAATAACTTCAAAAAAATAAACTGTCGGGATCCCGACAGTTTATTATTTTCACTCTAAATTCAATCTAAAACCATGATTTTCAGGTAATTAGGAATCGTATCGCTCTGTAACTTGGAATGTATGTACGATTTATGATCAGAAATGTAAATCTGCAAGAAAATCTACTTTCTAAAGCAAATCATGAATAGAGGGCGCTCTCTGGAAAAGATCACACAATATGCCTTTAAGTTGGGACCCTATTGCGTCACATGCATACATTTGACAAAAATTACATGTGATAATGCTCTAAGCCTAATAACTCAAAAAGTATAAATCCAAAGTGTGCAAAATTATACATTGTTAGAAAGCTAAGATATCTAGGATTGTGAATATCTACTGTTTGTTCCAGTATACAGGGTGACTTAGGAAATATATAGGGTGTAACAAAAGAAATATTACTATGAAATGTAATTTACTGTATGCTTCCTTATTTAAACATAGTGCTTTGAAATAAATATTGAACCCCAGATTTGAGAAGCCAAAGGCAAGGCCCTTCCGGTCATATATTATTTGTAGGGTTAACTAATTGTCAAACGAAAATACAGGGTGATCAAAATGTGTCAATTTTCACATAAAAAAACTATATATTCTGTGTGGACAGTATGACAAAAATGTATATAAATGTTTTTTGTTCAAAAGAAACACTTAAATAAAGTTTATGAACATACCTTTCTGGTAGAAAGGTACAATTCATTCAAATTTTATTATACAGGGTGTCCAAAAATGAAGAAAACAAATTCGGCTGAACCTCATTTCTGTATTATGAATTGATTACAATGTTATGCCTGGCACTAATTGCACTGACATCTTTCTAACATAGTTAAAACTGTTGATCTATAGAAATCGGCATTGGATATTGAACAATTTTAAAATGATATACTAGTAGGGTGACGGCGATGGACATGTTAATCCTAAACACTAAAAAGTGATATTATTGTGCAGATTTGGTGGATAAAATAAGCACTTCCTAGGTAATTAGTATCAATATAATTAGCAAAGATTATCTAAAATATTAAGGAACATTCAACATTAGGTCCATTGATACATTTTCAGATGGTATTTGTTGTATGTAATTACTTAGTAATATTAATTAATTGGGGATGTAATTAACACTAATTAAGGTTTGGTAATTACAAAAATGATATTATCACACAAAATAATAATTCAATGAACTAATATACACAAGGTTTAATAATTTATTTTGCCCATCCCATTGGAAATACATAGCATGCACCCTCACACTCATGCATCCTCAACCGCCTCCACCCTGACTAATTGTAATTTAACGAGTTATAGTAATTAATCTCAACTTGATTTATACATTTTCTTATAGATACTATTAAAGCAATAAATTATCTTCCAAATGAGACTAAATATACTCAATTGTGATGTATGGTTTGAAAAATATAAGCATTTGAATGGCAAATAAGCGAAAAAATGTTGCCCATCCCATTGGAAATACATAGCGTGCATCCTCACCCTCATGCATCCTCACCCTCCTCCACCCTGACTAATTGTAATTAACGAGTTATAGTAATTAATCTCAACTTGATTTCCAATTTTTTCTTATAGATACTATTAAAGCAATAAATTATCTTCCAAATGAGACTAAATATACTCAATTGTGATGTATGGTTTGAAAAATATAAGCATTTGAATGGCAAATAAGCGAAAAAATGTGACAAATCCACCCTTTTTGGAAATACATAGCGTGCATCCTCACCCTCCTCCACCCTGACTAATTGTAATTAACGAGTTATAGTAATTAATCTCAACTTGATTTACAAATTTTTCTTATAGATACTATTAAAGCAATAAATTATTTTCCAAATGAGACTAAATATACTCAATTGTGATGTATGGTTTGAAAAATATAAGCATTTGAATGGCAAATAAGCGAAAAAATGTGACAAATCCACCCTTTTTAGGGTCCCAACTTAAGAAATGTGACCCTTTGCAATACCACACATGTCTCTTTCACAGAGGCATGCCTGTTTTATAGATACAAACCCCATATAACCTTACCTGTCGCAATACTAAACATGCTAGGAAATGACATTCTTAGGAAGACAATCAAACCAGTCCAGGGAGCACCACTATTCATTGACTTTACACACAGTCAATTCAAAACACTCTCTAAATCCTGGTAGCTTGTAATTTGATCAAGAGCAGGCAAAAATTGTATTGTGTTTGATTGTTACTTTCTTTATTTGTTACCCTATAATACTGAAATTACATTTGTAGTTAAATTGTATATGTAATTTTTCAATCAAACACGTTATTTGTTGATTGTTCATGTAATTATTTTCAACAAACCATCAACCAGAAAAACGAATGTAGAGTACCCGATTAATACCCATGTAGTATCCCCCTATATTGAATTAAAGTCACATGCTCAAAGCAGGCGTGCTTCCCCTACATATCCATACAGCTTTACTTGTACAGGCGGTCCCAAAATTATTAGTATCCATCGATACCCAAAGTTCAATAATTTTTGTCATCATCAAAATCGATGGGATTAAGTCCGTTGTTTTTACCTCATCTTTGTCATGCTGTACTATTTCATTAGAATTTTAGATCATGAATATCGGATTTATCAAACTCAAGATACTCTCCATTATGTAAAATATTATGGCGATTTCACCTTTTTGACAAAGTGCTAAAAAATGTGTGTGCTATTACAGCTTGTTTGGAAGAAACTTGTGTATTCTCATAATCTCTTGTCTACTCAATATAATCTTGTGTGTCTTTCTATTGTAACTGTTATTAGTTATGGGTGTTCAAATCATTAATAATTCTTTTCCTTAATTCAATTTAACGGGTAAAAGAAGTTTGTCACACTTGAGTGACCCCATGCATTGTTTTATTTGACAAGTGTTTCGGGACTTCTAAATGAAGTGGTATTTGGTGAATCACCAGTGGTTTAGATTTCATTTTCACATTGAAGAATGGATTTTGTGAGGTTACACAGTAAGGGACTATATCATTTTCCCAAGTTTGTAGGAAATAGCTTCCGCAATATGAAAAAGAAGTCTAAGCCACTACTAATTACCCATGATCACGTCTTTACCTGTTTAAATGTCCCTCAAATTTAGCCTCAAAACTAGCTCATTATAGAAACAAAGCTTGGGGTCGCTCATGCGTGTAACGATCCATTTTTACTCTTCAAATTGAATCAAAATAAGAAGGATTAATGGTTTGAACAACAATATGATACAACAACAGTTTAAAATAGAAAGGAACCAAAGATATTAATTAGCAGACAAGAGATTAAGAGAATGTATTAGTTTCTTTCAAACAAGCTGTTTAAAAACACATTTTTTTTGCACTTTGCCAAAAAGGTGAAATCACCATGTCTTACACAATGGAGTGTTACTTCATTAAAATAAGTCTGATATTTATGATCTAAAATTCTAATGAAAGGTACAGTATAGCAAATACGATAGCAAAACAAAGGATCTAATCTCATTGATTTTGATGATGACATTTTGAATTGAACTTTGGGCATAGATGGGTACTAATCATTTTGGGACAGCCTGTAGCAATCAGTGACGTAGCCAGAGGGGGGCGATCCCCCCCCCGCCCCCTCAATATTGATGTCGTGTCGGTTGAGATTGGCACTGTCGGTTAATTTGACCAGAGGAATCATGGAATTATGATGGTCAAAAGTACACATATGAAGAAAAAAATTGCGCGCTATGCGCACATAACAGTCACCAAAAATACAATATTTTTTGGTACAAGCTTGTTTAGAGCCAAAATGTACCTCAATCGTGCCAAAACCAGGTGGAAAGTCAAAAAAAATGCGCGCGCATTTCTTTCTTCACTCAGAACAAACTTGTCGGTTCATTTTCATTTCTCGCCCCCCCCCAATATGAATAACCTGCCTACGCCACTGGTAGCAATGCTGGCCATTCTAGCATAACATCAGTCTCTTCCACATGCCTTCCCTACCGCATAACCTTACCTGTAGCAATACTAAACATACTAGGAGATGACATTGTTGGGAACACAGTATCTAACCAGTCCAATTTTACACCAGTCTCTTCCACATGCCTCAAGGCAGGCATATCTATACCAAATAAGTCCCATCTCATACCATCAAGAAGCAGCAGCAACACTTTGTTACCTCCTGTTGTCAAGGACATGGATAAAGTAACAAAATAGTTGTTATTAACGTTGCAGTGGGCAGGGATTGGATTTGGGGGAAGTGGAACAAGATCGGCACATTTCCCACACAAATATTTTATCTTTCAATGATAAAAATTGCCTTTGCTTCAGCTGTATCTAAAGCAAAAACTAAGTTTAGACAATTTCAACATTGAAAGGCAAACTATTAACTATCAGTATTGCATTGCATTGGTAGCATTGTAGATTCTTATTTCTCTTGGAATAGCAGTGATGAAAACCACTTGCAGCAGTTGCAGCAGGATAAAGACCTATGTCTAGTTAACTTACTTAACTGTGTGATGCTGGACAGTCTGAAGCACACCTTACATTAAGAGGATAGTATTGCTAGTAGTGATGGGCAGTTCAAGATCGGGAGTTCTGGATCAGCCAGATATTGGACCAGCTCGTATCTGGATCGGCAAAATACCCTCACTTACGACCGTCGACAAAACCAGCCCACATTCTTTTAAAACCGTCGTTTCCCCCCCCCAAAAAAAATTAAATTAACACTCCACCCGGGGGGGGGGGGGTTCTCACATTGATATGGTATACGTATATGTGCCTACCTTTTGGGGTGCCTTTTCGCAAAAATTGGTATAGCGATGGGGTGGTTTTTATCACACACCAAAGCGCCCAATTGGCATAAATTGGGTGTATTTTTAGGCATTTTTGGTAAAAAGCGCCCAATTTGTGCTAAATTGGGTGCTTTTCTAACAAAATTGGTATATTGATGCCCAATTGGCATAAATTGGGTGTATTTTTAGGCATTTTTGGTAAAAAGCGCCCAATTTGTGCTAAATTGGGTGCTTTTCTAACAAAATTGGTATATTGATGGGTGGGAAATTGGCCAAAAAATAGGTATAGAGAAAGTCACATTTTCGAAGTGCGGGAGGCACATCCACACACGATTTTGGCGAAAGAACCCCCCCCCCCTGGGACTCCACCCGCCGCCTCCAGTCAAAACTCTTTGGAGTATTTTGGAGGAATTCCAACCAAGTACCAAGTACTGATCTAGGGTGGATCGGGCCATTTGTTTGGGAAATATTTTACCTTTTCTTGGTGCTGTTTGAATCCTTGCAAAGAGTAGAAAACATGACACAAGTCGGAGTAATGAGCATACACATGACCGCATACTGAGGCTGGAACAATAATTCATCGGTTTCTGCATCAAATCAAAATATTATTTTATGAGAGTAGTAAATTATTCAATAATAGCTGAACAAATAATGGTTTTGCTGCGATATAGTGGACTTTTTAAAGCAAACTCACCCGCAAAAAAATCATGCGTCCGTGCATGAGCTTCTTCATCATTGATCGTCCTTGGACGGCACAGTGGAAGCAGCTGACACATATTGGTACCATGTAGCTTTATTCATCATGACTCATGAGCTGTGGAATATCACTTCAGTCAAGACTCAAGACCCATATCCTTTGCAATGCTGTCATCTAGTCTAGTTTACCAACAGACTAAAGTAAATCCAATTTTAGTATGAATTATCATAATTTATCAAAAACACATGGACAATTGACATTTTTGGTGCAAGTTGTTGCTTTTTTAATCCCCTCTCCCTCTTTTTATTGTTTCCCTGTAATTTTACACAGTTATGTGATTCTAAGCACGTTTAGGGTTGAATTTCATGTACAAACTTGAAACTAGTTCTGACTGACAATTCAGCAGCACATTTTTTAACCTAGTGACCCCATAGTGGTTGCAAACTCTTTGATTTGTTTATGGTCAAATTCTGGACAGGCTATTCTGTTGGACATACAGTTGCTGAACCCTGGCTTAGACCATGACAAGTGGTTTGAGAAATTATTTGTGTCATGTAAACATCGAAAGATTTTAGCAAAACCAATTTACTGTGTGTAAATCCCATAGGAATGGCGAAAAACATGGATGGTTCACAAAACGTGCCGCAGTTTGCTTATTTTTCATTCGATTACTTTCATTTTTTTGGGAGGATAAACTAGATTATCAAATTGTGCACAATGTTTTTTGATTCACCCTGTATATACAGAGTGAGTCATTCAGGTCCCATTTTCAAAAAATCAGGAAAACTACTTCTTGTCAAAAATGTGACAATTTATTAATTGATTGTTACAGTAGACACACTTCTTCATACTTAGCGAAGTTTTCAAGACAATACCCAATTGCGTGCCATAATTACAACATATTTACTATAAAAAGCGAGAAATAAAAAGTGTTCCAAGAATACATGAATGAAGCCAAGTTGGTCGATGTTACCAATTACTGCACTAATAGTTATTCCCACAACACAACAAACTTTAAACTTGTTGAAATTTTATCAATAAAACAACATTTGATAAATGGACCTGATTTACATATTTTTGTTGAATCTCTTATTATTTAATGCAAGAACTGTTTAAAAAGAGATAAGATCTGTTTGTCTATCAAACCAAGTTCTTTTAAAATAGTAATTGCCAAAATATATTGTCCACATTTTGTTAACATTTATCTAAATAATGCTCGTATTGATCGAAAACGATTTTAATATACAATGTAACATAGAATTGCACATAAGCAAATTCATAGCAGTCAAGTAGTGTGAATGATGAGTTGTGTGTAAATACAGGCACTTTTTACATGCTATTCAAAAATGAAGATTGTCTTTTTCTCGTATCAAATGGAGTACAATTATCAACATTTTGCAGGATATTTGAGGGCGCACTCCCATACCGTCCATACTTATCTCTCCATGCCCCTTTAAAGAGATATCTGATATTTAGAATGGTTATAATTGACCGATAGTCTAGGCATGTTTTTTTCTCTTTGTATTGACAAATGAATAGCACTTAGGCGGTATGTTGCTGTTTTTCATCCGTTTCCGTCACATTAAATGGAAGTTTGATTTTGACTGCATCTCCAAAAAGGGCAACCATTACTGATCAGATCAATTAACAATGAATTTATAGCTGAGATTCCATCTACAATTGTGTAATATTTCATGAGATTGGCTTATAATAACAAAGTAATGAGGTAGGAGGTAGAACTTATTGAATGACCCTCGTATACTGACGTACATGTATGGGATAACTCAAGTTCTAAGAAATCAGTCACCCTTATTGTTTATAGTCTGTTAAAGGGGCAGAAATGTGGTGGAGGCAGCGCCCTCAATTACAAAAATATATGATAACAACTGGGATTTTTATTACATGTATGAACTTACACCTACAATGTATAAGGATTAAGAAAAATCAGCCCTCTTTGTACATTCTGATCAGCATTCTGATCGGGCCCGATCAGCATTTTACATGGTTAAGGGTGGTATTCCAACATATTTAAAACATTGTTTTAATCAAGTTCTGATGGTTTTTTTAAAGTAAAAACAACAATTATAATGGCAATTTTTTAATGTTCATCTTGAACGGTGTGTGTTTGTGTGTTTGTTATCCTTATTTCTCCGTTAGTTTTGATCAAAGTGGCGCCTAATTTGCATGAAATATCGAGGAAATAACGTAAGGACAGGGAAAATGCTCAAAAGCGCAAAAGCACCAAAAAAGTACCTTTTGCCCAAAATAGCACGTTTTGCTCAAAAAAGCACTTTTTCATCACACAGCATTTTTTTTCAAAATTGTCTAAATATTTAACAAAAAATGTCCATCTACCTAAAAATCAACAAGTTACATAACTGTGGAAGTGTTTATTCTACACTTAGTTTAGTTTGAATGTAGTTTTGAATGAAAAATGATGATTACTGACAACGAAATAAGAAACACGTAAACATGGAAACACAATATAACTGCGCTTTTGGATTTATTTTTAACGCATGGCATATTTTTTGTGAAAAAATAACGGGTGTTAAAGTTTATTCCACTGAAATTGGTTTAACAATTGGCTCCAAAAACAGCAAAAACCTCTCAGATTTGGCTCACAAAAGCCACTAGAATTGGCCGATATTGTGCATTGCGCGTACTACCGTGTAATCATACTGTGGTAACGCGTCGCGTGCTTGGCTCATAACTGCCACTAGAATTGAACAATATTGTGCGTTGCGCGTACTACCGCGTAATCACACCGTGGTAACGTGTCGTGTGCACGTTTGCGCAAGGGCTCACTGCCACGGCACTTGACTTCCTACACATGGCGCAGAAGCCACACGGGAAATGGTTATAGGCCTGTTGGTAGGGTATTTGGTGTCATGTGGGGGGTGGGGGGTGTAAAACCTAGGGAAAAGGTTTAAGATATGCCTAGGGTTATCATGGTACAAGTAGTGTTTGGCGGGGGTTAATGAAGCAACCTGATTTATTTAATTTAAGTTGGCATGCCAAACGATCTAAGGTACAGAGGGTTAATGAAATAGCCTCAGGAAATGGTTTAGGGAGGGGTTGTGATTATAAATCAACCTGGTTTGGGTATGTGTATGAGGGGAGGGATAAAACCACAGGAAATGTTTTAGGATAGGGTTAAGAGATAATCAAGTAGCCACAGGAAATGTTAATGTGATCTTTCAACATCCATGTTGGAATCTAGCAGGGACCCGAGCGTAGCAAGGGTACACCGCTAGTGTATTTGCCTGGGCAGACAAATGGCAGATGAGCTTCAACGCCTCCAAATGCCAGCTCCTGACCATCACCTGTAAAACAAAACCTCGGACCCATACATATACAGTTGCTGACCAAACGATAGAGAAGACCAACCATCATAAATACTTAGGCGTCACCATATCACACAACCTCAAGTGGACTGATCATATCTCCAAAGTAAGAGCTAAAGCATCCAGCACCCTGGGCATTATCAGAAGAAACTTGGGTCCTTGTGCCAAAGGAGTGAAACTAAAAGCATACCAAGCACTTGTACGCCCACAACTGGAATATGCAGCAGCAGCATGGAATCCACACACACAAAGCAACATCAAGTCCCTTGAGGCCATCCAGCGCCAAGCTGTGAGATTCATCTGTGGAGAATATGGAAGACGCACAAGCATAACGCCATTACGTGAACAACTTCAACTTGACGAGCTACACACCAGGAGACTTATGACCCAATGCACAATGTTCTACAAAATCAAAAACAACTTTGTAAACATGGAATTCCCATCATGTGTAAATCAGCATCAAACAAACAGCAGAACTGGCCATCAACTTAGGTACAATCCCATCCAAGCGTCCCGGAACACTTTTAAATTTTCATTTTTCGTTAGAACAATTCCAATCTGGAACCGTCTGCCAGCAAGCCGTAACAGCAACAACCGTTGCCAGCTTCCAGACTGCAGCTCTACCAGCAGTGAGAGTTTTACAGCCCACTGCAACCCATCAACACCTGTAGCTGGTCTTGCTACTTTTTACTTGCACATCTACATCTTTGTTTATTGCACCCTGCACATCGGCTTGACATGAATGATGTTTACAACTATCCTTGGACAAGCAGTGCTTACTAGGATTCCAACATTCAAGATTCAAGACCTATAGTCTAGGTACGTTTTGCACTTTAGGCAATATTTTGCTGTTTTTTATCCGTTTCCGTCACAATAAATGGAAGTTTGATTTTCACTGCTTCTCCTAAAAGGACAACCATTACTTTAGATCAATTTACAATGAATTTATAGCTGAGGTTCCATCTACAATTGTGTAATATTTCATGAGATTGGCTTATATTAATAAATATTAACAAAGTAATGAGGTGGCGGTAGAACTTATTGAATGACCCTGGTATAAGGATGTATGGGATAACTCAAGTTAGAGCCGATTGTTTGACCCCTACTTTGCATGATTCAGTATAGCGTGTATGGGGAGCGCATTGGTGGTTTCTATATCCCCTTAAAGGTATATTATGTGATCTTTTCCAGGGGACGCCCTCAATCCTCGAAAAAAAATCGGAAGCAGATTTTCTTGCAGATTTACTTTTCTGATCTTAAATCATAAATATATTCCAAGTTACAGAGCGATATGATTCCTAATAAGGCCAACAAAAAAAAATGGTTATATTGGCGTAACCCGCCCGACCCTAAAAATACGCCCGACCCTACACTTTTTTTTTTTTTTCTCGAACGAAGTACGACGGTACTTCTAACAAACAATAGGGAATGTTTAAACTCGGTTAACATTGTTCAAAAACAGCTGCTAAAAAATAAAAAAAAATAATAAAAAAAAATACCTACCCTATTTTTGTTCAGCCCGTTACGCCAATATAACAATTTTTTGTTGTTGGCCTAACTTCAAAATCATACTAGTTTTAGAGTGAATTTAGAGTAAAATTAAAAAAAATAGATTGTACCGCTCGGTACAATCTATTTTCAAACCATGATTTTGAAGTAATTAGGAATCGTATCGATCTGTAACTTTGACGATCTTTATGATTTATGATCAAAAATCCAAATCTGCAAGAAAATCTGCTTTCATAGTAAAAATCAATGATAGAGGGCACTACTTGGAAAAGATCACATAATATGCCTTTAAGTATCCGGTAAACATTTACTAATCCTCGAAAGTGACAGTTGAATAATTATTGCATATATTTTATTTCATCATCTTTATTATAATAATATAAAGAAGCAAACACACAAACCCAAGAACATCTAGGGCCTATGCTGACCCCAGGCATGGGAGTTACATAACACAAGAACATACAAATTAATACAGTACTCAAAGAAAGCAAAACAACGGAATTTATAAACAAAAACAACATTATTTCTGTCTAGCAAGACATTGCCAAAAAATATTGATGAAAATATCTGACGCCAGACTCAGATGCTTTCATTTCATAGCTCTCATCTCAGACAGAGAGCTGTATGATTCAGAGCTACACTATGGCAGCCGCAAGCACTAGTCCCAATTGGTACCGTAGTGCAAGTGTTCTTTGATACACAGTACCACCATCCTCAATAGACTCACAACGTCGCGAAATTCACATTGAGTGTCAGCACTGCCGATTTTTCACCTCAATATTTTATGAGGTTGTTTGATCAACATAATGAACTCAATGTATTACTAAGAGTTCTAGGAATAACATGCGAGTGCATTTTGAAAGATTTTAGTTATATTTGATGTGCAAATGATATTTTCAAAATGTCATTTTCGGGACGTCAGATGTCAATGACTGAATGAGCCTATGAGGGATGGTGTGGCTTTAGTTTAGTATATAGTGAAGCATGAACAAAGTAAAGCACCCATGGGTCATGTTCCTGATATAAGAAGGAACTCCTTTACATCATGGACTTATAAAGTCCATATACATACAATACCTTGACATATACCTTGAAGCGCCACACCATCTTCGATGTTGGCGAAGTTGTGTGGCAAGGATTGGGCGGGCTTTTTAGTAGGACTTTTAGCCCATTGTGCAACCCCTGCCCTGTGTTCTAGGACTGATGTGTGTACAGCCACAGACCGGGATGATCCCCTACTCTTACGAAGGAGTCTGTGACCTTTTAACGCGCTAGGATTTTTCTCTTCCGATGCACGAGACCACCATTTCTCCGTGACTTCGAAACCACGAGGCAATTGAGACTAAGTACCTTGCCTAAGGATACAAACATGTTGGACGTAGTGGGGCTCGAACTCACAACCTTTGTATTGTGAGACCTGCGATCTATCCACTAGGCCACACACTCTCTCACGCCACAGGCTCAGCACAACAAGCAATTGTTATTTGTATTGTAATGTTTACATTACTGTTAGGGCAAGTAATGTAAATGCCATGTTTCTCGTCCCCGCACGCGTCAATTTTGGATGCTGCATCAATATTCTTGCTACATGTATTTACTATTTAAAAAAAACACCTTTTAACGACGGTTTTACGATGGTATCGGGTAGAGTATACATAGCAAACTTATTATTTTTAATATTGTGGAATCATGGCAAATCGTGCGCGCGTGCCACAGCCGCACGGCCATCATCCGCGCCATCTTGAAAAAAATATCAAAAATAATAAATTAGTATAGTAAGTTCCCCCTCCAACTTCTGTTATTTATTTTACTTGGCCTTTAGTTAGGCTTTTTTTAGATAAGTACTAGCTGGGAGACATGTTAGTCCCAGGCACTTAGTATAATAAGGCCTAGTAAAAAAAGTTCCATGTTTCCCGTCCCCGCCCGCCTCCGTTTTAGCCTCTGCCTCCTTTTTTTTACTATTTGATATTTAAAAAAACAACAAAAAAAAAACCATGATTTTTTTTAATTTTTATTATTTTAAATTCTTAATTTTCAGAGCTTTAATTGGTCACCTAAACAGCATCGATTGACCCCTGCCTGTCTCCTCGAGTGACCTATATCACGCCCAAGTATAATATTCTCTTGGTTTGTTGAAATAATTTAGAAATACTTTCATTAATTAATTTAATTTGAATCATATTTTCATTTTAAACAACGATCAAGACACATACAATTTTGAATTATTTTTAACATTTGAAAAATACATAAATTCAGTAAATAATCATACCTATTTGGGGAAGAGAAGTGTTGACTGTAACATAATAAAACACTGATTTGTAAATGTTTGTATTCTTTATTTCATTTTTTGTTTATTTTTGAAATTGAGTTAAAAAAATTATAACTGCTGTTATGCATGTTATGTTGACGGGTATGTTGAATAGCATTCAAAACCTATTTGTCATTTTATCCATCATTCATAAATGAAACATCTTTCTTCACCAGATCACAGGAAGGCATAGGCTACAAACAACAATTATAATTTTATTTGACCCAAATTGAAGAGAAAAAAATATATGCAAACATTTAGTTACAAATCTTTACAGTGTTACCGTATATCATATTACAGGCAACACGTCTATTGCACAAATAATTAACAAAATGTACTGAATTTAGATGGTTTTTTTTGTTTCTCTGGCAAGTATAGGCCTAGTGGAAAATCTGTTTAGGAGTGAGTGTCCCCGACACAGTCAGTTGGGCGTATGAGGTTGTGTTCGCTTTTCGGACGCCATTTTGAATTGGCGAACTCTACCAGGTACCTCTAGGTTACCGTAAATTAGTAGTGCTGTACGTATGGTAGAGTTCGCCACTTTGTGGGGTAGAGTTCGCCTGTTTATCGTACTGATCATAACCTGAGTGTTTGAATATGTGACTTTTGGGCAAGTTGAAAGGCGTGTACGTGTTTTGATTGACCAGATTATTAAATTAGTAGTGTAAAGGTCCTGTTATTATTTTCGTGGGGCCGTAGAGTTCGCCTGTTTAATATTATATCATAGTTAGTTTCTGTCAAAATTGGAGTGGATGGTGTGATCACGGGGGGGGGGGGGCACTCAACATTTTTTGGGTAGGGGTGCGCCCTCCTTTTACGAGCCACATCGCGCGTACTCATGCCCATGTGCCCTTATATGGGAGGCTCTTGTTTTGCTATTCGAATTCCCCCTCCCATGAGTAAACAAACCTCCACATTTTAAAAATGTTGAATATGCATTAGCCCGGGGGTGCCGTTCATTGTCCATCTCGAGGTTCCCCTTACCAAACTGGAATGTATTCATTAAGTATTCGCAATAAGTATTCCAAATACATTTGAATGCATGTATCCGAATACATAATAACCACTTATTATATATGTAAATTAGTTGTTCGAATACATACCAATGTATTCAAACTACTTGTTAGTATTCCTCATTTAATATAAGTCTTCCTATAGGCCGAAATATTTAAATGAGGAATACTAACAAGTATTCGAATACTAATATGCAAATTAGGAGATGAATACTAGCACCAAATAAGGAATACTAACATGTTTTTGAATACTAGTATGCCAATTAGAAGATGAATACTAGCACCAAATTAGGAATACCAAACACCAAATTAGGAATACTAACAAGTATTCGAATACTAGTATGCAAATTAGAAGATGACTACTAGCGCCAAATAAGGAATACTAACTTGCTTTCGAATACTAGTATACAAAGAAGATGAATACTAGCACCAAACTAGTATTCTGACCACATTTATATCCATAGAGGTCCTTGACCTTTGTTTTCACCAGAAGTGTGACACAAACATGAATGTATACAAGCTGATGAGATTCTAAAGATTCCCAGAACAACCCATAAAAGGCATGCATGGTATTCCAACATAAATATTTCACACTAGTCTTAGGCATGCAGCTTGTATGATGTAACTATAGGCTTGATATAAATAAGGGTAACTATAAAAACTTTTAAAAATATAACACATTTCATAAGCTTATTCTACATTTTCTGATTATGTTCCTGTCTTTCCTGTGAAAACCCAAAATAAATCATTCTTACCTCAGTATCTGTTGACAAGATAGTAGTATAACACCCACCACAATTTCTCTTAATAGTATGCACACTAATACATGTATTTAGGTCACTATTTTCACCAATACCAGCACACAACACACTTCACTTCCAACCCACTGTGATTCCAACCAAAAAAGGCAGATGAATTTGATCTGTCAGTTGACCTGACCATTGAACTTTGACCCAATGACCTGATCTGTATTTTAGTATTCGAACCATGGACTTAAGATTTGATTTTAAGTATTCAAACCACAAACCACAAAGATTTGAATACTTATTGATATCATGTATTTGAACCACTAAGATTAGAATACTTAAATTGAGTTTAGTATTCCAACCACAAAGATTTGAATACTTAAATTAATTTTAGTAGTCGAACAAATCAGAAATTTGCTTTAAAATTGGAGGAATACATTCAACCACAAAAATACCACTATATAAGTATTCCGAATACAGAATAAATATATTCCGAATACTTATTTAGTATTCCAGTTTGGTATAAAATGATATTTAGAACAATTCAAATGATTTTATAGGATCATGAAGTAGCGTAATGTTTTGTTGTTGGCAATGACCCCCGGGACAATGACATGAAACATGATCACATTAAAATAAAACTACAAGTAATAATAAAAACCCGGATAAAAACACCCCGAGGGGGGGGGGGGGGGGGTACTTTTGCCAAAATCGTACGTGGCCTAGTGCCTACACCGGACATGCGGACAGATTTCTTAAGGGTCGGATAAATTATTAGATTACGTATCAAACCATGCCGTCGGAATTTAATTTACTGCTTTCTTATTAAAGCAACGCCCCCCCTCCTCCCTGCACCTAAATTCCTAACACGCACAATCATAAACGGTCTATGCACAAACACCCCCTGGCCACCATCTCACGCCCACATCAATGCGCCTATGCGCTACTTTTTTCAACACACCTACACAGCCGTTTTCGCCATACGTTTGGTAAACGTTTATGAGCTCTAAACGTTTACCAAGCGTTTTTGAATGTATTTGATAAACGTTTATTAAACGTTTGGACCTTTTAAACATTTATAAAACGTTTGCTGGTTTTTATTTATGCAATGATTAATATTAATGTTTATTAAAAATTTTCACCAAGTTGTATTTCATACGTTTTGTTATTTTCACCAAACGTTTGCTTAACGTTTATGAGTTCAAACGTTTGTCAAACAATTTTGATTAACGTTTAACATACATTTTTAGCTTTCAAACGTTTATGTTACGTTTATTGATTTTTGTTCATTTCGCGATTTTAATATTAATGTCAATCAAATATTTTTTTCGAGGTGTATGTCAGATGTTCTCTTATTTTCGTTGAATAAATGTATATAATTTTACATTCACTTTTGGTTTTGCTCCAATAATCGTTTTTGAGATGATTATTTTTCAAACGTTGATATTAAAATACTATAACATGTCTATTTGACATGGAGTTTTTGTGTTTTTTCAAAACATCATCACAGAAGTTAGACCCGTTGGACCAAAAATTGCATTATATTAAATCGATGAAAACGCTGAAAATACATGTAGGGGCCTATTACCATGATTACTATTTTCCCTTTTCAAACCATCTGGGCTCTGTTGCATAAAAGTTCAGATTCATCTGAACTTGAGCATGGACTTATCAGATTGAGTGATTCTGAATGCTATAAGAAGGATATTTAACTTTGGCCGTACGGTGTAAAATCAGAAAGATCAAATCACTAATTATTCTTGCAATCTTCTTTATTTTAAGAAGAGTTATATAGGCTGAATATAATTCTTCTTACATGGAATATAGAACTTAAAAGTTCTAAGCAATAGGCAGATAGGCAAGGCGCGGATCCAGCCAAGTTTAGGGGGGGGGGGAATGGAGTTGCCTTGACGGAATAATGTTCTCTATCATACTAAAAGCACTAATTAACACATGCACTGGTTACGTATACTAGACATACCTATAATGAAAATATAGTTTTATTGTCATGATTGATACAAAATAGAGTAGGCCTACAATATATTACAATACAATCATTATCATATACGATAATACGAGACATGCTAGATAGCTACGTTTATTTCTATGGTATGGATAGAGTAAAATGAGTATATATTACGGTGTAGGCGACCTTTAAAGGATCTGACAAATTAGCTGCTGAAAAGTACCATTTGCTGCTTTAACTGGAGTCACAATACGAAATTATACATCAGTGATGAAAAGTATTTTCAAAGTTTGGCTCTTAGGTTCTGTCAATACACGCAAACAACTGAGTTACCTTTAACTTTTATATGCTTGTACAACACAAACAATTCCTGACCAGATGATGTAATGTTAGCTAATTTGACAAAAGTAATTGGTATAAAATATCTTAGCCGTACATTAAATGAGTAATTATTTCCCTATGCGTACGAGGTTACATGTACGTGATCATGTGCTCAAGTGAATAGGACGAATGCTTAACAACGGATTACATTTAAAAATGATACTAACGAATTATGAAATAATTTAGTTTCAATAACGTGTGATAAATTTCATGGAGTCATATAATCCAAATCAATCGTTAGTTTAAATCCAACGGAGATTCAAAATGTTCGTCCGTTCGTGTCGGCCATCGTCTGATTTAGTGGATACTTTTACCATCGGGATATCCAAGGGGGGAAAGGACTACCTTAATTATGCCATTTATGGCACGATTCATGTAAACATTACCGGTCCAGGCGATTTCAACAAAATTGTGTATTTGAATCCAACTCCAGGCACAACGCGCCTGTCAATGCGCCCTTATGCTCGCATACCTCGTGCGCCCCACGGTCCGCGCAGTAGTACGCTCGGCTTAACGCAGTTTGTTGTGGAAACTGAGACGCGGTGCGTTCGATGTTCTTCATTTAGCCGGCATTTTACCTCAAGCGATCAACCAATGTGTACGTGCAACGGAAAAGCTCCCGGTTTTTAACGACGTGCCATTTTCATGACAATTTTCATGCACATTGCACACTTCATACATTGTTTGGATTAAATTGTTACTTCATGCTCGTGGAGGTGATAACTGATATATTGCGCAGATTTTGTGTAAGTTTTCGTGTTATAAATGTCGTTTTCATGCGTTCGTTGACGTTAGTATTTTATCAGCCCAAAATCGTATCTCTTCTTTTGGTTTGTTTTGAGGCGTTGTTGTTGTTTTCTTGTTTGTGTGTTTATAATTTAGTAAGTTCCTTGCTTGCTTCTTTCTTTGTTATAGGCCTCGTTTTGTTTGTTTTGTTTAGGTTATTTTTAATTTATTCGTTATCATTTGTTCGACTCTAATTTAATCCCTGGTTCTTTTCCTCTCGTGTTACTTGTTGTCTTGTTGTTGTTTTTATGTTATAATTTAATGTCAGGCTCTTTTCCTCTTTGTGATCCTTGTTGTCTATTGTTTGTTTAATCGTTTAATATTTACTGTTTCTCGAATGTTATTTTAAAAAATGTTTTTAGGTCCTTCTTTAATAGCTTTGTTTTGTATTTGACTTTGATTTTGCCAGTTGTCACTTCGTTTTTCATGTTTTTGCTTCTTTCTTCATTTTTTATTTGGGGGGGGGGGGTGGTATGTTTTTCTGTAGACCTATTTTTATACCTTAATAGGCTACCGTGTTATAGACGTAAAATACTTAAATAGGTGAATTGTTGCGCAGATTTTGTGTACGTTTTAAGCTATTTTGGTTTGTTTTGAGGCGTTTTACGTTTTGTTTTGTTGTTGTTTTCTTTTCTGTGTTTTTAAAAATCTTTTGTGTTTGTTTTGCTAATTTTCTTTGCTTGCTTTTTTGCCTTTGGCCTTTTGTTTTGCTTTGTTGTTTCATTTTGGGGAGGAGGAGGGTGATGTTTGCTGGTTTCGTTTTTGCTTTTTCTTTTTTTCTTTTTTTTCTTCTAATTTTTGTTTCCTCTTTTTGACACTTTGTGTGTTGTTTTCTCGTTTTTCGTTTGCTTAATTGTTTATTATTTACCATTTCTGTTTCTATTAGGCCTAATTGTTTTTGTTTATGCCTAAACCTGATAAAAACCAATGTTTTTGTTTTGTCAAAGCTCACTTTGTGGTGGGTTTAGGCCA
This sequence comes from Ophiura sarsii, assembly GCA_035610835.1. Taxonomy (NCBI): domain Eukaryota; kingdom Metazoa; phylum Echinodermata; class Ophiuroidea; order Amphilepidida; family Ophiuridae; genus Ophiura; species Ophiura sarsii. The sequence continues at coordinate 12,811,504 of CM069448.1, read as the reverse complement.
ATTAACTATAGCATTACAGCTTTTGTTTGTTTGCTTTAATAAATAGCAATTTTACGCGGAATAGTTCACACTTTCATTGATAAAAATAAGAATGTTTGCAAGTTTATTATAATCTTTAACACTTTGCTTAGGCCTACAGTTTTGTAATATTTTGTGTTTCATTTTGTGTTTATTAATTATTAACTAATAACAACAACAAACAAAGACACAGTTCCATAAACCGTCCCAAATCCTTTAAAAATCCGTCCTAAAAAGAGGAGGAAAAACACCAAAAGCATCAAAACGCAATTACATAAAGGCTTACAGGTTTATCATGAAATCAATATATAAATAAATGGATAATATTAAAGCGCTTAGCATACCAAATGCAAAAATCTTATAATAATCATTAATAAAGCAACATTAAACAATTATAGATATTACATTGATTTTTTAATGCAAATGAATAAACGTTTCACAAACAATTAAAAAATACCATATCAACGTTAATTACTAAACGTTTGATAAACGTTTTACTCGATAATGGTTTGACAAACGTTTGAAAATAAACGTTTGACAGACGTCTGACTCGGTACAGATTTATAAACGGTTTGAAAATAAACGTTTGACAAACATTTTCTAAACGTTTATCAAACGTTTGGCGAAAGCGGCTATGTAGGTGGCATGGCAGTGACGTAACGTGTACTGTAGAGTTCGCCTGGGCATTATTTTGGCGAACACAACCCTTTTGGCGTCAGTTGGTCACTTTCGACTGGTCAGCCATCTTGGAAAAAAATAGCAAAAAATTGGAAAATAGTAAATATTAAGACCCTCCCTCCTCCTTTTTTTAAAAAGTCCGGACGGGAAACATGTTATTTATTTTACTATGCCTAATCAGTCTCTCTAGTACTATAAAACTATAGGAAAATTAATAATTGAACGAACATCACAAACGCAGTACAAAGATGAACTCGCGCGCCCGAAATTATCACGCGAATGGTTGTGCGCGTTTCACGCAATGTACGTGATACGCTGCTTAGTTGTGTTTGTTCAATTATTAATTTACCTATATAATAGTAGACTAGTAGTAGTCTAGTAGTGTTATGAATCAATAATATAATAATAAGCTTTTTAAATTTAAGTTTTTATGTTTTTAATTAAGTTTGAATGCGTTTATTCCATCATCATGATTCTGTTAGGCAGCAAACACGACATTTGTCATTCATTGATTATTTCCAAAGCTTTTGATGAGTTTGGTTGCAAAATATCTTGAAATTCTTAAAACTTACGATGCATTTAAAGTACTAAGTACTCTCATGAAAATTTGATCTTACTTGCCAACAACATCCGATTTAAATTCCCACAGGCTGTTTTTAATCGGAGTTTACCGACAGCCCAAAATCAAAACCTTGATCCACATGTCCACAGTGTGACCTTGCATAATTTACCACATCCACTATTATACATGCACATATACATGCACTAGGCTTTATTCTTTTATAACTGACATAATTTAAATCATAATCATCAAAATGGCAGGCGTTGTAAGACGGATCATTCACACAACTGGAGCTCCCAAAGCTATTGGCCCTTACAGGTAAGTACTGTTACCGTTACGTTAGACCTAGTATTTTTTAGTACAACAAATCATACTTAGTGATATTTGTCATCAGTTGGTATTATTCATCATAGGGTATTTTGCATGTTTCACTATCTGTTCCATAGGGGGAAAAAAAGAAGAAAAAAAACACCAACGTATGGGTTTCCTGTACTACGTTAGGCCTAGGCTAGGCCTATAATTCCCTTTTTTGTGTGGGGGAGGGGGGGGGGGGGGGGGGGGGGGGGGGGGTGGGGTGTGACTTTTTGGTCAGGGGGAGGGGGGCATAACCAACTATTTTTTTGTATATGTATAGATCGAGTTCTAGCAAGTGCAAAAGGTGGGGGGGGGGGCCTTTTGAATCAGTCTGGGGAAACAAATAGGCCAGTTGGGGGGAATTGTAAAGGAGGCAAGGTCGAGCTCGAGTAATCAAAGAGTGAGATTTGCTAACTAAAATCCCTCGGTAGTGCTAGTAACAAACAACCGCAGGTGCAGGAGGGCCGAGGAAGAGGTGCATAGGGCCGACTTACTCCGGAATAGTGGGTCCAATTAAATAGATTGGCCCCGCAGGGCTATGGCCATAAGCCTTATCGCCAAACAGAAAAAATCCGTTGATTATCCTTTTCTGATGCATTGTGGGATCCAGAATAAGGCAGATTTTGCACTTTTGCAATCCCACACAATGCAACAGAAAAGGATAAATCAATGGCTTTTTTTATTCTCGATAAACCTTGTGGGAAAGAACTGAGCCACTTGGATGATGCTACAACGAGGTTAGCGATTGTGCTTTTTGATTGATTTCAATTATATTTGATGTGAAAATCTTGATTTCAAAATGTAATTTTTGCAACGTCGTGTGTCTATTGAGGGTGGTGTGGCTATAGTATAGTAAGGCATGAACAATAGTCACCATTGGGTCTAGTGGGGGACGTTAAAAACTTCATGCTGGTCCTTAAAAATGCGTATGTACTAAATTAGTTTCAATGTTTCATCATTCAAGCTGAACAAGATAGCTTCAGGAAAGTTTTCCATGACCGTTCAAGTTTAAAATCTGAAAATGTGTTTGCGCTTCGCTCACATTTTTTTTTTACAGATTTCAACATTATAATGGGGTCTCCCACCACATCAAATATTCTAATGTTAACGTGGAGGACGTTTCAAACGTCATACTGTATCTTTTTAATGTTAAAATTCTCATTTTTTTGTTTTTATTCTACCATGTTTATAAAAACCAAATCAATTCCCTTTGGGGCAAAAAAGAAAAGAAATGTGATATAACTGAAGTATATAAGGGAGCGGTGACTATTTACGCCAGGGGGGGAATGGAGGATTTCCATCTATTTTCCCCACATTTTTTCATGTTCCCCCTTTTGTCTTCCAAAAAAATTTCAGGTTCCCCCCATCCATCAGGTAAAAAAGTTGATGTTCCCCCCTCCCTATTAAAACAAATCCTTTACACGTGTAAAAAAAAAAATTCGCGTTCCCCCCTCAGTTGATTTTTAAATATTCGCGTTCCCCCCTGTCTGTATAGATTTTTTTTCGCGTTCCCCCCTTAACTCCTCCATTCCCCCCCCTGGCGTAAATAATGCCCGCTCCCTAATTTATGGAAAAGTTAAACACATGGAAATGGTGATACTTGTTCCAGACAGCTAAAATCAAAGGCCATTTTTTTGCCATTTTTATGTATTGGGATAAACAACAATTTGTCTTATTTTTTTTTCATTTCAAAATGTTGTAATTTTCATCGTAGATATATCCCTAACTCTACTACTACACCACACGGCAACTGCGCGGAAAAAATGTTTTTATAACCCGGCGTGCAGGGGTTTTGGCTACAAAACGGACCCAGGCTATATAACGAGGCGAATATACTTGCCGAGTGTCGACTGGCAGCCGTGGTGTAGTGGCTAGGATCTAGGCCCTGGTGCTGGAGGTCCGTGGTTCAAATCGCAAGGGGTCGGGTGACCTTTCTGGTGAATTTTGGGTGTCGGAAAAGAAATCTGTTGCCGTGTGGTGATCTAGAGTTAGGGTTATACAGCAATTTGTCTTCTTTTTTTTCATTCCAAAATGTTGTAATTTTCATTATAATAGATAACCCTAACTCTACTACACCACACGGCAACAACTGTGCGGAAAAAATGTTTTTATAACCTGGCGTGCAGGTTTTTGGGCTACAAAACGGACCCAGGCTACATTAACGAGGCGAATATACTCGCCGAGTGTCGACTGGCAGCCGTGGTGGAGTGGCTAGCTAGATCTGTGCCTGGGTGCTGGAGGTCCGTGGTTCAAATCCTATGCTGGGCGAGTGTATTCGCCCAGCTATGTAGCCCGGGGCCATTATTTCACCCAAAAACCTCAGCGGCAGGTGGAACCGACAGGCTGGGAAATGGGATTTCATGGGGTGCGGGGCTGTAAGCAGTAAGGGTTAATATAAATGTATTCCAATTTATTTATGTGAAGAAAAATCTAAATATTGGTTTATCTTTTCAGTCAAGCTGTAGCTGTTGACAACACTATGTATCTATCAGGACAGTTGGGTGTAGATCCATCCACTGGTGCACTAGTAGAAGGTGTAGAGGCACAATGTCATCAGGTGAGTGTTGACAGCACATTGTATGTATCAGGACAGTTGGGTGTAGATCCATCCACTGGTGCACTAGTTGAAGGTGTAGAGGCACAATGTCATCAGGTGAGTGTTGACAGCACCTTGTATGTATCAGGACAGTTGGGTGTAGATCCATCCACGGGTGCACTAGTTGAAGGTGTAGAGGCACAATGTTATCAGGTGAGTGTTGACAGCACCTTGTATCTATCAGGACAGTTGGGTGTAGATCCAGCCACTGGTGCACTAGTTGAAGGTGTAGAGGCACAATGTCATCAGGTGAGTGTTGACAGCACTATGTATGTATCAGGACAGTTGGGTGTAGATCCATCCACTGGTGCACTAGTTGAAGGTGTAGAGGCACAATGTCATCAGGTGAGTGTTGACAGCACCTTGTATGTATTAGGACAGTTGGGTGTAGATCCATCCACTGGTGCACTAGTTGAAGGTGTAGAGGCACAATGTCATCAGGTGAGTGTTGACAGCACCTTGTATGTATCAGGACAGTTGGGTGTAGATCCATCCACTGGTGCACTAGTTGAAGGTGTAGAGGCACAATGTCATCAGGTGAGTGTTGACAGCACCTTGTATGTATCAGGACAGTTGGGTGTAGATCCATCCACTGGTGCACTAGTTGAAGGTGTAGAGGCACAATGTCATCAGGTGAGTGTTGACAGCACCTTGTATGTATCAGGACAGTTGGGTGTAGATCCATCCACTGGTGCACTAGTTGAAGGTGTAGAGGCACAATGTCATCAGGTGAGTGTTGACATCACCTTGTATCTATCAGGACAGTTGGGTGTAGATCCATCCACTGGTGCACTAGTTGAAGGTGTAGAGGCACAATGTCATCAGGTGAGTGTTGACAGCACCTTGTATCTATCAGGACAGTTGGGTGTAGATCCATCCACTGGTGCACTAGTTGAAGGTGTAGAGGCACAATGTCATCAGGTGAGTGTTGACAGCACCTTGTATCTATCAGGACAGTTGGGTGTAGATCCATCCACTGGTGCACTAGTTGAAGGTGTAGAGGAACAATGTCATCAGGTGAGTGTTGACAGCACCTTGTATGTATCAGGACAGTTGGGTGTAGATCCATCCACTGGTGCACTAGTTGAAGGTGTAGAGGCACAATGTCATCACGTGAGTGTTGACAGCACCTTGTATGTATCAGGACAGTTGGGTGTAGATCCATCCACTGGTGCACTAGTAGAAGGTGTAGAGGCACAATGTCATCAGGTGAGTGTTGACAGCACCTTGTATGTATCAGGACAGTTGGGTGTAGATCCATCCACTGGTGCACTAGTTGAAGGTGTAGAGGCACAATGTCATCAGGTGAGTGTTGACAGCACCTTGTATGTATCAGGACAGTTGGGTGTAGATCCATCCACTGGTGCACTAGTTGAAGGTGTAGAGGAACAATGTCATCCGGTGAGTGTTGACAGCACTATGTATGTATCAGGACAGTTGGGTGTAGATCCATCCACTGGTGCACTAGTTGAAGGTGTAGAGGCACAATGTCATCAGGTGAGTGTTGACAGCACCTTGTATGTATCAGGACAGTTGGGTGTAGATCCAGCCACTGGTGCACTAGTTGAAGGTGTAGAGGCACAATGTCATCAGGTGAGTGTTGACAGCACCTTGTATGTATCAGGACAGTTGGGTGTAGATCCATCCACTGGTGCACTAGTTGAAGGTGTAGAGCAAGCGTGTGCAACCTGCGGCCCGCCAGCCTCTAATCTGCGGCCCGCGAAGCAATCCCAAAATTCCCATTGATGCGGCCCGTTTTAACCGGATACACAAATGGCGAATTGATTTAGTGGGGTGACACAGTGGCGTAGCCAGAGGGAGGGGCGAGGGGCAATTTCCCCCAATATTGACTGTCGTGTCGGTTGAGAATGGCACTGTCGGTTCATTCATCATGGAATTATGATGGTCAAAAGTACAGCAGACCTAAATGTTTCGCGGGCTATGCGCGCATAATGCACCCCAAATGGAATATTTGTTAGTAGAAACTTGTTTAAAGCAGAAATGTACCTCAATCATAGCAACTATAAGTGTAAAGTCAAAAAGAATTGCGCGCTACGCGCTAATTTCTTTGGTCAAAACAATCTTGTGATTGTGTGTTAAAATACCTAGTTAAAAGGGCTCTTGCAGCAGCAACAGCGAGTAAAAAGAGGAAATTACTAGGAGAGAAGCGGGTATCAGGACGTGTTTTGGAATGTTTGACAATCACTGCGGCCCGTGAATGGATCTCATAATCACAATGCGGCCCGGGTGGTGGAAAAGGTTGCACATGCTTGGTGTAGAGGAACAATGTCATCAGGTGAGTGTTGACAGCACCTTGTATGTATCAGGACAGTTGGGTGTAGATCCATCCACTGGTGCACTATTAGAAGGTGTAGAGGCACAATGTCATCAGGTGAGTGTTGACAGCACCTTGTATGTATCAGGACAGTTGGGTGTAGATCCAGCCACTGGTGCACTAGTTGAAGGTGTAGAGGCACAATGTCATCAGGTGAGTGTTGACAGCACCTTGTTTGTATCAGGACAGTTGGGTGTAGATCCATCCACTGGTGCACTAGTTGAAGGTGTAGAGGCACAATGTCATCAGGTGAGTGTTGACAGCACCTTGTATCTATCAGGACAGTTGGGTGTAGATCCAGCCACTGGTGCACTAGTTGAAGGTGTAGAGGCACAATGTCATCAGGTGAGTGTTGACAGCACCTTGTATGTATCAGGACAGTTGGGTGTAGATCCATCCACTGGTGCACTAGTAGAAGGTGTAGAGGCACAATGTCATCAGGTGAGTGTTGACAGCACCTTGTATGTATCAGGACAGTTGGGTGTAGATCCATCCACTGGTGCACTAGTTGAAGGTGTAGAGGCACAATGTCATCAGGTGAGTGTTGACAGCACCTTGTATCTATCAGGACAGTTGGGTGTAGATCCATCCACTGGTGCACTAGTTGAAGGTGTAGAGGAACAATGTCATCAGGTGAGTGTTGACAGCACCTTGTATGTATCAGGACAGTTGGGTGTAGATCCAGCCACTGGTGCACTAGTTGAAGGTGTAGAGGAACAATGTCATCAGGTGAGTGTTGACAGCACCTTGTATGTATCAGGACAGTTGGGTGTAGATCCATCCACTGGTGCACTAGTTGAAGGTGTAGAGGAACAATGTCATCAGGTGAGTGTTGACAGCACCTTGTATGTATCAGGACAGTTGGGTGTAGATCCATCCACTGGTGCACTAGTTGAAGGTGTAGAGGAACAATGTCATCAGGTGAGTGTTGACAGCACCTTGTATGTATCAGGACAGTTGGGTGTAGATCCAGCCACTGGTGCACTAGTTGAAGGTGTAGAGGCACAATGTCATCAGGTGAGTGTTGACAGCACTATGTATGTATCAGGACAGTTGGGTGTAGATCCATCCACTGGTGCACTAGTTGAAGGTGTAGAGGAACAATGTCATCAGGTGAGTGTTGACAGCACTATGTATGTATCAGGACAGTTGGGTGTAGATCCAGCCACTGGTGCACTAGTTGAAGGTGTAGAGGAACAATGTCATCAGGTGAGTGTTGACAGCACCTTGTATGTATCAGGACAGTTGGGTGTAGATCCATCCACTGGTGCACTAGTAGAAGGTGTAGAGGCACAATGTCATCAGGTGAGTGTTGACAGCACCTTGTATGTATCAGGACAGTTGGGTGTAGATCCATCCACTGGTGCACTAGTAGAAGGTGTAGAGGAACAATGTCATCAGGTGAGACAATAGAAAACATTTTATGGCCGATCGGTTTTTAATCTGGACCTATTCCATTTAACATTTAGATTTAGAGGAACCACAATGGACAAATCACGATTCACAATGATATTGGCATCATTCACTGCGATATAATGGACTTCAAAGTGTTGCCATTAGAAGCAACATATAATGTATACCATTATACCCAAATATTGTCACAAGATATTTATAAGTGTGTTAGGCTATATTAAAGAAATCGTTTGTCTCAAAGCTCCCGCGCGCGTTAGTTTATCGATGCGCATTAGAAAATAAAATCTTGGAAAAGAAAAAAAAAATCCCCAAAAATCCCAAAATGTCACCGATATATCAGATTTTCATTGATCACATCATTTTAAATACAAAAAGTCACTTTTACAAGGATTTCAATATTTTATATTTAAAAAATAAAATAAAAAAACTTTAAAAAAACCGCATTCCGCATTAGGTTTTGAAAAACTGACGAGCTTTGAGACAAAAGATTTTTTAAATTTAGCCTTACTGTTAGTGTCATAGGCCTGACGGGGAAGTCTTTTGGTCTATACACTGGCGCATTCAACATTTAATCAGAAGGTCCCGGGTTCAATTCCCGGCTTGTACTCAGAAATGTTGCCGAGTTATGTTATATGTTAGGACGGTACGTGACAAAATTGGTGGCAGCGGTGGCCCCTGGTGTTTCAACACATGGGCGGACCCACCCATTGATTAATAATGTACCTTGTACCAAGGAGTTGTATTTAAGTCGTGAGGACGTGCCTCGTTTAGAGGGGGGAGTATTGTCACGAGATATAAGTGTGTTAGTGTCATAGACCTGACAGGGAAATCCTCTTTTGGTCTATACACTGGCGCATTCAACATTTAATCGGAAGGTCCCGGGTTCAATTCCCAGCTGGTGCTCCGAAATGTTGCTGGTGTATTGCATTGAGTTATTTATATATGTAAGGGCGGTATTAGTGACAATATGATGCCTCCATGCATGGATTTGAACTAACCAAGCAAATAGTGCGCCATAGAGTGTATGCATTACTACATCACTTCATGTATGTCCTCATTTGAATTGAACCATGCCTCCAAGATTTGATCAGTTCAATGTAGCGGGAAATTTAATTGTCACTCAGACTACCTGACTATAATTTAACAGCGAGGCAGATAACCACCGCAAGTTCCACAACTCAAACAAACATTAAACAAGCCTCGACTCATATCCCAACTTACAAAGCAAGGACGTGAGCCGGTGCGGGAATCAAACCTGTGACCTTTCAACATATGCGATCCTCTATATGTTGGTATGTGATGCATAACCCTTAGTCTCATCTTCGGATGTGGTGTTTGTATGTACCTGACTATAGCCTATAATGGCTGCCCGAATCCGTTGTTATACCGTTCCAGTTGGTTTAGTATACATTCTATTCGAATGTGTCATCTTTAACAAGTGACACAAATTGATCATCATTCTTCTTTAGAGTCTTCATTAATTTATAAAGAAAATCAATTTGAACACAGCAGAACACTTTGTCACTATTTTGGATATGAACTACCTTTGATGTGATTCAAGACACAGGAAAGCAGAGAACCATATGTGTCAATGATCAGATTAAGATTTCAAATAACTGCCTCCCTCTCAATTGGAAGATGTTACCTATACTGAAATGGTAAACCGGCCAAAGTCTGTGAATCTACTATTAGGGTGGGCACTCTGGGTTATTTATGGACATGCTATTCTGTGGTTTGTAATTTGAGTTATATAGGAACTGATTTTTGTAGAAAACTAGGATTTTGAGAAATTACAGGGCATGTCAAAAAGCATCCCATGAGGAGGAAAATAAGTACAAATACATCCTATGTTTTATGTTTTCAAAAAATAGTCTGTTGGCACATTTACACTTTTAATTTATAATATCAGCCAATATCCAATCCGATCCAATTATATTTATATTTAAGTGCATGAGCTCCAAGTGTGTAAAAGGAATTTCAAAGCAAAATCTCTTTCACTTACAGTATTTTATTGCAATCATATTTCGAATAGATCATGAAGAATATTGGCAAGATTTTGGAGACCCAAGATGCAGATTATACCAATGGTGAGTGAGATGATCCATTAGGGATTAAATAATGTTTCAGTGTAAATGTGTATCACCAATCTACAATAGAGTTTGTGTCGTCTGCGTGGTTTATTTAAAAAAACATGCAGACACACAGTTACGCAGAACGCAAGTTGTAGCTTGGTGATGCACATTTACGCTGAAACATGATGTAATCATTCAACAACGACCAAGGATTTGAACACAATTTCATAAATAGACAATGAAAATAAGAACATGATCTAATTTTACTTCATTAATAACAATTTGAAAACTATTTTCAAAAACTCTAAATTGGCCAAATTAAATTAACAAATTCCTTTTTAGTTTAAAAAGTTGATGCAAACATTGAGCATTCCAAAACAACACACACTGTGGATGCGATCACGTAACGTGTAAACACATTATCCCCGTGATGCGGTTCGATCGGCATGCTGCCTTCCATAGCAGCCTGGTTTATCTCAAATTAAAAACAATGGTTGGGAAGATATTTATTAGATAATATTGTCGATTGGTGATGCACAACGCTGAAACATGATTTAATCCCGTTCAACAATGACTAGGGATTTGAACGCCATTTCATAAATATACAATGCAAATAAGAACATTAATGGTACTTCATTATTAACAATTTAATTCAATTTTCAAAAAACGATGAAAACAGTTGGCATGTTCATTCCAAAAACAACACACATTGCCACTGCGATCGCTTAACGCGTGAAAACATTATCCGCGTGGTGCGGATATCTGCGTGATGGTTGCCCATAGCAGCGTTGTATAACTCAAATCGACAACGCTTCGCTCCTGTACTTAAGGTATGGGGGAGTTGTTGAACAGTTGATCATAGGCATAATTTATATAATTTTTTAATTGTGGATGACTGATTGATTTTTTACAGTTGTGAAAACCACTATCCTGATGAGAAGTATGGGAGACTACAAGAAGATTAATGACGTATATGCTAAATGTAAGTTGTGAAAACCACCATCCTGATGAGAAGTATGGGAGACTACAAGAAGATTAATGACGTATATGCTAAATGTAAGTTGTGAAAACCACCATCCTGATGAGAAGTATGGGAGACTACAAGAAGATTAATGACGTATATGCTAAATGTAAGTTGTGAAAACCACTATCCTGATGAGAAGTATGGGAGACTACAAGAAGATTAATGACGTATATGCTAAATGTAAGTTGTGAAAACCACTATCCTGATGAGAAGTATGGGAGACTACAAGAAGATTAATGATGTATATGCTAAATGTAAGTTGTGAAAACCACCATCCTGATGAGAAGTATGGGAGACTACAAGAAGATTAATGACGTATATGCTAAATGTAAGTTGTGAAAACCACTATCCTGATGAGAAGTATGGGTGACTACAAGAAGATTAATGACGTATATGCTAAATGTAAGTTGCATGTATCAATAGGCAGATTTAGACCATTGATCTGTAATCTTAGTTTCAGTTTACATGGATAGAATGGCCTGCAATAATTCAGCACTGATCTGTTAATGAATTGACTGATTTGTTCACACCATATTGACTATGTGTAATCGGTTCACATTCTGACTGATTTGCTCACATGTTGACTAAAATGAACACATCTGTTCACAAACTGGCTGGTCTGTTCACAAACTGAATGATCTGTTCACAAACCGTCCAATCAGTTCACAAACTGACTTATCTGTTCACAAACTGAATAATCAGTTCACAAACTGACTAGTCTGTTCACAAACTGACTAATCAGTGCACAAACTGACTAATCAGTTCACAAACTGACTAATCAGTGCACAAACTGACTAATCAGTTCACAAACTGACTAATCAGTTCACAAACTGAATAATCAGTGCACAAACTGACTAATCAGTTCACAAACTGACTAATCAGTTCACAAACTGACTAGTCTGTTCACAAACTGACTAATCAGTGCACAAACTGACTAATCAGTTCACAAACTGACTAATCAGTGCACAAACTGACTAGTCTGTTCACAAACTGACTAATCAGTGCACAAACTGACTAATCAGTTCACAAACTGACTAATCAGTTCACAAACTGACTAATCAGTTCACAAACTGACTAGTCTGTTCACAAACTGACTAATCAGTGCACAAACTGACTAATCAGTTCACAAACTGACTAATCAGTTCACAAACTGACTAATCTGTTCACAAACTGACTAATCTGTTCACAAACTGACTAATCTGTTCATAAACTGACTAATCTGTTCACAAACTGACTGATCTGTTCATAAACTGACTAATCTGTTCATAAACTGACTAATCTGTTCACAAACTGACTAATCTGTTCACAAACTGACTAATCAGTTCACAAACTGACTGATCTGTTCACAAACTGACTGATCTGTTCACAAACTGACTGATCTGTTCACAAACTGACTAATCAGTTCACAAACTGACTGATCAGTTCACAAACTGACTAATCTGTTCACAAACTGACTGATCTGTTCACAAACTGACTAATCTGTTCACAAACTGACTAATCAGTTCACAAACTGACTGATCTGTTCACAAACTGACTGATCTGTTCACAAACTGACTGATCTGTTCACAAACTGACTAATCAGTTCACAAACTGACTGATCAGTTCACAAACTGACTAATCTGTTCACAAACTGACTAATCTGTTCACAAACTGACTAATCAGTTCACAAACTGACTGATCTGTTCACAAACTGACTGATCTGTTCACAAACTGACTGATCTGTTCACAAACTGACTAATCAGTTCACAAACTGACTGATCAGTTCACAAACTGACTAATCTGTTCACAAACTGACTAATCAGTTCACAAACTGACTGATCTGTTCACAAACTGACTGATCTGTTCACAAACTGACTGATCTGTTCACAAACTGACTAATCAGTTCACAAACTGACTGATCAGTTCACAAACTGACTAATCTGTTCACAAACTGACTGATCTGTTCACAAACTGACTAATCAGTTCACAAATTGACTAATCAGTTCACAAACTGACTGATCTGTTCACAAATTGACTAGTCTGTTCACCAATTTATAATGTGACTTTCTTAATCATTCACCAATTTGTTTGTGGTTTACTTTGATTCCAGATTTCACATCGACCCCCCCTGCTAGAGCTGCCTTTCAGGTGGCTGGTCTTCCAATGGTAAGTACACTTACTTAATAAGTAACATGGCAGCTATTATCAATTATGCCTTTTCACATCACACAAGGTGTTGGTGTGAAAAGACCATATTTGTGATATTTGCTCTGTGTCACATATAGTTTGTTCAGCATATTATTGACTACCACAGTAGCTATTGGATGGTAATTACTCAATAAACCATTTCACACTGCCCAACGATCGATCATATTTTGACCAATCTTCTTTGTGTAGTCTACCATAACAGTCGTTTCTGTTGGTTAAGTTTTTCAGGGGTGATCGAACGTTTCCCCTGCTTGCGATCGACCAAGTTTCGGCCGGTCGATTATGTTGATAGTTAGTTGGGGGTTAGCATTGAAAGACGATCGCTAAAAATCGATCGTCGGAGAAAGTGGCCATTCTCGGTGTGAATTTGTTTCACGGTCGATCGGTAATATTTTAGCATAGTCTCAAAGAAAACAACGTTCGATCATACAAAGATCGATCGCCGGGCCGGTATGAAAACGTTAAATTTTTAGGTAAACATATAACAAATCTTACTACTATTATACTAGAATATCATAACCCTAACCCCCGGTTTAGGGTTTTTGACCGGGATCACGTTTTTCGAGGAAAAAACACCAACTAAATCTCCGGGAACCTGCCGGGATTCGATCCGGGGACCCTCCGTTCTCAAGCCCCACGTCCCAACCACTAAGCCACGGCCCTCAGCTACACATTCGCGCAGTATACTGCGCTCACTATATAGGCTACAATCTTGTTCAAAACCTGTTGGGACACTCTACACGTGCGCATCAAATATCTTTCAAAATTAGTAAAAAGCTGTCAATTGAAAGTATGATAGTCAAAACTAGTTTATGTAAAGCTGCCATCCCTCTCAACCCCCCCACCCCCAAACCAATGTTGGGGCTGATATATATATAACAACCCGTTGCTGGACGATGCTTTTATATGGACCAACATTGAGTTTAGGGGGAGGGACCACCGTTTCACAGGACATGCAGGAAGTGTCCCAACAGTTTTGAACATGATTGTAGGTTGATTACGTCATCGAAAACCAACGGTGCATGCGTTTGGAGAGGGACTTAGGATTAGCATTTTTTAGCACTCAGGGGGGTTAGGGTTAATAGAACACAAAAAAACCAAAATAAATGTTACCATAACCCAAACCCCAGTTTAGGGTTTTTGCCCGGGATAAGCATTTTTAGCACTCAGGGGGGTTAGGGTTAAAAGATTTGAAATAATTTAAATTACTGAAGCAATCCTTGACTCAGTATTTGAATATTACGCTGTTACCTATCTTCTATTTTATTGGTTAAGAGTGATGTACATAAGCACCAATCTTAATTGATCATATAAATATGTTTTAGCTCTTAACATTGTCGTAAGACAATTAATTCTTAAGTGGTATATATAACTGTATCCAATCTAATCCAATATTAATACTCCTCATCATAATCCAGGAGAAATAATTTGACAATACTTACAATGGTGGTTTCAGTAAGCGTATGGAATGAATGCTGGTTGTGTGTTAGATCCCTTCCATTTCACACAGCATATGCTCGCTTAATTTATGTTCAGATGATTCTTTTTCTGAAAATTATCAGAGAACTTATTAGCACCATATCCAAATTATGTTTGTAAATGTTCAGAGATGCAAGACTTCCGGAAATTTCCGGAATTAAAAGAAGAAAAAAATAGGAGGTTGATATAATAGCCTATTCTCCGGACGAGCCCCCATAAATGTTTGATGCTGCGGTCGGGCCGTCTGACCAAGCTTGTGTAAAAAATTCCAGGAAATGGATCAATCACCCACTTACATCCCTGATTTGTATTAACATTGTTCCTAGCACAGTGACTTTCATGAGAATTTGTTATACCATTATCGTTGTGATCAAATTATTCACATTATTCACATTTATGTATTGATTTGTTTTCTTTTCAACAGGATGGTTTGTTGGAGATAGAGTGTATTGCTGTCCTTGGCACGATTACTGATCAACCATCAGAAACTAATGTCAACTAATGAAACAATGTCAACAGATATAAAAGATAGAGCAATAACATTACAATAATCCGGTGTCTCAATCCTGCAGTGACTCTCCTCAAAAAACTGGATTCTATTATCAACAAAAAAAATTCTCGATCAAAACGTTTATTCCAGTCACGCCAGCGTCCATCCAAATTTTGAATGCAGCGTGATGAGCCCTTGACAACCATACCACAACGCGATCATACTTGACATGAATAAACATTAACTTACATAGTTGTCCAATCACGCAGCGTGGGGTCTTGTTGATAGGGCCGCGATTGGTCTATTACCTATAAGTTTACAAGTACATCACATCTTCCTGTTTTACTGCGCCCTTGCCATCGCGATTGACGCGATCATGCACCAGTCGCATGGGACACTTAGGAATCATATACGATTTGATTGAGAATTCTTTGTTTTGATTACAGTAACCTTTTTTTTAATCTTTTTTTTTTCAAACCAAGATATATAATGATAAGAATATGTTTATGTTAGTATTATGTTAGTATTATGTAACCGAATCACCTGCAATCATGTGTTGTATTCCTGAAAATGATTTTCTAATATGCTTTCAAATAATAATGATTTGTTTCTTGCAAAATTATTCAAATTTTGGCAGTGCAAAGAGGCTTACTTCAATAATACCAATGACTTAACACAGAGGGCTAAAACAGAGTTATTTGATTTGATTTATGTTAGTTAAACAACTAGCCTAGTAGTTATATAGTAATAATAATTATTAAGTCAATGATTCCTGAATTACAACTTGAATAGGAAAACAGGAAAAAGTTTTGAAAAATATACTGAGTTAAAACTTTAGGTGGTTAACTCGGCTCTGGTGATGGCATTGATTTGTTTCAAATTAGCAGAGGATGAGTATATTGATAAGAAAAGAAGATGCCTAAAAAATAAATAAATAAAAACAAATGCACTTTTTCAATCTATTTCCTCCATTATTATGTTTTGAGGTGTCCAAGCGACCAATTCATGGGCTCTATCTATTTAATTTTATATCAATACTGCTGAAGTCCCGTATACAATAGCTAAAAAATTATGAAGAGGTGAAGATCATTCCAAACTTATTGATTTTTGTTTTTTTCTATTTTGGCCGCTTGAAATTCTCAACAAAGACTTTGTATACATTAGTGTTATTCTTGTATACATTAGTGCTCATTCATCTGGCGCCCATGTTAACACAGCCTCTATGGTTTAGTGGGTAATCCAATAGGTCTATGGTCTTTGTTAATTTAATTCACACCAGTTTGTCTGAGTCTATACAGGGTGAGTAAAAAACATACTCAACTTTATGATTTTATTTTTAAAAATCTGTGCAACAATTTCTCAGATTATTTGTTCTGGCAGAGAGGCTGTCTCATTAGCTTTCAAAATAATTATAGTTGGTTGGTTGAGGAAAACATGTATTATGCCCATTTAGAAAAAGTATACATTTTAAAAAACCGAACAAGATTAGTAATATATTTCTAAAAAGCTATTTTGAATTTCACTATTGAATAACGGTACACTCTCTAATTCGATCATTACATTCATCTTTGCTCTGCTGAATTTACGAAATAATTACATTGTTTTGTCATCAGTTTGCAATTAATGTATGAACATAATATCTGAGCTAGTTTGGTTTGTCTTATTAATTAGCTATTGCATCACATGCATGCATGCATCCACTTATTCATAAATATCTGGTGTCATTGAGTACAATACTCAATATTTTGTTTGGTTTCAAAAATACTGTAACTTTACCAAAATAGTCATAACTTGATTAAACGGTACCATGAAATGTTGTGATTCTTTT
Organism: Ophiura sarsii; assembly: GCA_035610835.1. Classification (NCBI taxonomy): domain Eukaryota; kingdom Metazoa; phylum Echinodermata; class Ophiuroidea; order Amphilepidida; family Ophiuridae; genus Ophiura; species Ophiura sarsii. The sequence goes on along the minus strand of CM069448.1, from coordinate 12,794,468 downwards.
TGCTGATAACAGTAAATAAATTCAGCTATTGATTCAATCATTGATTGCCTTCATATTCCGTTAAGAAATATTTTAATACATTTATTTTACTATGGGTACAGGTTTGATTTACTCACCCTATATATTATTTTGTCTTTTAATTTGGTATGAATTTTAAAAAGTAATTACATCCCTGTTTTAGTAAACATTTAAAATCATTGACGTATATGATATACTACATGTACCAGTCACCATTTTTACTCTGAACAGAGGAGGCAGATTTGTAAACCAAATCAATACTTCAATAATCACTAAATATTATATATTTTTGTTGGAGAATTCATGTTATTATCATGTTATAATAAACACATGTCATACAACCGACAGCTGTTAATTTTTGTCCATTGATCTCAAATGTATAAACAGTAATATAAAAGTGGAAATCTTTGCCCATGTAATTTGTTTGCACCTTGCACATTTTGAACAATTTTACTCATTTTTGTTGTTGCGATTTTGAGCGTCCTTACATGCAAAATTAATATATTCATGCTTGCTGATTTTAGCGCAAAAATAAATGTAACATGAAAATCAAAATAAATGTAACATGAAAATCAAAATAAATGTAACATGAAAATCAAAATAAATGTAACATGAAAATTTCCACTTGATACAAGGATATGAATATTATTATTATTGAAATATGAACAAGGTGTGTCAAAAATTGTCTTCTTGTATTCAATTAACTCAGAGGCCACAGCAAATAGCTGCTGTGCCGTGTGCTTCACGATTTTATCTCATAATGGTCTCGAAAAAGTTTTTTTCAAGCTCCCCCGTTAGCGCAATCAGTAAGTCGTTCGCCTGCTACGCGGGCGGCCCAGGTTTCCGGGCGAACAGTGATCTTTCCCCAAAAATTTGACCCGTTTTTCTCCCCTGATAGTTTAATTGTACGATTAGGAAGTTGGGTTAACCGAAAGGTGTTTCACAAAAAAAAACAATTTTTTAAAAATAAGTCGTTTTAATAAAACATGATTTGTATACTTTTGTGACCTGCCACGATGCAATGCAAGCTTTTGTAGAGTGTATTGCAGCCTTCAGCAAAGCTGCTGCACCCATGGAAGAGTCACATGGCATGACGGCTATATGCATACACCACCAAAAAAACATCGTAAATGGTTAAGATTTCACCACATGACATCTTGAAAAAGGGGTGCCTTGTGCATGGTATATCAGTGGCATAGGTTTTTTATATTGGGGAAAAGAAATATAAGTGAACCGATACCAACGAAAAAAAAGTGTGCGCAAAATTTGCTATTTTACACTAATTTTGCCATGATTGAGGTACATTTTGGCTTCATATACAAAGCTTCTAGAAACGTAAATTATTTATAATTATTATTATTATTATTATTATTATTAATTTTTTTTTTTTGGGGGGGGGGGGGAACCATGCACACGTAGCGTGCGAAACATTGCTCTCTTTGTACTTATTTGAATATCATAATTCCATGATTCTCTTGTCAAATGAACCGACAGTGTCAATCTCAACCGACAATGACTGAATATTAGTCTAAAACATAGTTTTATATCAGTATTCTTGTTCATCCCTATGGAGCTCTTATTAGTAGTGTACACCCATCAAATCGTCCTTTAGCCAAATGAAAAATGATCGAAATATGAAGTTTTCCAAATTCAAAGTACAACATAATGTGTATGCATATTCCTGATTCAGATGCATCATGTATGTGCCAATGGATGGATGCACACGGTCTGGAGACTGCCTAATAATAGTATTAACCCTAACACTACGATTCACTACGGCAAAAAAACAATGTCCATGCGCATGCTACATCATTGATTGGATGACGTCATCGTCCAAGCTGATATGTGAGGTATGTAAATGCTGCCCGGGCAAGCATTGGCAGGTTAGCTCAGTGGTTAGGGACGTGGCGGTAGTGATCGGAGGTTAAATCCTGGGGGTTTCGCGGCGATTTGTTGGGTAAACAATTAATACTTTGTCCCCCTCCCCCGGTTTCCACACAAGAACATAGCCTGGCTGGTTAGGGTTAATAAGCTACACTCACTGAAGATAATTGTATTGAGTTTGCTGATTTTCCAATCCTTGAATAGGTTGAAGGCAGTAGCGTAGCCAGGGGGGTGCAAGGGGGGGCAGAGTGCCCCCCCTGAAAAATAATTTGACCGGGAAATCGGGAAGGCAGTGGAAAATCGGGAAGGTAAATGAAGGGAAAGAAAGGGAGAAAAGGAAGGAAAGGAAAGGGAAAAAAGGGAAGGAAAGGGGGAAAAAAGGAAAGGAAAAGGCAGTAGCGTGCACAAAAGGGGAAATTTGGCGGGTCCATTTTTTTTTGTAGCAGGACTTCGGCTAAATAAAGAAAAATGTTATAGAGAAAACTGATGAGAACCCGGAGGATTGGCCAAAACTGTGGTGTGTTTTGTATTGCGCGACTTTTTGAGTGTGCGATTTTTTTTGGACCGTGCGATTTTTTTTTTGGACCTCCCCCCCCCCCCCCCCCCCCCCGGGTCGAACTGGTGCTCACCGGGAAAAAATACCTTTGCCCCCCCTGACAAGTGACCCTGGCTACGCTACTGGTTGAAGGTTAAAATTAAGGTAAGGATTAGGGCCAGAGTTAAAGGCATATTATGTGATCTTTTCCAAGTAGCGCCCTCTATCATTGATTTTTACTATGAAAGCAGATTTTCTTGTAGATTAGCATTTTTGATCATAAATCATAATGATCTATTAAGTTACAGATCGACACGATTCCTAACTACTTTAAAATCATAGTTTGAAAATAGATTGTACCGAGCGGTACAATCTATTTTTTCAAAATTTTAAGAATCATATCGCACTGTAACTTGGAATTTATTTATGATTTATGATCAGAAAAGTAAATCTGCAAGAAAATCTGCTTCCAATTTTTTTCTTCTCAAGGATTGAGGGCGTACCCTGGAAAAGATCACATAATATGCCTTTAAGGTTAGGGTTTACTCGGTAGGGTGAAATTTGAAATGTAATGCAACCATCGCCTCACTGAAATACAAATTTTGTCGCATCAGAAATTTAGATGGTTGAAATATAAATCACATAATACTTGTATGGGTCAAGATGGCAAAATCTGTACTATTCAGATTTTGGTTGGGAGCTTTGCAAGTTGCATGATGTGTATTTGTTTGAAACTGCATTATTTTGTTGGCTGATAATGGACTTGCTGTCATGGCAAGATATATTATCTTGTCAAGTCGACTACACAAAAAGTAGATGTGATCATGGTGTGATAGGTTATCTTGCCAAGTCAACTTCACAAAAGGTAGCTGTCGTCATGAGATATATTATAATGCCAAGTCGACTTCACGAAAAGTAGATGTAACGAAGTGCCAGCTTAGGCCAAGAAAAAAAATCGGTGTCACATACCCCGCGTGCATAATGTGGAGTCAGTATTGTCACATAGCCTTTTTTGGCTCCGAAAGAGCAACAACAAAAAGTGGGCCAAAAACACAATTAAAAAAAATCAAAAAATCCCTATGGTCATCTGCCAACCTTAATAGTCCACACAGAGTGCAGATTTGAAATGGAGTTACCCATGCAGGTAACTCTATTTGAAATTCACACTCCCTGTAGAGAATATTAATGTCTTCCATAGTGGATTTCAAATGGAATACTAGCTTCTGCTGTATGGGATCCATTTGCCACCACGGATATCCAACGCCTAGAAATGGTACAGCACAGAGCTGCTCGTTTCGTCACCAAAAACTATAGCAGGGCGAAAGGATCCATGACTCAGATTTTGAAACAACTTGCATGGCCAACACTGGAACAACGTAGAAAACAAAGTCGCCTGATCAATATGTTCAAAATACAAAACAAATCTATTGCCATACCAATTCCCGACTATATTCAACACCAAACCGTCAGTAGCACAAGACAGTACCATCCGGCAAAGTTCCGAATCATGAAAGCCAACAAGAATGTATATAAGTATAGTTTTTTCCCACGTACCGTATCAGATTGGAATGACCTCCACCCAAATGTTATAAATGCAGTCAGTACCCAGGGATTCAAAACAGCTGTTTCAAGTGCAGTTTAGGGTTTTATTCTCCATCTTTTGTGTCAGTTTTTATTCTTGATTAACTTAACTTGTGCCATTACATTGTTTCTCAATTAGATATTGCTTATGGCAACATTATTGAATATATAATAGATGTAGATGTAGAGTAGAATCTCACCATGACGACTTATTAAGGCCAGACAACTATTAGTTGATGTAGTGCATGTTAGTTACTCATGGTTACTGGTTCAAGCCTTGGTCCATACATCCGAATTATAATACTGCCACAGGCTTGTTGGGAATTGGGGCCTTGCAGATCTTTATCTAATAAACACATATAATAATTCACACTGAGACACACTTGTATGTTTTGATATCACTTTACTTACATCATTGTTTTGACAGAGACAAAAAGCTGTTATTACACAGACTAAAACAGGTTGCATAAGTACAAAAAACAGGGTTGAGGCAGTAGAAAGGGAGGTTAAGTTACGTCTCTATGTAACATGCTCTAGTGACTTAATTGATATACTTAACTCATCATATTGATGAGTTGAACGGATTCATTCAAATTTGTGACCATGATTGAATTGTGACTTGAATAATGATATAACTAAACTCTATCTTATTGATTTCAAATATTACCTGAAAGCAGAGTGACCTAATGTTGAGATATAACTTTCAAGAGTCACATATTGTTTTTGAAATGTGACTTGAAGAAAGAGGACTCAATGTTCAAACATCTTGATTGGTGTTTCAAAATAATTCATCTCAAGACCAAACTTGAGTGAGTCAGCAACAATATATACATGGATGATGTATTAGCAGTTTATACGCTGCTAATGTGTACATTGTTTGGAATTGTTACTTGAAGAAAAGTGACTCAATATCGAAAGTATCTGGATTAATTCTTAAATACAAGTCAAGTTGATAACCAATCTTGAGCACTAATCTTCAAAGAGTAAACTCAATCCTCTCAATGCCTTTTATCACTGCCTAATAATATTTGCCCATACAAAACACTAACGAGGTAGAACAACACAAGGTAGATTGTCTAATCTAGAGATAGATAAAGAAAGTAATAAGGTACTATATGAAACTCCCATTCCAGCAGGATTCATCACAAATTGTTTAATGTTTCACGATATTTTCCACAATATCACTGATATTGAGTGATTTGTTGAGGTGTTTAAGCCATAGGCCCCCAGGGGCCACTCATGATAACAGTTGTAATCATCCATGTGAATGCAATCTTAAAACAGATTTGCCAAGAAAGAAGAAAGTGACCCTTAACAAGGATTTCGCTCAACGAATCTTACTCTAAGCAAAGGATACAGGTCCTCAGGACTGAGTTTAGACTGAAATTAACATATAAGGTAATTGTGTCATTCAGTTTTGTATGTAAATTTGTCTTATTGGCGTAACTAATTTGGGCTATTTTCACAATGATGACACATGACTATTAGCCCAATCTACCATTAAGCATGGATTCAGAAAAATACACCCTTATTCTCTGAAATTTGGGATTTTGATCCCTTTAGCATGGGCCTGTGTTGTGAAAAAGCACCCTTAATCCGCGATTTTGTAGATGATTACAACATTATACCCGACTGCCCCTGGTATAGGCCCTATCTATGATAGCTCCCTTATGCTAGGTTTGTGCTTTGTAAGTGCACACCTACCATACACAAATATACAGAAATACTACATGGCAGCTATTACAGATCTTTAACCCCCTGGGGTCTACCTGTCTATCTTACAGTGGTTCTGATTGGTTAATAACAAGATATACTCATTTGAATAACCAATTACGATACAGCTTTTAAACTATTTCACCCCGATCTTTATCAGGGATACAATTATTTAAACAATGTCTCTGATTGGTGCAATAAATGATGTATCCATCTTTCTGACCAATCGGCCGGTAGTTCTCAGGGGGTTAATCTTTGCACATTTACAATGAGGTGCATGCAATTCCTTGTCTGTAGATAGTTGCTTTGCATTATTTTCAATGAATATCACAGGTTCAGCATATAATAAGCTTAACATACTAAATATATAACCGACAGCTATTGCAATAGGACCTACTGGCATTAAATTAAACTCTATACATATATTTTATTGAATTGCAAATAATCACAGTTGATGTAGATGAGTTTGGGGATGTGAATCTTGAGTGAATACAACATTGTGTACGGTAAAATAGGGCAACACTTATTTTCACAGAAAACAGAGGTGACAGTACCCTGACAAGTGAATTTATATATGGGTTATTGACCTTTGTATTTGACAATGAGGCTATTGAATTTGATAGTCTGCTAACAAGAACTATCTCATGATTATTATCATTATTATTGCAATCAAAATATGCTCTTACATTTACATTTCTTACACCAAATGAAAACAATTTGAATCTATCTTTTTCACATGATATAATTTATCTTCCTTTAAGGGGCATGGGATACAAATCCAACAGTTAATTGATTAGAAAAACTATTCCATATCCCCTAATAGAATATACACTCTGAATTGAAGCCAGACTCATAGCCCAAATCTTAACACTTTCCACGCTGCTATTAGTTTTACCATTATACAAAACAGATCTTTCAGAAACCTTTCCCAATTTTCAAAGTCTATCTCAAGGATTAGTGAACCAATACTAGGCATGTTTTTACTAATATTTCATTGCATTTCTCATGGTGATTTCAAATATGGTAATGAAATTAAATAATTATGATATTTTTGAAATATTTGGTTAAATTTTGGAATGTCGTCTGCAGACGCCTGCCGCATGGAAAGTGTTAAGAGGATAAGAAGACAGTTAATTGAAAAATATGAACTTTATTTAAAAGTGTTCTCTGTCAAAAAATAATCATTTTGTTGAAATTTGGAAAAAGTGGAGCACAAATAAGTTACAGGTATTTTATTTTCCGAATGCGAATCGAATAAACCCAACTCCCAAAGCTGGCGTTGTCTAACTTCTGTAGAGAGTGTATAATACTCCATGAGCATTGTACTCTATGGAATATAAATTAATGTTTTGGTTTAAAAAATGAAAAATCTTGGTCGAGGTATTAGATTAGTTATGATTGCACAGTCAGATTACTGTTAAAATTCATAATGAGATATTACAAGATTTGACTTTGGATTGCTCTGTTGAAAACTACATCTTCACAATATTGTCTGTAAAATGTGCTGTTAAATCATCATACTTTTTGATGATCATTTTCATTGTATTTTTTGATGATCTTTTTCAAAATGTTGGTGAAAAGCCAAATTATTTATGCCACTGTTAGGTTTGATACTGTTTGGAGGGTGAGAGGAGAGAGCGTATTCATTTACCCAAGAGATCAATTAAGGGCACCGTTCCTCTTCCACTCACAGGTTATGATCCAAGAGCACAAATTTCTGACAATATCACAAAGGTACAGCTTATGATTAATATGCGACTTTAGAGTTTGTCTGCTGGAAGTGAACTTGTACCAATGATAGATCTCACAAAGAACTAGGTGTGTTCACATGATAAATCAACTAGGCCAAACAAAATAAAAAGTTTGTCTCAGAAACATTTTGCAAAAAAGCTAAGTGATGTGCGATTCTTTTAAAGCTATGAGGTTTGTGATTGTTTTTGTGGTTTTTTGTTGTTGGTTCAAGCGTACAGAGAACTTTTAATTTTTTTTTTTTAAAAACCACAAAAACCCCTTTGTCGCGTAGACCTACGTGCCGAAGCTAATTTCACATGCCCGCGGGCTTTTGAGACAAACCTTCTTTTTTGTTTGGCCTTACAACAAGCTCTATCTTTTGTTATGCATTTCCCTTGGAGATTCAGTGCAGTACAAACTTCCGGTAGATAAATTCAATACTAAAACAAATAATTCTTGATCAACGATTGACTTTAAAATGCACCTCGGAAACATGTACAAGTACAATGCAGACAAGTGTATACATAATTTGGTTAACTTCATTTTATGCTTAGTAAACGCACAGCACGCGTGTATGTGTCAAATTGATTGAGAATTGTTTGCTTTGATTATAGCTGCGTATCATTTTGATAATCAATTTTCAAATAAATCGGACAGCAATAGTAAGATGACAAATTCAATAGTCACTCAGTTTTTGCTGGATTTGGATTTAAAAAACCCAACATATATCATATTGCAAGCTAACTTACTGAATAATTTAAAGGTCAGCAACATAAGTCCTGTGTTTTTCATTCAAAGAAACTGTTTTCAAATTCATAAAGCAACCATATTTACAAGACTGAATTTTTAGTGTGGGCTGCATTGTATACACATTTTTGTATGTTACAATAGCAAGTGATACTATGTAATCTGCATTGGTCTTAACTCCATATAAACAAACTTGTTCCCCTTCATAGTTTGATCAGTTCAACATTGGCAACAATTACATCATACAATCATGTATAAGTGTGTAGGGGTGTCCGGGGGTGTGTGCGGCGCACTTTATACTATTATTATTATTATTATTTTATCTCAAAGTCAATACAATCGTGTATCAATGCCCATGGATGCGTGCCACCCACATCATACACGTGTGACCATTGCACTTCTCATAATGGGTGGACGCATATTTAAATCTTACTTGCAAATGCGGGGATTATTTGTGGGTGTCGATAAATACATGCCTCATAACTCTCGCCAATTTAGAACTGATCAAACTATATCAATATGTGTGAGTCTGGGTTAAATCTGTGGCATAGTACAGGGCAGTAAGTAAACCAGTAACGTCAACACATATGATATACATACGGCACACTGATCTAACCTGACTAAAACACAGTTTTCAGTCAGTATTTTCGCTTGACGTTTTGTTTTTACAATATCCTCTATTGAATGAGATATACTTAAACAATTTTTGTATACAACCCTGATTACTTGTAGTAGAAAGTAAAAACATTAAAATGAGGTACTTAGTGTGCGTCATAAACAAAGATTGAATGAAAACACAAATCTTTGGCTGTATATTATAATGAATGTTGATAGTGAATTGCGAGGATTACATCAAACAGGTGTATTTCTTACTCAGTTAAACCATTTTACAAAACACTTCCACCACATGGTGAGCTTGTTTCTCTGATTTTATGTTAAATCGGTTTTCTGTGGGATGGTTATGAAAGTGGTGATACTCACTATTGTAGTATGTTCTGTGTGAAATGGTTATTCAATATACTCTTTTGCTATGGAATTGTGAACAAAGAGTGTACAAGTTGGACAGTCTACATGGGTCAAAATAGCGCATTTCAGATACACTACCATATACATACAGAAAAGCAAGAATGAGAATTGAGTTGGAGAAGAAGGGTCAAACTGATGAAGATTTGTTCCTGTTTTGAAAAATAAGTATAATACAATGGCATCATTAATATTGGCAAAATCTTCATCAGTTTTCTCCCTTCTTTTCCAACAAAGATTGAATGAAAACGCAAATCTTTGGCTGTATATTATAATGACTATTGATAGATAATTGTGAGGATTACATCAAACGGGTATATTTCTTACTCGGTTAACCCATTTTACAAAACACGTTTCATTGTGTGAGGGTATTTTATGTGCATTGTCCACATTATTACGCTAGATGCCTAAACACAATCTACAAATCTAATTTGTAACATTTAAAAAAGAAAAGAAAGACAAACAAACATTTATTACATTTTACAACTCTGTTTTCTTGAAGAAAACAACACACTTTTTTAAGCTTACAGGTGAAATATGCTCTAACATTTGAGTTGTGAAACAATCAATATTTACAAAAATATGCAAGGTTTACTATTTAGTCTGACAATGTTCCATAAGTATTACAAAACATTGCGGATCAATCTAAGAAAATATTTCAGTCATTTCTCTATCAGTGAACATAAAAGATATCGAGTGTACTGTGGAAATATGTAGGATTTAATCAATTCTTAAGTCATTAAAAATGTTCTGAAAAAACATACACAAAAATAGGCATCAGCTCAAATACGCCTGTTCACTAGGGCTGTGAGTATCATAATCAATAATGCTACATTTTGTGATTGGGTCCTTTTGACAATGGGCTCTTTAGACATTTACCAGAAGGCCTAAGTGGAGAGAACTTGACATGAATTTACCTCCCGAAAAAAGGTTTTGCCAATGAATTGAATACAATTTATTTTGCCTGGCTTTTAACTTAAGAAATATGCTTTAAGCTTTTGAGATTCCACATCATAGCTTTTTGAATTTATATTTACTTAAATGTGTTAAAATATTTACTTCTCTACATCAATTAAGAAGGGGAACAAACAAACATTTGTGGAAATTGCCTAAATCCATCACCCTAATCAGTGCCCATTTTTAGATTGGTATTTTGGGGTTATGGTGAAAGTGGATAACATACCCATTTATAATTTAATCAGTTCCAAATTGGCAAGAAATATTCTGTTTTTATCTCTCCACACACAAAAGTAATCCAAGCGTACGAGGGCGCTTATGCATCATGCATAGTGCCCCCGCATCCATCTGTATTCATTCCAGCTGTAAGGAGGCTTCACCAATTTGGAGCTGATCAAACTATCAGAGTCATCAGGGCAAGTTGAGGGGGAGGGGGCACTAATTAGGGTGCATTGGATGGCTCTTAAAGTACGCAACTATTCAACTGTGAGCTGACATAATATACAGCAATACTTGTATCATACAAAATAACAAACATCTTTTTTGCTGGCCGAATACATATACTGAACTAAATATATACAAAATATGTATACAATAATACTACTACTTCCTGTCCAAATATGAATGGGCGAACAACAGCCATCAAAAATATACCATCTACATAATACTAAAATCAGTTTTAATTTATAAAAAGAAAGAAAATTGCAACTAGACATGAGGTGATAGTGTCCCAGTGGGCCCACTCAATTGATCTGTACACATGTTTGATCACAACTCATATTTTGATGAAATGTGTGAATAAACTCCATTCTATCTTGTGTACCAATGCAGGGTTGTCTCCACGCCGGTCGGGTGTAGCCGGCACTCACGCTGGCCGACCGGCACTAAAAAAAAACACTGTCACTTAATTTTTAATTTGTTTTTTTCTTCTATTCTACATGGATAAAATCATTAAACTGCCTCATAAAATTAGCCGGCACTCAAATTGCCCTGGAGACAACCCTGTACCAATGTGATATCAACCCTATTTCAGTGATTATTTGGTGTGTGACTCTATTGAGATGGTGTATGTATTTGCTTGATCAAAGATGTGCGTCTATCACTGGTTTATGCACTGCTTGAAATACACTAAAGTCACATCAGTCATCAAGTGGGTGGTATGGAGTACACTGTGAGCATTTAACACTATTGTACCACTCCCCCTAAAATCACATTGTATTGAATCGGTTTGGTCTTGATTTAATCCAAGCAATGGAAGCAATTGTTTTAACCAAAAGAGAGAGATAGAGAGCAATGCTCTGCCTGTCTGAAGGCATTGGAGCTGCAAATGCACAGGTAGTTTTGTACCCGGGTACCAAATTGATACTAGTTGTCCACTAATTTCTTCACACATTTCTTCAAAATATTCAATATCAGCTCCTTAGAATCAGTCTGATTATAGTTTTCAAACCAATTTGTGTCAAAAATCATATCTTTCTCCCACTGCTTGTGAACAGACTTAAATTGAAGTGCACCCAAAGGGAAAACAACTTATATATGCACAGTAAATGTTCTTTATGACATACATATAAAACATTTTACTAGCTTTTTATAATAATGTGTATTTTGTACAATTTGTTCTAGCGATACGACTGGTTTAATGTTTGTGTTCTCTGCAAACTTATAAATTCTACACACAAAAATAGCTATCTCTCCTACTACACTCTATTTGTCTTCCTCTGGACAGTGACGTAACTTTTCAGGCGCAGCATTTACGCCCATGTATGTATCTTCTGTCTGTCTTCCAGTCGGCACACGTTTATGTGCTGCACTTAGTAGAATATGCAGTTACGACAATATAGACTATACATGGTACATGATTTTTACACAGGCAAACAACAGATCAAATTAATTTTTGATGGGTTATAACAATATTGTCACTTGGGTGCAATTCAGACTTGTTTTATACCAGAAAATATGCAGATTCACCTTTACTTTTATAACTAAATTGTGCCAGCAATATCTGTAACAACTATATTGCACTAAGGCAAATATCAATTTTTACCAAAGGTGTATAATTGCTTCTGATGGGAACCTGATTCTTACTTCAGACCCTAATTTTGCACCCACTGATCATAACACCAATGAAATCTAGAGAGGTCTATCTATAATCATAATCAAAGTGAAATGAAAATATTGCTGAACAATCATCTATTATAATCAGGCTTGGAAATAGCACCCGTCCATAGCGGGTAACTTTTGCATTGGGCTGGTGTATATCCTAAAGTACCAGACCGACTTGCTGGTAAATTCTTTTTAAACTCTCAGTGGCTGGCGGCATTTCTGGCGGGCAGGTATTTTTTGTGAGTTATTTGCCTGACTGGCTGGTTGAAGAAACCTGAAGTTCTAGCCCTGATTATAATGCAAAAAGACATTGGTTTTATGTACCTGGTGGATTAACCAGCAAGACAGATGGTAAATAGTGTACATAGTGTCCAGGTAAGCATCAAGTCTTTGTTGAAATAAACTCCATCATATCATAGCCAAAGAACAATTAATTCTACCGTGTGATTGATGTATGTCTGGGAACTTTAGTGTCTACACTTAATCCAAGAGTTGCTCTAATATTGCAACGACTATCTAAACTAATTTCAATATCAATGGGATTGTTCGTTTGCTCATAAGATATTACCATAAATATTTCAATGTGAATTGTTTATCTACAATTTTAGATATGATTCACCAATTAAGTTGTTCTTTACACAGATTTGTGAACAATGGTGCAATTTTACATAAATCTTGCATTTAGGCTGATTTTATGTGTTTGGATTTCATAAATAAGTTGCCACTTACTGGATGCATGTTTCGGACACAATAGATTACCAAACAGAATGGATTGATCAAATCTACTATCCCCCCTGAGCACTCCCTGCCTATCTAACAGTGTTTCTGATTGGTTAACTTCAAGATATACTAATTTGAATAACCAATCAAACCAACTGCTTCTAAAATATTTCACTCAAATCTTTATCAGGGATACAATAATTCTAACAATGATTCTCATTGGTACAACAACGTATGTATCCATTTTTCTGACCAATCGACAGGTAGTTCTCAAAGGGCTCTGGTTTACTGTGACATTATAAAACACTCAACAAGTATGCAAGAGAAAATAAAAAACTAGAAACACTAAACACTGACTGTAAAATACAAAATGCAACAACATCAATTTGGCACAATGTTATATATCTCAAGCACCAGAGAAACTAAAAAATAATAAAATCATTTGGTTTGATTGTTCAAGACAAAGCCTTTTTACTCTTTTTTTCTTTCATTCCCCTTTGGCAAAGTGAGTTGTATGAGATCATACCATTCTGCCCGCATAGGATTTACTGATTGAGATTATATTACCTGGAGTTGAGGACACCCTGTATTTTAACCGCTATAGCCTAGGTCGACTATATATCAAAACCAAGAGGCTTGAATTTGAAAAACATTTTGATTTCTGAGATGTGAATACTAATTTAAAAACAAAACAGTGTTTTTCTTTGATATATTCTCTACATTAAAAAAAATCCTAGCTACTACGCTCTAGGCTTGCACTCTTCACGGATATAACCGCAATTTAAAAATAAACACCCAATCATACGGGTGTACAACACTAATATGGCACAGAGATTCTATACACATAAAAAAAATTCACATTTTGGGAACAAAATAAATACATAAAAATGGCTTAATTACCATTCTAGAAATGTTGTTTTAACTACTCCATACTACATTACCAAACAAACATATACAAATCCATTTGTACAATGTGTTGATTCTGCCGGAATACATAATATATATATAATATCGATACAGGATGCATGGCAGTGAGATGATATATATCTATAATCTATATGAGGGCCGTTCATAAAGTTCTACCTCCAACCCTCATAACTTGATACTACAAGTATCAACCCCCTTACAATCTATTGATACATTCAAAATGTATGCGAGATACAAGGCTATACTCATGTTATTTTAATGAAATCTGTATTAGCCAAGTGATAAGACTGATGGTAGAACTTTATGAATGAACCTCATAGATTTCTCTTTTTATGAAGGAATGGATGTATATCCCATAAATTTACATCCTCCTTCATAAAGTTGAATAGTTATTTTGAATCCACTATGATCTATGCCTGCAACCATACACTATAACCCCTGAAGTATGAATATGACACCAGAGTGTATTCCAGTGCGAATCTAAGGCAAATTGTTGTGTTGCCCTCAAGTGCCAACAATTTTGAAATCGGGTCAGTCATTTTTTGGTTTGCTGTAAAACATTAATGACAAAAAATGGCTGCCGTGGCTCATGTCAAGACAAAATTGGTAATGTTGATTTTACTAATGTTTCTAGTGTGATAATAGTGTAAAACTATTTACTCAAGCATACTTACTCATTTCAAGCATAATTTTTGACAATTTAGGTAAAATTTAAAATCTAAAGAAATACAAATGTGACCCTAGTTTTTGAAATGTTAGGGTCGGTCGCCGAGGGCAACACAACAACCCACTTTGTCTTATGGACTTGCAATATCAAAACAAATCCTGCCAATGGTGCATTTCAAATTGCACCTATTTTACACTGATGTCTAATTCATACTTGAGATGGACTATAGGGTATAGATAGTTGTGTGACTTTGGTTGTGATGATTGGTCACTTGTGTTCACATATTGAACTCTACTCTTTATTATAAGCCCATGCTACACACAATGTACAAAAGGGAGCTGCCACTTTTATACCAAGGGGTTGAAAGGTTTGTATTCGCTGTTCCTTTTTTGGACAAAATGCACACACATTCCCTGAATAAAAATTATCAATCTTATTTTGCCAATAATGTAAAACTGATGCCCCTCCCCTATATACCCCCCCCCCCTTGGTTTAAATTGACTGCTCCCTATATAACCAAATTTGAGGTAGGAATTATCTCCTGAATTCATTTCTATTTTCATCTAGTCTTCTCCCAACATAAAATAAGGGGAAACTCACTAATTCCAATATTGAAATAGCTCTTACTGACCCTCACCAATGTTGACAGACCTTGATTCACAATAAGCATTGCAATTAGTGAGTTGCCCCTCCCTGCAAGCTGCAATGACTAAACACAGCTCTAATAAATACTTGTACTGGCATGTTGTCTACTCTTACTAATGTTTGCTGTAGAATTCTACATACTAAATAAACACACATCCTATGTTTACATGGACATATTTTTCTCCTTGAATAACAGTTGACAAGCAAAACACCTTTCATCGGGAAAAAGGCCATATATATATATAAATTTGCACAACAAAGAAGTTTAACTTAACACATGAACTTATATGAGCATGGTGTGAATATTAATACTTCAACCCCTCAGCTTTCCTCACAGGCATGGGCTAAGGAGATTGATAATAAATATTAAATATGCAAAATATATAAGTATCATCTTGGTAAGATGGGTTTGATTCTGTTACACTGAATACTAGTTGCAGTAGACCCTGGGGTTGGGTGCTCAGCGGATAATATCCGCGAAGACATTTGGATTCGACAGAAAGGCACCCGACACCATGAACAGAGATGAGGGGCCCACTTTCTTAGTCAGAATACAAATTATTCCATTTTTAAATCCATTTTTGATTAATCAATGGATCTCCCCATGATTTTGTACACAAAATGGCTCACCATATTTAAGAAAAAAATATTATCAAGATTTAAAAATATAAATTCACTGCATACTGTGGTTAAAGATGTAAACAGGAACTGATTATGTTGAGTAGTATTGATTGTTGTGAATAATGATCTTGTATAAATTAGTGAGTTATGTGACATTAAATGCAAGAACAGACTGAACACATAAACGGAAAAATCAAGGTCAGAAGTTCGCCAAAGGGTGCAAGAATCCATTTAGATTCTTTCAAATAGTGTGTTAGACAGATCATCCACAAGAATCAACTTGGATTCCCACAACTTGTCAGGCAGGAATCTCTGCGAGAATGAATCCTTGGATTCTTCTTGAAATTCTGACCCTGCAAATTTTTACTGTTAATTCATTTTAAGCTTGAAGGAGCTTTTTTGATAGCTCTCTAGGAATAAGAGTATTTCAGAGAATAAACACATACCACTGATCTACAGTGTCATTTCACAGGCATCAATTTGAATCGTGAACCTAATCTCCTCAATCCTTCAACTTCATCCACCTTCCCCTGGAAAAAATAGGTCAAGATTCATCTTTTCCAGTAATGTATCAGTTGAAGATTTACTTAGTGCAATTTGTTTTTTACATTAAGATATTGGAAACGTTGAATTAAAAGGGCACTGAGAGATTGCACAGAGGGTTGAATGATGGCGCTAGATAAGAATTCACTCGGTGCTGACTCGTTGTGATCTACAGAGATGTAAGTCTTCCAGAATTTTTTTTAATTTTTAATTTATTTTTCTTCAAAAATTAAGCCAAGGAATACCGCCATCCATAAAGCAGCACAAAATGCAAGTTTTTAAGTCTAATTTTCAAGTTTTGCATTGCTTTATCATGATATTCAAAACTCTTTCTATGAGTACTGAAAGTGTATGAAAAATGATATTTTTTAGCTTAAAATGGCAAAATTTTCTTAAAGGGGGCTCTGCCCCCTTGGACCTCCGCCAGGGGCTCTGCCCCCTGGACCCCCGGTATACGCCTCGCCTCCGGCTCGGGAAAAGTTCAGGGAATGGATCAGTACCCCACTTACATCCCTGGATCTATCAAAATGACCAAATCATGAAATTGTACATGATAGACTGTGAATTAAGGTAAACTGTTTCAGATTTGTAGTTAGTATATATGCCATGCCTCAGTATTACATAGGTGCAAAAAACATTTCCAGGAAAATTGAGGGCGCACTCCCATAGGTATGTGCCCCTTTAAAGGTGAAACTCATTCACAGATTTGTCTCTCCGAAATTTAAATGAGTTCAAAATTCACCAAATCAAGAATATAACTAGGCAAATCTTAGGCATCTAATCTTTGACTATCATTAAGGAGGCTAGGTTTGAGATTCACACTGTTGCCTGCATTACACAGTACACACTCAATGATTTAAATAGAAAGAATACAGATGAATACAATTATTACCACATCAATTGACTTAAAATGTGCTGTGATATCAATTTCTTACAATTGGAAAGTTTGAATAACTTTGATCATCAAAGAAACATACCCAAAGGCTGAAGAATAATGGGATGTCTTTTTTGTTTTTTGTTTTACAGAGACATAATTATGTTAGTTAAAAACGACCCAAGCTCAGTCATTCTTCTGTTGGCAGGGTAGTTTGATATGAAAAAATAAACAAAGTCTTTTTGATTTTAGGTTTTTTTGTCAAATGATATTTAACAAAAACACATATTTCAGGAAAAGTTAGGGCAAGTCAAAATCTTATGGGTGCCATTTATCCATCTAGATCCAGAACCCTTTAAGCGCCCAATTAATGCTTTGAAAACGTTTCGTGGTATAACCAAAGTAGAATTGAAACAATTCTACTGCAGCATCCAATGAATACAGGTTCTGTACAAACAGTCAATTTGTTTAGAGTTATCGCAACTTTTTCTTTCATTCCAAAACAGTTACTTGAAATCATAGTTTTAGTATAGCCCAAAATAATTAAGTCTGGAAATATATAAAAGCTTTCACAGAACCAATACGCTGTTGGTAGGCTACACTCTTATCAATTTGTTTTATTTATTATAGACAACAAACATTCATGATTGATTAAACGAGCGATAAAAAAGAAATATCGAGGTAGATTCCACAAAAACAGTACAAACATGTTTGCGTTTCTTAAGCCTACATTACAGCGATTTGGATCATTTTGAAAAGAAAAAAGGATGGGTATAAGTGAAAGAAGAATTTTTTCTTCTTTTTAATTAGCCTTTAAATTGCCCAATTTAACATGAGCATTGTAACTGTCTATTTCACTTTCACTTGACAGTAATGTCACTTAACAGATGCACCAATTACACATGATTGTATTCTGCTGTTTTTTACTGTGTATGCCTTGGGAGTGCACACCAGGGTTCTCGTAACATTGCGTTTTCGCGTCTGGGGACGCAATATTTTTGCTGAAAACGCAGTACCTTTTAAACTGACTCTTTATTGCGTCCATCTGGACGCAATAATTTTTAATTGTGTGTCAAGATAATTTTGTACGTGTAAGCTTACAAATATCAGTTTTCGTGACGATCCGAATCAAAGTATACTTGGTAATGAAATACTAAATATTCTCGGTCTTTCTTGTACAAAACTCCCGACCATCATCCATGCATGGATGATGTTTTCACCTCATCTACAAATGTTTTCGTCGTGTCCCTAGTCGTCGTTGAATGCATACATCGTCAATACAGTATGTGTACGGCCAATTTTCAAGAGAGACTAACACGTGCGTATTGCGTAATTTCTTTTTCTTCTCGCTATTTTCCGTATCCGATTCCGAAGTCACAATTCGCAAATTACATTTTTGACTTGGACCCCATAATTTCTTCTCGGACCCCATAATTTTGAGAATTGGTAGATTATGGGGTCCAGTGGACCCCATTATATTTTTACCTAACGAGAAGCCTGGTGCACACATGTTTATTCGCTGCTATGTGAAAGACACAGTGACGTCATTTCCTCGTGGAAGTGAAATAAACTATAGCTACTTCTCTTGTCTTAAGTACACACTTGCCAGGAATACAGTTATCAAGGTAATTGATTGACTCTCTGAAGACACAGCCTTATTATCAAAGTTTTGTTTTGCTTGCCAAGGAAAAAGCAAGGTTTTACGAATCTTTCTCTAATCGCCCTTACAATCACAGCCAGCATAATTTCATTTCCATGGGCTAAGTTCAATGATCCTATACATAGTTATGCAAAGTTTGTTTTAGTGCTTTTTTAATGAGCTTGTTACTGTTTGGGTTCCAGACATACCAAATATTGATAACCAGTTGATATCATAAATGTACACGGTTTTGCCAAAGAGAAACCCTTTTATGGCAAAAGGATGTATCTTATATGTGCTTTCCTCATGAAATACTTCCCTTTTAACATGGAGTGTGTTAACTTGGTTCAATAGTCCTCAATTAGGAAAAGGTTTTACCACTACATGAATTTTGGAGAAAAAAGCTAACTTTGTTCATGTTAAAAGGAAGTATATTGTTAGGAAACTACATATATAAGATCCATTCTTTTGCCATAAAAGGGCTGAAATACCTCTGCATTTGAAGTAGGATCTGATGAAGCATGTCAATCAGAATTTTAATAATTATTTATTTTGGTCATATAAATTGGTCAGATTGTGCTATGCAACATAATTAACAAATCAAATGTTATTTTCATTATTCAGAAGTGACCACATTTACATACGCCTTTAGGTATCTGATAATAAATACTATGGTGATTGTTTTTGCCATGTTGTATGTATAAAAATATCTAAATCTGCACTCATTGTGCGCCTTGAAAATTACCAAACAAAATGTTGATGTTTTAAAGGTAGATGTTCCGATTTTCAACTTGAAGTTTTCTATTCTACATGAAAGGTCATCCTTAAAAAAGTCGTGTTCCAAAGTTTGAGTTGCATAGCTCTAATGGTTCTTATTTTAGACGCACAAGATGCTGTGAACTGTACCCATTGAGTAGTACACAAACTATATCGGTGGTTACCACCATTCGCGGTAATTCAACGTTATTTCATCGATTTCTCCGTAATTATACCGATTTAGGCCGTCAAATTTCAGTATGATGATGAGAAAAATACGAGCTTTCATATGATATGAAGATCTCCGTATGTTTGAAATAATTCTGTGTTACGAAAATGTGATCGGGTCATCTACCTTTAACATGCATAGATCCAAAGAATACTAAGACATAGGAGCTGCACAGTGACCAAGGCCAAAGTCCGTTAGTACTCGGCCTGTGTATAGATCATTGAACCAAACCCATAAAGATGAGGCTGTCTTAACTAACTTCAAAATCTGGCTCTTTGCGAAAAATACCTCCCCCCAAAACAACATGATATTGTTAACATAAAAACATTCTAACAATAATTTTCTAACAATAGCAGTAATTCTATTTCAGCTTTTCAGTACTCACAAGGGACAGCCTAGCTGAATGGTACATGGCTTTGTTTGGTCTTGAGAATAAACTGGCTTTTGATGTGAGTTGGGACGTGCCAAACTCAACAAAATCAAGCCGACTTAATTCAAGTACCAAATAACAGCTTACATGATTGCTACATAACAAACATTGCCTATCACTAATACAAATAAGCTTACCATCCTCCATTCTTTACCTGTCTTGACTACTCACTGTCCAAACCTCGCTGCTTTTGTTTCATTAACTTCTCTGTAATACTGAAGATATTGGCCCGTTTTTTCCCGCCATTGGCTTTCTCTTTTCCTCCTTCTGACGACATGCTGGTTACGCTGAGATCCAAAGTGGATTCGTTTTCATCTGAGGTGTCTTCCATTGCTACCTCTCCCCCTCCTTCCATCACTTCGCTCAGTTGGACCCCATTATTGTCTGGTATAAAGGGTTGCGCAGCAAGCAACCGTACAGGCAAGGGAGATGTAGGTTGAGGTTGAACTGTGGTGAAGGTTTGGTTATTCAGCATATCAGTTGTAATGCCGCCGCCTTGATCCACTAAAACCTGATTGAGATGGTCTTTGAGACTAAGATTAGTGGCGGTTTGATTCGGACTAAGCACCACCCTCTGAAATAGTGGGGGCGATTGTACGAAGTTGTTGATTGGCTGCGAGATGATCGCGGGATTGAAGTTGTAAACCTGTGGCTGGGATGTTGCCACGTTGATGAGTTGAGGCTGTGAGTTGTTGGTACCAGACTGGAGCAACAGGCACTTCGCTTGCTGCAAAACATTGAGAGGTTGAGTCATGATGTTATTCGGCTGGTTAGTTTTGAGCAGGGACCATGATTTGACGATGAGAGGCATTCCAGAATTTACCTTAGCCTGTCCCAGGCCATCCTGCTGAGGTTGGATGTTGAGAATTGAATTACCGGCATTGATGGTGTTGCACTGTGATGTAGTAAATTGGGGGACAAAACTATATGTCGTGACCGGCGCCGCTGGGGATTGGGTGATATTTACCACGGATGAGGGCACTGTAACTATAGGAATGGATTGCTGCTTCATGGCTGGTTTAATGATTGATGAATTGATGACCACAGGACGATTGGCGTGTTTCTTGGACTGTTTGGTGATGACTTGGATTGGCTTTCTATGATGATGATGATGATGATGATCCCCACTAGATTTGTCTGAAAAAAATACACAAAATACATATAAAGCAATTCCTCAGAATGTATATAAAGGGTTTAGTGATGGTTCATTTAGAGGACATTTTACATTTTGAATATTGGTAATTATAATAATCACTAGCGGGATACCCTCGCTATGCTCGGGTCTCCGCTAGATGAGCAAACGAGATCAATGAGTTTTAACTTGAGTTCATGAGTTGTCAATTGCTGGAAAACTTGAGTTCATGAGTTGTAAATAAATTCTGGTGGAATATAATTATAAAACGAGGCACCTCAGGCGGTATGTGAAACTCGGCGCTTGATAGGCATACTTCCCAAAATGGGCAAAAGAAATCTGCGGGTTCTGTATTTGAAGCGACCCCGTCATGTCCACATTATGTTTAACATGTTTAATTACCTCATGCGTTATACCAATTTATATTTATAAATCTATGGTTATGCCACAATACTTTATTAACACCTACATCTGAAACCACATAGCCCCCTCCCCCCACCAAACCAGGTTGATTTATTAGCCCCCACCCAACGGTACTTATACCACATCACTATTATCATAACCCTCCATAACCATTTCCTATTAACCCCTACTTCTCCATCCGCATTATGTCATTAACACTCCTCACTCGGTCCCGTGGATTGCTTGGCATATATGCCAACTTTCTTCATTAAACCCCATACCCCACCCCCCCCCCCCCCCCCCAAAAAAAAAGAAGAGAAAGTAAAGAAATCAGGTTGCTTTATTAACTCTCACAAAACGCTACTCATACCACATCACTATACATCCCTAGGCCTATCCTAAACCATTTCCCTCACAGTTCGTCAATCTTCAGGTATTGACATTTGAACTTTATTGGAATAGGAATACTTACTTTGTGCGGCGTTCTTTTTGCCCACCCTGTTTGACCAAGTTGCACTGATATCCTTGATATGCGGCCCAAAGCGTATCATCTGAGGATGAGGCGGAGGATGTGTATGGCTTCCTTGTGTTACAATAACACGACCCGTATCCACTAACACTACCGCCCTCGCTCGACAGGACGCTCGAAATTGACACCTACATCAAATAGAAAAAGGGAAAATACACAAAGTTTGATAACTTAATGGTGATATTATGATAAGGCAGTTCAAAACGTCTTTAAAAACTCATTTGACTCAGGATGCTTTTTACTAATGTGTAATTCGCTGCATTTTGGCCTATAACGTCTAAATGGGAACATATCTTGCGCCTAAGATTTTATAGAAATAATGAGAAAAATATGGGTTTGTTTTGATATCAAAATATGTTGATGTGAAAAAAATCTTACGTGATCGGAACATACACCTTTAAAACTAAGTAAAGTCACTGTCATAATACTTTGGACGAAATTCAAGCTATTTTACGCGAGCATGATTTGTTGTTGTTTCTGGGGCTGCGTCCAAACTGCGTCCAAATTTGTGATGCGCACGAACAATTATGTGAGCATGCATGTGGTGACCATGACCAATCATTTTTGAATGCTTGTGGTAAGCACAGGGAAGTTACATATACGCACTTAAGAGTTTACGCACATACGCACACACGCATTGGTGGAATTTTGTCCATAGCATTATGACGCTGACTTTTTTACACACAAATACAAATTGAGTGAATTAAATATCTAACGTTATCAAATCTGTGAACATACACACAAATCTAGCATGTGGAAATAATAAGGCTAACAAAAAAAGAAAGTTGTGTTGCCCTCAGCGACCAACCCTAAAATCTAGGGTTGTTTTCTTTTTTTTTTTTCTTTTCTTTTTTAGATTTAAATTTTATTATAAGTGTCTAAATGTTACTATATCTTGCTTGAAATGAATAAGTAAACTTAGATAAATGTTTTTTAGACTCTTGTCACTCTAGAAACATTAGTCAAATTTACATATGGGCCTATATCAATTTTGTCTTGACCTAACCATATATTTTTCAGTCCAAAAAAAGAAATTGAAAACAATATTTTGAAGAAGAAAAAAGGATATTCGAACCGACTGACCCAATTTTAAATTTTTGGCACTTGAGGGCAACACAACTTATTATTTTGTTTGGCCTTACCAACTTTACATTTATATTATACATACCTGAGAAATATTTTGCCATTACAATCCCTATTCTTGATATAGATATACTCCTTGATATAGTATCCATTGCCTCTCCTAAGTCGTACTTCTCTGTACTCAGCTGTGACAGGAAGGGTGCTGTCAATGGTTGTTGTTGTTGTCGTCGCCGTAGTAATCATTGAGGGTGAACTAGGTGGCGCTGTACAAGGTAACATAGATTTGTCATAATTAGTTTGGGAAACATTGAATTATTGTCAATTTCTATTGGTTCAAATCACCATCCAACTGTGTGTGATAACTGAAACAGCTTATAAGGCCACACAAAAACGGTATGTTTCACATACATTTGGGAAAATAGTTATGTGATATGTGATTTTTTTAAATATATTTTTAGAAAGAAAAAAAAAGCTATGTTAATGGCAGAATTTAAACAAAAATGTATTGTGTTTTTGGCCCACTTTTGTTTTGTTTTGTTGCTCTTTCCGAGCCAATTTTTTCCGAACTAAACCCCCTAATTTGGGCTCATCGAGTAGGGTGTGCGGCAATGGTGACTCCACATACTTATGAGCGTGGGGTATGTGCGACAGATTTGTTTTCCATGGCCTAATAATAAATAATACATATGCATCGGGCAAAAGAAAATACTGTGCATTAGGAAAAACACTCTATTTGACTGGCCGACAGACCTCTCAGATAGAGTTGGTTGTCGAACTTGTGATTTTTTTCTCCTTCAAAGTTTGTTGAAAAGTTTGACATTTTGGGGGAAATGTTCAAACATTTTCAAATTCTAAACATATGGGTCTGTCAGGTCAAAATAAGAATTACTTAGCATGTTAGTACTCAAAGTAAAAGATAAATTCCACAGAACATTAAAGGACACAAGACAGGTTTAAACAGAGTTTCAATTAAAGTTAATCCAAACCATTCTTGAAAGTTACATTTTGTGCAATGAGATTTGGAAATGGGGCCGGGGGGGGGGTACTCGGATATTTTTTGGTAGGGATGTGCCGCCAGCAAAATAATAAATTGACCCAAACATTTACCAATTTTCGGGGGGAAATTGACCTATATAATTGACCGATTTTGCTGAAATTTCTGTGAAGAACAGCAAAATTAAAGATTTTTAGACCCATACATTTACCAAAAATGGCTTTAAAAAGGGGTCATTCATTTACCAGACGGTTGAAAAATTGGACCATATTTGGAGACACACCCCGTAACATCATATCCACTAAGTGCCCAACCCCATGGGGTCCACCGGCACGGTGCTTCTGTTGGGATTAGGCATGGTTAGGGTTAATGGCTATCAGAACCTGAGGTATAAAATTAGTAGTTAGTAAATGATGTAGGATAGTATACAAATATATACTGCCATGAGAGACTCTGGTTAAAACTATGGGTCTGAGGTGACTGCAATAGTGCTATTTTGCAAGGGGCGCAGCCCCGAATAAAAATAAATAGCACTATTGCAGTCACCGAGGGACCATAGTTTTAATCCAGAGACTCGAAATAAAGGCATTATATTTGTTTTATATACGTCATTCATATATTTCTAGTTCCATAAAGTTCAAATAAAAAAATTATCCGGTAAGTTCCAATCTTCATCAGTTAAAAAGTTTTAAAAGTTCAATTCAAAGGCAGTGCATCGAACGATCGTCACGCTGCGCCCGGGGATATAAATCTTGCGCCCTCTAGCCGTAAATAGTACTTTTGGCAAAATTGCATGTTTATTTGACCCACTTTTAACCAATCCATGAACAAGAATATCTGAATGACGTATATAATATGTATTTTTTTCTAAAATTGAAGATCATCTATAAAACTGACCTGGTCATTCAGTAGCTGTTAACAGAGGAGACAAATTAGCCAATAAACTGAACTTACTTCTACAAAAGAGCTATAGACCATTTCAAATCCGCCGGTCAACGCCATTGTTGATAAAAAGACAAAATAGTCTCGTTCCATATTTTACTTTGCCGGTCAACGCAATTGTTGATAAAAAGACAAAAAAGTCTCGTTCCATGTTTTACTTCACATGGGTGTACGTGTGTATGTAAACATAGTAAATCACTAGGCGGACAACCAATGCTATGAATGCGATCAACTGTTTCGAAGAACGCACTACGCCCCTACTCACCTACTCCAGTTGATCTATTTGTCCGAAGATTTCCGATCTCAATTTGAAATGGTCTATGATGCATCCAACATCTTTGAACTTCATAAGGCAACCGACCACTCAGGGAGGGGGTATGAGCAGTCTATCATGTTGCTTAAGTATGTTGCAGTTTATCAACAAATTTTCTCCTTAATATTAATTTCTTCCACTGAAGGGCCAGGCTAGAAGGGTTCTAGGTATTAATTAGTGGTTACAGTTAGTCGTTAGTGCGGTCACTAAGAGATATAGGCGTTTTCAGGATCCCAAAAGATTCTCGTAGTTAATTCTGTTGCATTAGATTCTCAATCATTTGAGGTCCGTTGACATTAGTGAATGATAATCGAAATGATAGAAACCAGAAGTCTGCTGATTACCTTTTGTTACAAAAAACGATATAATCTATGTGTTTTGGAGAATGGTGTACAGTTTTACTACACACATTTTCATCCATGGATGCAATCATCTACCTCCAGAGTGTCTTACTGCATTCTTTCCACAATGATTCACATGTAAATGTCAGAAACCTTATCACCTTTGACTACTTTTTATTGGAATAAATGTGATGTTTTTTCCTTGGGAGAATTTTGCTATCAAACACGATGATTATATCTGGTAATTGTACCGGTTTGTCGAAAGCAAGAAAAATTGTTGTTATATTAGAAATATTTTGAAATATCCCGTATCCTTTTGGTTACCCAGTTCATGGGTTTTCCAAACCACAGTGCGTATTTCAGCCCGTGAGACTTGACAATGATAAAATAAGATGGGTGACTAAAACGCTTTTTGTGCGCGCTTATAATGACTAACTGGTTAGTACATGATGTAGATTTCTGTATACATTTCTTGCTGCTACCAAAAGAATTTCAGAGCTTTAAGCATTACGAGGGCAGATCAAAAAGTTCTGTCACTTGGCCCATGCTTCTGAAGATGGCCATAAAATTTCAAAAACTACAGTCACATTCCCTCAAAGTAGCTTCCCTTGATGTCTAAACACCATTTCATCCTCATCCTCCACTTCTCGAAGGATTGGCGGTACTCCAAAGTGGGGAATGTCTTCATCTCTGAATGAACGACTTTGGATCCTTGGAAAAGGTCTTCCATTAATCTTTGATTTGATTTTGGGAAAGAGCCAGAAGTCGCAGGCAGCCAAGTTGGGTGAGTAGGGTGGATGTTTCATCAAATGGATACAATTTTCTTCAAGGTGAGTCTGGGTGAGGTGAGCTTTGTGAGGATTTGTATTGTCGCCATGCTGCATTATTCGAGACAGTCTTTGTATGCTCCATTTCAAAGGCAGATAAGTAGCTGCAGAAATGGGCCTGGCAAATTCTATACAGGCTATATATCCCCAGTAATTTTACATGTGGTGCATGTGGTGAAAAGAATGACAAAACACAATAAAGCTGGGGCAGCCTTTGGTTTACAGAACTTACTGATAGTGATCCACCCTCATAGTAGTTAGTAAAAGATGTGGGTTTATGAGTAATTGTTTTTCTCATGTAGCTGGTGATTATGTCTTGTTAGTAGGGGTCTCTTTCTGGCTATTATTATATCAAGGACATGTTTTGACCATTCACATGATTTCTGAGTCATTGTTAGGCATAAGTGTATTTGTAAGTCTGAAAACCTATGTGATGCAATATTGAAATTTGGAATGATTTTATTTTCTAGGTTGTTTCCTTTTTCCAAGTATTATCAATAATAAATGATGTTCTTTAAAACAAGATAAAAATTAACAAGATGAAAAAGTAATAAAATAGATACAAAAGAAAATTTTAATAATGGATGAATTTACCAACAAATATTTTGATGCATGCTTCAGTTTTTAGACAATACACACACTTTTATATGCCATATCATATCTCAAGCAAGACACTGTTTCTGCTATCACATACAATCTGACATGGCACCTGGAGGCAGCAGACTGGTAGCCAAAACATGCCCTAGTGATATTGTGCCACTGAAACCCAGTACTTACTGTAGAGTTTTGGAAGTGAATAGCTTAGAAAACTTGTGGTGAGATCAACAGGCAAATTATTTTGTGTTGAACACAGCTCATGCACCCTATTAATAGGACCTGAAATGTTGAGAGGGCAAAGTATTGGGGAACAAAATGGTTAAAAATGGTAAACTTGAGACAGGTAATATCAATAAATGTTGTCTAGAATCCACCTGCTCACTTGAAGACTGTCTCCCAACTAGAGCAGACATACAGGGTGACCCCAAAAAATGTTAACACTCCGGGCACATAAGATATCTTAAAAGGACAGGAACACACGGGTCTAATCTTGATGTATTATGCAAGTTATTTTTTAATTGGATGGACTATTTCAACAAAGAACATGAAATGTTTCAATTTCAATTTTAAAGACTGCTTTACTGACAGCTACCCATTACACATGGAAAAAGAGTATAGAACTTGAACTCATGACAAAATACCTATATAAGTGTTAACATTTTTTTGGGTCACCCTGTACATGTAGAGTATAGAATCTCTGCCTTCCAGTCACTTATTGTTTGTTGGGATCATAATAGTAATTAGGGGCTAAAAGCGAAATGGAGAATAGTTTCTTTGTCGGAATTGGTAGGAAAAGGAATTCAAAACCAATCCTCACTTGATGACACACACATTACAAAACCTTTTTAAAAAGAAGTTTCACTCACTTGTCTGCTGTACAATCTGAGTTAGAGTGACATCTAACATAGGCTTCTGTTCAACCTGAGGTTCAACAATTTGTTCAAATGTGATGGTTTGGTCATTGTTCTTATTGTTCTCCTGATTGGCATTATCTTGTGCTGCGGAGATGTTGTTTTTGTCAAAGATATCTTCCAATCCTTTTGTTGTTTCTTGGCTCTCGGCCTGTATATCATTCCTGTAGTTGTAAGCAAATATGACGAGAGGTCAACATCAAACACAAACCATGCTAGCATGTTTTCAAGCAGACCAAATTTATTGTAAAAGTAAATGGAAGGGCAAAACGACAATGTATTTTTGTTAGTCAGACGCCTGGATAAGTTGCCGGATAAGCTTACTTTAGTAGTTCTATGCTGAATTAAGACTGGCAGATGGTAAATTTATGGGTAAAAGTATGATATAAATAATAATAATAATATGAAATGGCTTGTTTTTGGGTGACACAAGATACAAGAACATATTGCACAAGCTATAAAAATAATGCACTCATCCCCGACTCATGCAATATTGTTATAGCTTGTGCAAAATATTCTTGTATCACCCTCAAATTTTTTTCCAATTTAAAAAAATATATCAAAATGAAGCACTGCCCGTATCAAAAGTGCTCAATTCCTAAGAAGAGCGTAAGATGTTGAAAACAAGCAGTAAATTAAGAACTATTTATACATAGAAACTGACAGTTTCATGCACACCAACCACACAGGGTGGTGGCAATCTTCAGACTGAAGATTGCAACCACCCATTGCCACCACCCTGTGTGGTTGGTGTGCATGAAACTGCCAGTTACTATGTATAAATAATTCTTAATTTACTGCTTGTTTTCAACATTTTTTTTTTAAATAAAAAAAATGTATAACAAAATATTGCACTTGTCCCTGACTCGTGCAATATTGTTATAGCTTGGGCAATATATTCTTGTATCGCCCTCAAAGCCATTCAATATTATATAAATGTTAGTATACGCACTATGATATATTGTTTGTACTAAGTATTATTAACCATGCGATGCAAAAGCGGGATGGTATTAAAATGGAGTTTAAAATATAACTGACACTGAGGCAGTTTACTATGCATTGCAATAATAAAATGTTTCTGTTTCACCACACACAATTGTCCATCTGTGATGCATGACATGTGATGACCTGCCGTTACCAAGCATGACATGTGAAAATAGCTGTTCATTAGAGCAGACATGGGAATGATTTTGAACAATTTTGTTTGTTTTTATTTTCACGATTTTGAACTTCCTGACAAAGACCTAAATACAGAATGAATATATTCGTGCATTTTATTTTTCTGCTTGTTGATTTTAGACCGAAAAGCGTGAAAAAAAATGTAGCCCGAACGTTTTCACTTTTACAGTACCACATTGCATGGTAAATAACTCCTAGTAGAACGTAACTTCACAGCTTCGTTGTACCATTAACAGATTTATAGCAGGTTCAGAAGTTCTTCACAGGGTGCAAGAATCGATGCAAAGAATCTGGCCAGAATCTATGGATTCTCCCCATTTCAGATTCAGTGTGTTACACAGATTATCTACAAGAATCAACTTGGATTCTCGCAAATTTACCGGTGGGAATCTTTATTATCCTCAAAATTCTGACCTTGTATAGGCACTGTTACGATCATAATCATTCAACCAAACCTGGCCACAATTTAATTGATACATTTCAAATCATAAAACCATCACTTCAGGATTCTATGCTTGGTTCATGTAATAAATATTGGTTTTACAATTTAAAATGTCCAAAAGCTGATAATGTTGACGACTATACACATTGAATGTGGTAGAAAGTAAAAATTTCCCCTGGCTGGGAGTTTCACCTACTGGAGGAGTTCAGAATACCCCTTTAATCAGCAAATGCAAGAACATTTATCTTGTAAGGATGTCTGATGGTCATATTTGAATATTTAATTTGCAGAATTAACAATGATATTTAAGCTGTTACACCTACATAATATGTATGCAAATGTGTAATATTATATAAAGAGAAGTGATGATTGTAAATAAATATTTTAAGATTGAGTCTGAGTTTCATATGAGAGAGCCCTAAAATGTTGACACAATTATGATTGCAAATAAATCTCTTGCTTGGAGAAAGAAAAAAAGTTCGGTTGAGCCTGACCTTTCACATGAAAGAGCCTTAAAGTTTGGACCAAATCGGGTCAAAGGTCATGTAGGGTCATTAGAGGTCAATCTGTGTATACCTCATGAGTCATCTCAAGTCCCCCTTACCAAAAGATTATTGTCACCAAGTTTTGTCGAGATTGAAGACTGACTGTTCATAAGCATCCTAAACAGCAATAAGTGCGGTTTAAAGTTTTGACAAAATGGGGTCAAAGGTCATGTAGGGGTCATTAGAGGCCAATGTGTACACCATATGAGCATCTCAAGTCCCTCTTACCCAAAGATTATTATCACCAAATTTGGTCGAGATTAAAGCCTGACTTTTCATATGGGAGCACTGAACAGGCCGAACCTAATTAACCAAAAGGCTAACCAAAAGGGAACACACGCCATATACCCTCCTGCCCCACCACAGACACCCCCACCTACACGTGTTTGATCTCAAATGAGGATGCATGCCTTGCACTATACAAACGCAGACATCTGAAACAGAATTACTACACCTAGGATGTTTGTGTGTATTTTGTGTATAAATGTGACAAATTGCAACAAAGTGTGGACGATATACTACTATGACAAAAGAGGATGTCCTACATGTCAACCATATTCATCTAGGACCCTTTTTGCAGGCGTTTGCACCTATAGGGAGAGTGCGGAAGGTCCTCGGTGCGAGCAGTGTCCATGGTTTGATAGTAAACTGTCACATGTGTGTCCTCGTTTGGCACCAAAAACAAACGCATTACATAATGACAATATCCCCCTCCGGCTTTTAGCCAGGGGGATAAAAAAGTACTTAGGCACCATGCTATGGATTATCAACTTAGTTAGAAACCAATATTATCAGTTATACTGTCCATTTGTAGCCAAAATGATCATTTGGCACAAAGGCTGCATGGTTGGCACAAAGGCTGCATGAGTATATAACATTTAAGTATTTGACCAATGAAAACTATGATTTGGAGTTTCCCATCACTCAACTGCAGCACGTTTTCAGGTTATATTGGCATTTTCCCACTAAAATATCTACTTCTGTTCTTCTGAACTTCTGAATCAACTTTCATTAGCCATATTACCATGATGTTAGCCTTGTTAGCTTGTTAATGATGTTAGGGAATAATGGATTATAGGAATGAAACCTGAAGAAAAGTGATGAAAAAATATCCAACTGTTTTACAGACTCATGGCCTCAAGAATGAAGGAGGGTAAGGTAGAATTTTTTTTGTTTGGGAGGGGGGGGGGGGGAGGGGCTTGGGGCTTCCTAAATTTATGACACCATTTTTGTATTGGAGGAGATTCTTCTATTGTTGACACTGTTTTGTGTGTGTGTGGGGGGGGGGTATACATATTTTAATGGGTCAGTCTGCTCTGGGAAACATGTTGGATGTTTTGTGTCACAGAAAGGCAATTGTTGAAGTTGAACACAGAATTTCCGCAACCTAAATGAATGATTAGTATATTAGAGTGAAATTTAATACATTTTTTGATACTGAATTCCTAATGATGTTAGAATTGGATTAGTCGTTGTTATTATGAAAGAATTGTGTGATTATTAAGCTGTGTGTTATTGTTTTCATCTGGTGTATCCATTTTGAGAGCTCTAGATATCAAAATTTCAAGATTTCCCCAAAAAGAGTGACAGCAAGTTCTGAGCAATCCTATGGACACATCAACTTTATTTATCATCACTGCAAAAATCTTGAAAACTTGAGCTTGGCAAAGATTTAATAAGTTGTTAGTTTCTTCAATGAAATGAGAACTATTCTTCACCTACCTACGCTTTATGATGTGAAAATACAAATGAAAATCTAGAGCAAATTCACTAAAGGTCAGAAGGTCAATATAACTTTGTTTGTCTTCCAATGTTAAATCAACACAAATTTTAAATTTTCTGTCAACAACTGTAACTTTTTGATTCGCCTGATTTCGTTTTCTGAGCAAATACCATAGATATCGGATGGAGCGTGCCATGATTTGTGTTGTACAGCTTACCTCCAATTACTGTTAAGTTACAACTTATGCAGCAGACATCTTTGCGTTACATCAAGGCTTGACAACCAGAAAGACATTAACTCACTTTTTTGTCATTTTGAGATATTGCTACCAACCCCCCCCACCAAGATTCTAAAGACTAAAAAGACTTACTAAAAAACAGCCCCATTGGATTTCAACCCCAATTCATTTTTGCACAACTCAATGCAGGGATAGAATATGGAGTAAATCCGTGAATTCATTCACGCACATTTTCATTCACGTATCAAACTCAGCTTCTTTTTTTTAGCTCCAATATTTCAAGAAAAGGATTGGAAATTAGAGCCAACTTTTGGGTACCCGGGTACACGCTCACAAATTATTTGGGGGTACCAAATTACCCAAAATTCCAGCTTTATTACAACTGCATTGCATTCATAAATTTGAAATGCCAAGGAGCCAAATTAGGAAGATAAAATTTGGCAAGAATCCATGGTTTTGCGCACAATTCCTCTGCCAGAATCTAAATGGATTGGCGCATGAGCATGATGACACACACTTCTACAATGGAACACAAAATATTAAAAACTAATTTTTCTCAGAATGTAACTTCTTTCTGGTTTGCAACCCTCAACATGCTTATTGAAAATGTTTAGTTGCTGCAGATTCTTTTTCTTGAATTCTTGGAAGACAAACATAATCACCTTGACCTGGACCTATATTGTAAACCAGCCCTTAAGTACGATATTAGAACAAAACTAGCTTACATTTTTCTTCTTATCTTCTTAGACATTTTCAATCCATTGATTGGAATACGTAATCTTGGAAGCATGTTGCAGAACAACCTATTATATTTATAGATATTTTTTATATTATTGAATTGAAATGATTAAAATGTGGTAAATATGATAGTGTGTGTCTGAAATAGAGGCATCAGACTGACATCACAGCAGCAATCTTTACGGTATTAGGCCTAAAAAAAATAAAAATTGATTGGCGTAACATAGAAGAAAAAAATAGGGTAGGTAGGTCGGATTTTTAAAAAAACTAAAAAAAAACTATAAAACGTCTATGAAATGTTATATACCAGCAAACATATACCATACAGACATAAACAAATGGCACAAATACACATTTTCACTGTGTTTTTTTCTTTTTCTCACCCCCCCCCCCCCCCCCAAAAAAAAATAGAAAAAAATAAAATTTTTAAATTTTTAAAAAAATTAAAAAAATTAAAAATAAAAATAAAAGTTTAGGGTCGGCGGTCAAAATAGGGTTGGTCGGGTTACGCCAATCAAAACTTCTTTTTTTTAGGCCTTGTATACTCCATTCCAAAATTTGTAGGACTTGAACTACAACTCAAATTGCCAGCAATTATCAGTTTGGTTCCATCAGTAAGCAGGTGTCACATAGCTTGAATGTGAATGCTGATAATTCTGAGTTAGAATCTTGTTACAAACACTATTGTTATGAGTTACGCTTGAGAAAGCCCAATGCCCTCTACAGACAATTGTAAATCTAGGAAAATCCTGAATTAAAAAATTGGTATGACATGGGCCCAGTTTTAAAGGGGCCATTTTGAAGTTGTAGTTTTACAATCATACTCTTGTGTAGACTGTAGTTTAGTTATTTTATTTGTTTTTACTCTCAATAATTACCCAATAAGTGATTTTTTTTTTTTTGTACATGAATAAACATTTTGTTTCCTGAATGAACAAACATACACTGCATCAATGATTGCAATGATATGAATTTGACCAGATTTGATGATTTCAGGCCTATAGGGTTTATAGGGGACATTCATGTACGATAGAATACTGTAAATCTAAGCAAGATATTGAAATGTGTCATGTATGATGATCAAATTTAAATCCAAGAAAATCTGGAGGATTCTGTATTGTACAAAGGCAACAGGAGGGACACTGATATTCAAGGGTGTAAACAAACTATTTGATTCGAATGAGGGGTCATTACATGGCTTATTTGTTATTTGTGGAGAGGAGGTGGCAAAGATCAAATTAATTTTGAAATTTGGAAGACAAAAAATCAAGAATTCCTGCTTCATCAGGAAAATTCTCACACTTGTTTATTTATAATTCAATAACAATTTCAAGTTATTAAACGTACTCAGCTATCGATTCCGATGAACCTGTCTGTTCTACTTGCTTATCTTCTGCTGACTCCTCCTCCACGGAGGGCTCCTGCTTTATGACGAGATCTACACCTCCATTGGTAGAATCATTCTCGGAATCCTCAGATCCTACTTTGGCTGTCTCGTCGATTTCCATCTCGTTTTCATAGTCGTCCTCGTCGTCTGCTGCATCGTCAATCTGCGAGTCGACGTAGACGAACGTGTTTCTGTGAGGCGATCCCTTCCGCGATCGACCCTTTGATTTTCTAACTGACATATCTGTAAGGAAAGGGGGGAGTACAAGCGATTCTTTAGAAATCAGTGAATATGAATTAAATTACGATGTTGTGTTTTCTTTATGAACTGTCATAGTTCATATTTTGTTTGCGCGCTAATAATCCCTTAGGTCCACTGTTAGTCTTATTACCAGCCAGATCCTCTGAGATTATCTCAAGGTCCATCTTAACTCTATTTCATCTGCCGCCAAATGAACAGGTGTAAGTAAGTGGACATGTGCCTCTAATGATGAATTGCCTTGGTTTATATATGAACTGTCTAACTTCTCTTTAATTTCATGCCAAATGTGTTGCTTTCTATTAATTTTGGTTGTATTATGTGTACAATTTTCCCGCCAATTTCCAAATGTCTTGAATTCCAGATAATTCAAAATAATCTAAACTCATCTACAATAAGCATTAGACCTCTTGCAATAATGGATGTTGTTGGAATACCGACAAATTTGAAACTTCACACATTAGTACACTGACACCAGATCTACATACATGTATGTACAAAACCTAAACTTGGTACCTCTACTGCAATGATGTTCTGATATTGTGCGACTTAATATCAACACGCCACTTGCCTTTTTAAAGGAATTCTTGCAGTACTATACGATACAATGTATTTTGTGTTTGGTCTAAACTCTAAATACTCTACATTCATAATTTGATCTAACCATGTTGCAGTAGAGGTACCAAGTTAAGGTTTTGTACATAATGTAGATCTGGTGTCAGCGTACTAACGTGTAATGTTTCAAATTTGTCGGTATTGTACTACGGGGTCAAAGGTCACCAGATAGGGGGGGGGGGGGGGCTATTTTCATGATTTTTGTCTGCGGAACCATATTTGGGTCCCAGCCAGCATGTAATTAAAGGTCTGAAATGGCCTACACATGTTTGGGAGTTAAGTTGAATGGCTATAGAACATCAGCAAGCCATTTGAACAGTCTGTGATAACTATTTCTGTATTTGAGGGGGTCTAAAAATAAAATATATTCAAATTTCTGAAATATGAAGGCATGTTCGGAGGCCCACAGGACCTCACTTTGATGAGATACACTGTTTCTGACGTCATATTCTGTTTATTTGGGTAGCAATCACTCTAGGTAGCAATTTACAGCTAAATATCTTTTACAAAATTCGAGATGTGCTTGATCCAAAATTCAATATTTAAAAATGCAACTAGGGTTGACAAAAATGCAGGTTGGTGTCAAATTTCAAAAGGCCATATTTTCAAAACCGCTTTGAATTGAGCGCTAGTTTTTTTGCATGTGTTCATTTTACCTATAGATGTACTATAGAAATGATTTTCAGCCAAATCTGAGAGGGTGACCAACCAACCCATTGGTTGATTTGGCATGGAATGACCCTGTTTTCCTTTAACACATAACACAGATACAGTACCACAAACAACCTACCTGGTTTGGTCCTGGGGCTTGTGCTCCGTTTTGGTGATTTACTTTTCAATTTATTGATTCCCTGTGTACTGGCGGCGTTGTCATACATACGTGCGCATCCCTGACCTTCACAAGCCAGAGAGTGAACTTCTAGTAAATGGCGGACCCACTGTTGCTGGCCGTTTGGTCCAAATCCTGTGTAAAGCAAAACAGTTGAGGCATTACGTAAGTTATAAGTTATCAGTTACCATTTTTTCCCTTTAAATAAAAAAATATGTCAAACATCAATACAGTATAGCAATTGAATTATTAATAATGAACAAAATAATATTTCATAATTTGTTTATAGGGACATACAATGGGGGATAGTCTTTCCATTTCGGTGTCATTGTAACATACGAGACTATTTCCGGAAACATGCACGTAAATATTTCTTTCACAAATATGAATGACTAAACAAAGTGTCTTCAGAACTTTTTATTTTTGCAATATTTTTAGTATGTGAAGTTCAATCATCTGAACTATTGATTTCTACAATGTTATATTTTTGTAACCACCTTTGGCTCATTTAATATGCCAGGAACCTCTAATGAATTACAGGAACAACAATGCCTTGCTTGTAAATGCTCATTCCATTCATCATGCTACATGTATGTTCATGTCTTACCTGTGTAAATCCCATTGGAATGGCGAAAAACGTGGTCAACTTACAAAACATGTCACAGTGTGATTATTTTTCAGTCGATTACTTTTTTGGGTAGATAAACTAGATCAACTACGCTTTATACAAACAACAACAATTTTATGGTAATACACAAAATAAGGTCAAATGGCCATTTCAACAGCGGTTGAGGATGGTTATTATTTTGTGTTTGTTTAAATTACCTATTTTTTATGTACATGGTGTATCAGAAAGAACTGTACCGAGGCAATATGATTTATTACAGTATGAATTTGATTGATATTGTTCAAATTTCAAACCGTTTTTCGATTATGTCTTGCAACACGAGAACAAAAAGAGATCTCAATGAAATTAACATAATATAGGAAACATGTTCACCTTTATATTGAAGATGTTTAAATTTAAAACAATAATCAGTTTGTATTTTTTATGTATTTTAGAAACACGGTACAGTTCTTTCTGATACACCTGTATATATATACTTGATTTGGGTCACATTGAACGTGACACTCAGTATATAATCTATGAAGTAATTCAGGCTCTTACTAATATTTGATTTGGAACGCCTCAATCTATATCTACAAGATACTCACTATTATCTATGAAGTCATTCAGGCTATCGATATTTTCATTGGCACATTGGTACAAATGGTTTTCTATTTTTGGTACAAACATATATAGCTATTGATGGACTATTGTATTTAATCTTGAAGCATGCATTTCGGAAGTTAACGGATAACTGCACTGCTAATTCTCAAGGCTAAATCTAATGGTTGGCCTATTCGACCAACCTCAAAAATCTGAAATCTAGGGTTGCTTTTTTTTAAATATCCCATTTTGATTAATAAATAGCAAAATGTGTTCTGTTTATGTTTAACTGCAACATATAAAACCATCAATTACTCACTTATTTATTAAATATTAAAAGCTAGAGTTTTAGGCAAGAACATGTTGAGCATTCTTTAAAATCTGTGTTCTTGTGTAGTATCTGTTGGTTTCCCTGAAGAAAAAAATTGCCCCACCAACCAACCCAAATGTTGCCACTTCAAGGGCAAGACCACTATTTCTTTTTTGCCTAATAATATAGGCCTGCGCAACGCACTCCCATTTACATTCAAAGTTGGACTTATTATGAATGTCAGCAAAATGGTTGTTTTTCAAGGATGGGTGATGTAGTTTATTTACTCATTGTACATTTGGGTGTCACAATCAGCTAAAATCGGGAAAAGCTGTGACATCTAAATGTAATTTTAACTTCTTAAGACACCTGGTTTGATTCGATGTAATGGGTTAAATTTATGTAAATGTGACCTATCACTTTATCAAGATATGAAAAATGAGATTTAATATTCATGTTTCTTTTAAAACTTATTCTTTTAAATGACACCTTATACTTATGTATACTGAAATTGAACATGAAACAAATAGTTACTTCATCGTGAAGGGTTTTATACATTTGCTTTATTTTCTTTATTTTTTGTTGTCTTCTTTTGCTATTTTCTACAAATGAGGTTTGCTGTCAACAACATGTATGATGAAATACTTGTTCAGGTCACAACCGTCCCATTCTGAAAGTTAATAGCAATGCTTGATACATATACATACAACGAGTATTTGTGGTGCGCTATAAATAATAAATAACAAAATTAAACATAATAATGTAAAGAATAAGATTAGATGGGGAACAAATATGTTGTGAGTGCCTATAATGGCAACAACAGAATTAGACTGCCGAATAAATATAGATTATTCCATAACTTGAATGCACAGACAGTAAAAGTCCTATCATCAGCTTTAACTCTCTTGTCATGGATAGTTAAGACAAAGATGATCCTTGGAAGATCGGAAGTGTCTATTTGGAACATACATTTCGATATCAACTTTTGAAAAGAGGTGCCCCCCCCCCCCCATCATCATCATCGGTCGTCCTTGGACGGAACGATGGAAGCAGCTTAGTTGCCTCCATCATTCTTTCTTGGCTATTTGTTTACTCCATTGGTGCGCCACGCCTAGTGGAGGTATGTATATGAATACATATTATATGTGTGTGTACAGACACAGACCGGGATGATCCCCTACTCTTTACGAAGGAGTCTGTGACCTTTTAACGTGCTCGGGGATAGCTCTTCCGATACACGGGACCAACATTTCTACGTACCTTCCGAAGCACGATGCGCCATGAACATGCCAACTTCAGTCTGCACGGTCTGAAGGAGGCATGGGGGACGAGGCTGTGTTGGTGTATCGTTTTTGAACTCTCACTCATAAACGATCCACCAACAGAACTACGGTGCACAGCAGTGTACGACGCTCTAACCGACTGCGCCACCTCGCCCCCCCCCCCCCCCAAGTAAGGTGAAAGCTTGTTAAATTGTTTTTGTCAATCAATGGAAATGAAATGCATTTTTTTTTTGTGGAGAATGCAGCAACCGATACAATACTGCACCTTGAATGATGCCG
The DNA here is from genome assembly GCA_035610835.1 of Ophiura sarsii. Classification (NCBI taxonomy): domain Eukaryota; kingdom Metazoa; phylum Echinodermata; class Ophiuroidea; order Amphilepidida; family Ophiuridae; genus Ophiura; species Ophiura sarsii. Next base: position 12,755,018 of record CM069448.1, on the reverse strand, counting down.
CCATAGAATTTATTGAAAGACATGGTACAATGACCTACCAATCTACTATTCCATTGATCTGGAGGCCTAAAAGATAAAATGGCGGTATTAGCACAAGGACATGGTGCGAGACAAAAATGAACAGAGGATTTTATGAATAAGCCTACGAGTGAAAAACACCTTTTATACAAGAAACATTGACTATTTTCTGGAGATAAAAACTTAAATAGTCCAAGCTTTTTGATGGATATTAGCATTTTTTATAAAAATAAATCGCTGGGAGCAATTTTCATTTTTTGTTTGTTTTTTGTTGTGTCACATTTTCTTGGAATCGCCCATAACTGGAATGTTGTATCAATTTATGCCAAATCACATTATTGGATCTCATTCACTGGAAGTTGTTTTAACCTGATTTTGGTTTTATGGCAACTACACATGTATAGGGTCACTACATGACTTTATATCTGACACATACTGTCGACGAAATATGGCATTATTTTGTCGCTGAGAGCCAAAAAAACTGTTTTGGGGTTAAAAAAGCAGTAGGAGGATATGTGCATTGTGCACTGCACTTATGTAGAGGCATGTCTCATTCAAACCCTCATCAATAAAAAATGCACTATACAAGTCCCTAATACTTTCTTAAAATGTGTAATCTTTCGAAGCATGTAGAAAAAATCATTCTGTGTGAGTACGTCCGACTCCAAGGGAGTTTTGGCAACTTTTCCCACATTAATTTTAATTGATAATCCATTATTTGATGTTAGAATAATTACAATAATACTACTACAAGGGGGACATGTATACAAAATGGATAACAAAATCCACCCAACACTAATAGTAGGCATAGCACAAGTCACGCTTCAAAAACCTGCCACACACATATTTCGTGAACAATTGAGAAATGTCTATTTTTTAGGTAAACTTCAAATCTAATTTATAAACAAACGAAGGCAGCGCTGAACGAAGGTATATAAAAATGTGATCTTTTCACTTTATATAATTTACCGTATTATCCCTATTAAGCGCCCAGGGCGGTTAGCAAAGTCATTTTGGGTGGGCGCTTATTATGTTACCTTTTTTAAACTCATTTATTGTACTAAATAAAATGTACAAGTGGTCATTTGAAGATGCTAACCATTTGATGATGCTGACCATTTGATGTACTAAAATACAACGTATAAGTGGTAATTTGAGAAGGCTGACCACTTAACGTACTAACGAAAATGTACAAGCGGTCATTTGAGGATGCTGACCATTTGAAAAGGTGGGCGCTTATAAGAGATTGGTTGTTGTTAGTCATTGAGAAAAACAGGGGTGGGCGCTTATAAGGTCCTGGGCGCTTAATAATAATAGGGATAATACGGTAGTTATGTTCTTGAAATTGTGGGGGGAGTGTCAATTCATTGACTCTCCTAGTAATATTTTAAATAACATATCGTATTTCAGTGGTTTTAATACAGCGAGTGAAATCTAATATTTTTCCCATTGAGTGCACATGATACAGAAATTGGCTGGCTCATTTCTTATAAATACCCCTGTAAGTGTAAGAAATGCATTTTCCGTAAGTGCTACATTCCATGTATGGAAATGCCCTTACCATATGAAAGCCCTGCTCTTCAGCTACATCCACATACATGTACTATTTTAAATGTATTTCCATACCTCGAGATTAGACTGTTTAAACGAATCCACATATTTTTTTGCTAAATATACCTCATTTTTGGGCAAAATTCCATATTTTGGGGCACATTTTAAAAAGTAGATTAAGTCTAGTGTACTACACATTCCTGGGAATTTATTGGTATAATTTCATTTTCAAAACAGTGAGTGTAGAACAGTCCTTCTCAAATGGTGGCGCGCGCCGCGCACCACTTGTGGCGCATTGCATCAGTCCGATTGGCGTGCGGAAGGACGCATGGAAATTTCTTGTTTAAAAAAATCAAAAAAAATCAAAAAGTTTAAATTAAAAAAAGAAGAAGAAATATATCCCCAAATTCAAACAGATCGCAAGAAGTATGAAGAGCCACTTCAGCCACTAATTGCAGTGGGGTAAGTCATGATTATTAGTAGTAGGCCAATTGATTATCACTACATTTGCTACCATATTTGTACATTTTACTATCAACATCTCTTTATTTCTTGTACCATTGCATGCAAGTATAGCTCTCCTTAGCCTCCTGACAAAGCCCCATGGCATCCCAACATGGGCCCTAAGGTGTTATTATTATTATTATTAATTACATTCGCATTATGACATTTATCAAATGGCCACATCACCAGAACGCATTACTTGATTAACATGATTCTTGCACCAAATTAGATCTGTTGCCAAGATCTTTTAAGTGACATATGTTTTGTTATATGGCGTATTTGAAAATTTTAGTGTGCTATACGATATACCTACTAAATAGTGAGACTGAGAACTACCCAACTCTTTAAAGTGGGCGAAATATATGTCTGATCTTTATACGGAATTGCCATGAATCTGGTAAAAGAGCTGAAATGAGCTTGAAGTCTCAATGGAAAAGGCTGATAATAAAAAAATTATAAGACAAATAAATTTAAATAAAAAAGCTAAAAGCAGAGGATAATATTAGCATAAAGAGAGCTGAAATCAGCCTTAAACCAAAATGTCACACATTTGAATCTCCCAAGACATTGCAAGAACCAATGGCAACAACTGCTATGGATAGACCAATTTACGGAGAAACACTACAACAGTTGTTGTAAGTTTTACACTGTAGGATTTTCAAACATCCATAATATGTCTACAACCTTTTGGCAATGAACACAGGGCAAGAAAGGCTGATTGTGTATTTGTTCATTATCAGTGGCATGTCCCCCCCCCCCCCCCCTTCTTAATAATTATCAAATTTGAAAAACAAACTAGTTCTTCTTAACTTAAATTCTATCACTTCAGTTCTGAAGCCCCCCCCCCCCTTTTTTTTTTTTAGACCCTGGGCGGCACTCCCCTACCAAAAAAAAAGGGGTTGAGAGCCCCCACCCCCGGGCTCCACCACTCTTCCCTGATTTAGCCCACTTGACCCCTCTGTGGGTTTTATTCCCGGGACCACTCCTTTGAGAGGTTACCCTAAATAAAAACTGGTGTTGTTTATAATTTAAAATAATTATACAGTATTTGTTGCACATGCTATCATCTCCATCTGCGATTTCATAAGATTGGTGGGATTGGTCCTCCCTGTGTACAACATTTTGGGAAATTTAACTCAAATTTCAGTATGAATTTCAGATTTCATTTTTAAAAATGCTAACATTGAAAAAATTATCAATAAATCTGGTCAACAGTGCCAATGTGTATCACAAACAGCCTATATTACACTGAAATTCATGGTAAATACCTCTTCAGCATATTTGGAATATTGTATATACAATTATACAAAAATGACAATGACAATGTGCACATTAAATGAATACAAAAATAATCTGTACTGTGTCGACAGTACAGAAATATAATCACATTGTTGTAACAAATAAATTACAGCCACCTTACCTTGATATTCCAAGCATAAAATATATTAAATTTTACAACGAACATATAGCCACTAGCTCCTTACGGCCTATAATTATTTAGTATGCATGGCGGTATTGTGCATGCAGGCAATTATGACCATTCGAGGTCAATTGTTTCTGAGGCGAATGAACTCACCGCGATCCTGCTACATATAAATACAAAGGAGTCGTATCGAATTGACCTCCAATATTCTCCCTTTTCAAAGCAAACCACCCTTGCAAAAGGCCTACAGAGTATATTGTGTACACAGCACTATTGAATACACAATTCAACCAATGAAAAAGGTCACTGCAGTATTGCTAATATTGATAGTCATTGTAATCACCCATGCATGTATTTCACATTATTGTCTTGAGTTCTGAGCGCGAGTTACATTTTTAGGCCTCATATTGTACAAATTTGCACGGCCTATCGTCTTCTAAGAAAACTATATTCATGAAAAATATAAATCACGGCACGTTTATTACTCAAATAACAATAAAATCTTGGGATAAAAAATGGCCCTTACCTGCAGCGCTTCTCTGTGCCTCCCAATCTGTAAACATAGGCCCTAGCGTAATTCTGGTCAACGATGAAGGCACTCGGACCTCATATTTTTCCATTTCTTTGACATGCTGTTTTCTTCTCGGCATTCTACTATGACTTTAAAGAATGGTAGGCCCTAATGATGTAGGCCTAGGCCTTCCGGAGATGGCATGAGTGTTTTAATTACGCGTTTATTTTGGCCATCTTGAGAGAGTAAACGTCAAAAAATCTGTCAAAACGGCCTTTGTCACATTAGGCATAGCTCGTCACCCGTATCTCTGATTGGCCGAGGCGCTCGATTTTGTTGATTTAGCAGCTCGTGTTCCATCATGTCCGCCAATTTGTACAAGAAGACACGCCGGTGAGCAGTTAGAAAGTGGGCATTTCTGGCATTTGTCTGGCTTTTAAAGTTCAATGGTAAATATTCTAGTGGCTGAAAAACTAGTAGCAAATGAATGGAACCGAACATATTCATTATGCTGCAATGTGGCAATGTGTAACAGTAAGCTTAAGCACGCATCAACAACTTTTAATCATTGATTTACAACACAAGTTACAACAATGACACCAGGCTGGATTTTCAGTATAAATTTATAAAAAAAATTAGAAAAATATACCCAAACAAGTTCCTAACCAATCTATTCTACCACTAGGTCCAGGGGCGAGGTGGCGCAGTCGGTTTTAATTTTAGAGCGTCGTAATACTGCTGCGCGCCGTGCATATTGGTGGATCGTTTGAGCGTGAGTTCAATTTGATACACCAACACAGCCTCGTCCCCATCCCATGGATGCCTCCTTCAGACCGTGCAGACTGAAGTAGGCATGTTCATTGGCGCACCGTGGTTAGGAAGTCACAGAAATGTTGGTCCCATATGTATCGGAAGAGCTGTCCTGAGCAAGTTAAAACTAAGGTCACAGACTTCTTCGTAAAGAGTTGGGGATCATATCCCGGTCGGTATCTGTACACACACTGTCCTAGGTTACAGGGAACTTGGCGTTACGTCGTGATTGAAGGATCCTGCTAGTACAACAAATCATACTTAGTGATATTTGTCATCAGTTGGTATTATTCATCATAGGGTATTTTGCATGTTTCACTATCTGTCCCCATCCTAAGTATGACTCCTTCTAAATATGATTTTCGTGTTAATTTCTGTATCGCTTACCAGAGCTCAAAAACACACTTCTTTGTGCCTGTTCTTATCTACTCTTTCTCATCTATCTTGCCATTCGTTTAATATTTTGTACAAATGCAATATTCCCTTGAAATTTGAGGTGAAATTCTAAGCCAATTCACTTTAACGGCACTTGCGATGTTTATCGAAATCGGCGCCATGTTTTATTATAATAGACTCGTTTCAATACATTCGTAAGTTCGTAAAAAAGTGATGTGCGTATAAGATGTTGGCGATGGGAATGAGACTAAATTCACCGCGCAAATCATTTTGAGATGCACTCCATTCACTTCATACAGCAAATGAAATTGACAGTTTCTCGCAATACAATTTCCCCATACGTTTGGTAGGGGAAAAAAACAAAACAAAAAAAACCCAACGTATGGGTTTCCTGTACTAGGATCCTGCTAAGTATCGATGTAAATGTAAAAATCAGTTCTTGCAGGTGGACAAATTTGCCCACCGATTTAGTGGCCAAATTCTCCCACCAAGACAAAATGCGTAAAAAAATCACTATTTTTCATGTTTGAAACCCAAAATAATTGTTCCAATAGAGTAAAAATCTGTTGGGGTAAGGTTTATGTTTGATTTCCTGTTTGAGTTTAGCAAATTCTGATACTTGTTCAAGAGATAAAGAACATTTTGTGATTTTGGGTTTGAGTCGGAGAGGCTTGATATCTCCCAGCACTATATCTGCACGTGCCCCCGGGTCCCTGGCATCAAAAAAAAAAAAAGGAGAAAAAAGAAGAAAAAGGAGAAAAGGGAAGAAAAAGGAAGAAAAAAAGAGAGATAGAAGAGGGTATAATTTATAGAGTTCTTTTTTTGTTACATAGTAAGTTTCCATGCCCCACCCCTTATTTTGTACGTTCCCAGCACAGATCCCGGCATATCAAGGCAATAATGGCGTAGCCAGAGGGTTAAGAAGGGGCCGATCGCTCCTTCTCCCCTGTCCCCCAATTTTGCCATTGTCGCCTCAATTTTGATAAGACAAATCATAGTTAAATTATGACGTTCAAATACAAAGGTAGCATTTTTTGTTGTATGTGCCCCTTCCCCAAAAAATAAATTCATTCCAAATTAAGAAGACCATTTGAGCCGCCGCCTCCTTTTTTTACTATTTGATATTTAAAAAAACAAACAAAAAAACATGTTTTTGTTTTGTTTTTTTAAATTCTAAATTTCCAGAACTTTAATTGGTCACTTAAACAGCACCGATTGACCCCTACCTGACTCCTCGAGTGACCTGTATCATGCCCAAGTATAATATTATCTTGGTTTGTTGAAATAATTTAGAAATCCTTTCTTTAATTCGAAAAACATTATTATTTTAAACAACGATCAAGACACATACAGTTTTGAATTATTTTTAACATTTGAAAAATACATAAATTCAGTAAATAATCATACCTATTTCAAAATAGGGGAAGAGAAGTGTTGACTGTAACATAATAAAACACTGATTTGTAAATGTTTGTATATATTTATTTCATTTTTTGTTTATTTTTGAAATTGAGTTAAACAAATTATAACTGCTGTTATGCATGTTATGTTGTCGGGCATGTTGAATAGCATTCAAAACCTATTTGTCATTTTATCCATCATTCATAAATGAAACATCTTTCTTTACCAGATCACAGGCAGGCATAGGCCTAGGCTTTAATTTAACAAAAATTATAATTTTATTTGACCCAAATTGAAGAGAAAAAAATATATATGCAAATATTTAGTTACAAATCTTTACAGTGTTACCGTATATCATTTTACAGGCAACACGTCTATTGCACAAATAATTAACAATGTACTGAATTTAGATGGGTTTTTTTTGTTTCTCTGGCAAGTAGGCCTAGCGGAAAATCTGTTTAGGAGTGTCCCGACACAGTCAGTTGGTCACTTTCGACTTGTCAGGCAGTGAGCCATCTTGGAAAAAAATAGCAAAAAATTGGAAAATAGTAAATAGTAAGACCCTCCCTCCTCCTTTTTTAAAAAGTCCGGACGGGAAACATGTTATTTATTTTACTATGCCTAACAGTAACAATAAAAGCAGTGTCATCAGGCCAAAATAAATCTCAAATGTGGCAAATAAGTATAAAGAAGCCAGGGGTTTTCGTAATAAAAATAAAAACATTTTAATAGAAGCAAAAATGTATCTCAATCTTGGCAAAATTAATGTAATGAAGTGAATTTTGCGTGTTTGGTATCTCAATCGCGGTACAATTTATGTAAAATAGCCCAAAACAATTCACGCGCACGTCGCATCAACTTTAATTTTGGAATCTAGTTTTAAGCCAAAATATATCTCGATCATGACAAAATTAGTTAGTGTTGAGAAGCCAATATTTCGCGCGTTTTGCTCATGTGCCTCGAAATATTTGCTTTAGTTTTATAAGCTTGTACCAGCGAAAATTGGCAAAATATGTACAATAGCAATAACAAAAATTGCGCGCTATGCGCGCACATGCCCCAAACGATAAGACTTGGGACCAGTCCTTTTGTGACTTCACTTCTTGATGTCCGTTTCGGGAGGGCCGAGCGGGTGAATGAAGGGTGGGTGGGTGTTTTAGAACCTCAAACTATTTACATTGCTTTTTAGAAGCTTGTTATCAGCAAAAAAAGTCGCTCAATTATGACAAAATTAGTTTAAAGTATCCAATTTTGCGCGTTAAGCTCGCATGAACCTTCAAACATTACATTTAGCTTCATAACAAATAAGTATCAAATTGTGTGCGCTACGCGATAATGTGACTTCAAACATTAACTTCAGCTTTATGAAGGCAAGCCTCAATCATAGCAAACTGTAAAATAGCACATTTTTGCGCCTATATAAAAAGCCAATATTGATCGGAAATAAAGTGATTGCTTGTCAATAAAATATAGTCAAAAGTACACACCAAATAGCACCAAATGGGTTCGAAAATTGAAAAAATATCCAATTCTGAGGGGGGGGGGGGGGTGGCGGAGGCACATCACACCTCAGACTCTCCCCTGTTCGAGCTTTTAAACCATCTATACTTAATCAAGAATATATGCTCAACTTCTTTCGTGCATTGATAAAAAACAAAAATATTTATTGGAAATGAAGAGGTGGCTTTTCGATAAAATTATGGTCAAAAGTATACACCAGATCGCACCAAACGAGTTTGAAAATTGAAAACATTTCCAATTCTGAGGGGGGCACATCCCCCTTCAGACGCCCTCCTGTTCGAGCCTTTAAACCATCTATACTTAAATCAAGAATATATCAGTATATATGCTTAACTTCCTTCGTGCATTGATAAAAAACAAAATATTTATTGGAAATGAAGAGGTGTCTTTTCTATAAATTGTTGGTCAAAAGTATACACCAGATTGCACCAAATGAGTTCCAAAATTGATTTTTTTAAAAAATTTTTCACCCCCCTAAACTTTTCTTGATCTGAGCCTGAGTGCCCCCGGATAAAATAATCCTGGCTACGCCTATGATCTGGGTGGATCCACTAGCCTAAATGAGTACTTGTGGCCAATGAAATACAAGGGGTGTGTCAGAGACATCCATTCAGCATCAAGCAAAAGTGTTGTCTAGATTGTAAAAAAGTTTTTGTAGTGATGGGCGGCGCAACAATACCATGTGATTTTTGTAATAGGGGGTTTGATGTGAGGTTGGGTATAGGAAGGATGTTTGTGATTGGGAAGGGGGTAAGTGATGGGGATGGTATTTGTGGTTGTGGTTGAGAGGGGGTTAGCGATGGGGGAGGGTATTTGTGGTTAGGGAGGGGGGTTAGTGGTAGAGAGGGGTTGTGGTGGAGGACAGGGTTTGTGGTGGTGAATGGGGATGGGATGGCCCTGGGGAGAGGGTTAGTGGGGGGGGGGAGGGGATGGTGGCGTGGATGCATGGGGTGGGGTAGGTAGGGTGTTTGTGGTGGGGGAGGGGTTTTGTGGTGGGGGAGGGGTTTTGTGGTGGGGAGGGTTTTTTGGTGGGGTTGGGAAGGGGAGGGGGTTTAGGGTGGGGGATTGTAATGGGGAGGGGGTTGTAGTGGCGTGGATGCATGAGGTGGGGAGGGTAGGGTGTTTGTGGTGGGGGAGGGGTTTAGTGAATGGGAGGGAGGGGTTTGTGGTGGGGATGGGAAAGGGAGAGGGTTTGTGGTGGGGATGGGAGGGGTAGGGGTTTGTGCCATTGTGGTGGGGATGGGAAAGGGAGGGGGTTTGTTGTGGTGGGGATGGGAAGGGGAGGAGTTTGTGGTGGGGATGGGAGGGAGTGGGGTGGGGAGGTTGTAGGGGTGGTTTAGATGTGGAGGGGCATTGTGGGAAGGTGGAGTAGGTTTGTGGTTCGGGTTGAGTGGGTTTGTGCATTGGGTAGGAGGGGTTTGTGGTTGGGGAGGGGAGGGGATTGGTGTGTGTACACCAATAAGTACAGAATAAGCGTAGAGGATTCCCTGTTTGTTAATGTAATAGTGCACTTTCAATGAAAGCTTGAAAATAAAAATTTCAAAAATAGTTTCTGCCAAAACTGACTGAAATTGCATCTTTTTTCTAGTAAAACGTAGCCATGAATTGATTTGAAGCGAAGCAAAATATTTTGGTATCAAGTTCAGCTACTGATATATGAAGGATAGAAAATGCCATTTTATGTGTGGAAGCGCTACTTTTGGATTTTTAATACTGGCAAAATGTCCACTTGCCACAAAATGACTGAAAATGTCACTTGGGCTTAGCAAATACTTCAGAGTCACAGATACAATTTAAATATGAAAATTGGTGGATTACATCATCGTCAAATTGTATTTGAAGAAAATGGTGTGGTTGGAAAAAAACATGCTTCGGCGACATTGTTTTGAACACTCCACAAGGTCAGCCTGGTCAGGCAACTTCTGATCGCTTCCGGACATGGTGCATATTTCCCCTGCCAGTGGTCGCCCTTCTGTCAGTTTACTGCGCATGCTGACAAACTTGTACAATAAGGTTATCGCAAATAGGTAAAAATCAATAGATTATCCTTTTCTGATGCATTGAGGAATTGCAAAGTGTACAAATTCTAACCAAATTTGTACACTTTGCGATCCCACAATGCATCAGAAAAGGATGATCAATTGATTTTACCTGTTTGCGATAATCCTGACGCTGCTTGCCAATCAGAGCCGTGAGATCGAGCATACATATTTTTTGTGAGGATGTCAGCCTCGTGTGTGTTAGCATGCGAGCTATGTTTTCCATTCGCCTGGATGAGCCGTATATTTCATGAATTAAAACATTAAATAATTCAATAAATCACTTTATAAACCAGAAGGGGATTTTGTCATGTCAATGTGCGTATGTATGTATGTCCAAGGTCAAAGGTCAACAAGGTATTAAATCGTGCAATGAACACGGGGAACATGTCAAACAATAATTAGAGGTCATCCTAGGTCACAAGGTCATCCAGAGGTCAAATCGTAAATGTTGCCAGATTGATGTCTGGAGAAAAGAAACGTGAACACCGGATGAACATGTCTAAAATAAATTAGAGGTCATCCAAGGTCAACGGTCATTAGAGGTCATCCAAGGTCAAAGGTCAACAAGGGGTTAAATCGTGCAATGAACACCGGGGGAACATGTCAAAAATAATTTGAGGTCGTCTGAGGTCAAGGGTCATCCAGAGGTCAAGGGTCATCCAGAGGTCAAGGGTCATCCAGAGGTCAAATCGTAAAAGTTGCCCGATGGACCCACGTCACATGATAGGTTGAGCTCGCGTAAAGTACGCCTGCTCAACCTCACCCCAAAACGGTCCCCTGGATCTCTGTTGTGCGCACTACGTCATCTCGACCTCAAGGCTCTGATTGGTTGGTGCTCAAACGTGAGAACTGAAAAGCTCATGAGCTTTTCTACGCACCATCACGCCCCACTGCGTCGGTGGTTATGGCGCAGTGGAAGCACTGCGTTGGTGGATACGGCGCAGTGTGACGATCGTTAAAAAGGCTTCAGTTTAAATTTGACCAATCAGGTGCTTTGGTGTTGTTGGTTGGCAGTATTTTGTGAGTTCAAGCATGCGTGCGCAGCCTGATCGAAGTGCGCCCACGTATGCCGAACTGTGGCCAGGAGATTATGTGCCGTAGGTCCATTGACGTCAAACATGACAAGAAACATGAACACCGGGGACATGTCTAAAATAATTTAGAGGTCATCTGAGGTCAACGGTCATTAGAGGTCAACCAAAGTTAAAGGTCAACAAGAGATTGAATCGTGCAACGAACACCGGGGGAACATGTCAACACATAATTAGAGGTCATCTGAGGTCAAAGGTCAAATCGTAAAAGTTGCCCGATTGACCTCAAACTTGGAGAAAAGAAACATGAACACTGGGGTACCCCTATGTGACCTTTGACCTCATTTAGTTGAACTACCAGCCAGAGGGGTTCGCAAGTCATAACTTGCAGTATTTTTTTATATATATGTTTTTGTTGTATTTCTGATACCCTGATGGGGTCTAATGAGATAACAAATTTAAAAACCCATAAAATACTTACATGGAGTACATGTATAAAGTTTATTCCGTGCGTCCGACCCCTTTGACTTTCTGTGGTCTAACAATCAACACATGGAATTTGGCAGATGTTTTTAAAAGAGACACAGGTGGTAGCGGTAAACGTAAAGAAGTACAGGCAAAGGAAGCCGCCATCTTAATTCTTTTAGATGACATGTATTCACAAATTTTCATTTTCACACTGAACTACCATATTGCCAGTCGGTAGAAAGCAAATTAACTTATTTATGTGTGGATTTAGTGATAGAGTTACTGTAGTATTACTGTTAGTCTAAGTCTCATCAATTCCGTAGTTGCGGACGTACATTTCAGACACTTTGAGGGCTGGCAAAATCTAAACTATACCAGTTGATTGATTTTTAACACCTGGGTTTCAAGTACCTCTAGTAGGAGTACAAAACCTGAAAATTCCTTTGCTGTACCATTTTCGGTTTATGAGATATAGTGTGAAAACCCTCCGTTGCGGACGTACGCAGAGAAAGTGATTTTTTCAGTACACCTGTATTCCAATCAAAAAATCTCTGAAGTGTTCAGGTCTGTAATGAAAACTAATATTGTTTTGTTTGTAAGAGGGACAAACCTAAACAAAACCATCAGAGAAAATTATCAGAACCTTTATCTTGAAGTTAAAATTGACTGATGTTTAACCGTTGCGGACGTACATAATAGTGTTGCGGACGTACATCTCTGAAATAATTCACAGATGTACGTCCGACACACTTCAAGAGCCCATGTATTAAACATGTAAACAGGTACAGAACAAAATAAGTTTTAAACATTAAGTATAAATCATCAGCTTTAGAAAAATACTTACCTCATTGGTTTCCAACATTGCCAAAGTATTGAACGGAGTGGTTAAAAGTAGCAGCTTTTGGGAGTGTACGTCCGACACAAAAGGTACCAAATTTAATCCAAAAAGTGTAATTCCTCTATATTTTGGTCATTTTAAGTAACTATTTTACATGATACATAACACATGTTCATTGTTGTATTGATTGTATCAATTTGTAATACTTGCCTTAGTTCATTCATGGAAATAATTGCACTTCAATGGTGCGATTTCTACTCAAAAACGCCCTGTACGTCCACAACAACCTCAAAATCAGCCAAACCGAGAATGATAGGTCAAATTCCAAATTATATCATGTAACTACAACCTATAACCTTTGATATGAGACATAAATTAGGTTATTTCGACGATTTTCAATTTTTTCAATTTTTTCAATTTGGGTTACCTAATTACGGAACTGCCCTAAATTAGTAAAAAGGACCTGCAAACGATACATTGATTGATATCATCATTTGATTATGAAAACATGCATATTTTGCCCCAATTCATGGCATATGGCCGAATGGTCGTATGTTAAATTAGTATTGTTCTCCTGTGCAATTACCTCTCTTAAAATGCTTCAGTCCATAAAATGCAGCTTTTTGATGGTGGTCAATCTTCCGGTACTCCTATAAAGAACATAAACAAGGGCATGCAAGTCTGCTGGGTGAATAGTGAACACAGAGGCCTACTGCAGCTTCTTTTGAAAAACTCATAACCACCATTTACAGGCTAATAATAGGTTAGTATACATATGCAATCCAATAACACCCAGCATCATTTCTGTGTGACAAATGACTTTACAAAAGTACAGTACCCACAGTTTTGACTACTACAAAAAATGTTTTTTGGTGATCTTTTTTAGATTAATTGTTAAATTATTAAAGGTTTACAGATTTCATTTATCTCTTTATTTTAAAGGCAAAACACCACTCCAAATAGAGACATATCCATGGAATGTGGTTCCCTTTTTCACCCCCTCCCCCCTGTGTTCATTGGTTATTGTATTTTATTATCAATTAAAGAGACTTTTTTAGTCCCTTCTATTCTACAACTTATTAGTGTGTATAAAGATTGCTTTGAATTTGGAATACATAGCCTGTGGAGGTATAGACAGTTTTGAGGAGAGGAGGGACAGTTGGTATTTTCGCGGAAAGAGGTTACTCGTGCCCTCATCTCCCTCTTTGACATTTTGATGTAACCATGGTAACATTATGGGTTTTTTAATATCTCGTTTTGTGTGTAATTGTAGAAGACCTTTTCACCCAAGTTGAACAATCGAATACAGCCATAACAGCTCACCATTCTAGTAAAACACTCAGCAAAGATGGCTACAAACCAAGTCACATCAACTCAAGGAAACAGGAAAACACCACAACATGGGAAATACCATCATGGTGGTGGGCAAGGTGGAGGAGGTGAAACTCAGGCTGCCGGTGGTACCTCATCACAGCAAGAAATAACAGCTAGTGAACCAAGAGGTGAGAACATCTTGGGGGGGGGGGGAGTGGACCTTTACATTGTAACCATAATAATAGGAGTTTTATAAATGGTGTGTGTTACACATATAATGTGTTAAGGGGGGGGGGGGTTGGGGTCAATGGTGTTTCAAGAAGAAAGGGTACTTTTTCTTGACATGTATATATGGGTTCTATTTCATAAGGATTGAATAATAAATTTGTCAACAATCTTCTTAAGAAAGTTTGAAAACTTAAGAAGAATTACTCTTCTTAAGATGAATCTTAGTTTTTATGCAATAGGAACCTGGTCATACATACATTTTCATTAATTTCAAGCCTTTCTTATAATCTTAAAAACAATTTTGCACACCTTTCCTGCTTTTGCCTTTTATTTTTGTACAAAACGTCTTCCTTTTTTCTCATCCTTGTGTAAAATTTCAACAATAACTAATATTATTATATCGATGCATTGGTTACAAACTGTATGGAAATCCATTGGGCTTTTGTTTTTGTTGTTCGTCTCATTTTACTTTAAAATGAAATAAAGTTACCTGTGTGAGATAACATGATATATACTTATTATTCTTTATATATACTTTTCTTTTTAGTCGACATAGGGCTCATTTAAGACAATAACATCCCGTTACGCTGTTTTCAACACTTTTACATTCTTTCTTAATTTTTCTCTGTCATTTCTGTTTCCTGATTCCTGTAGCAATCAACATAGCGGAGTTTGCCCAAGCGCGGTCTGCTGAGATCAACACCATGATGCGGAAAGTGAATGTATTAGGTAGCAAGCGCCACACCCTTCAGAATATGCCTCGTCATATGAGGCGCAGGGCAGCAGGTCATAATAGTAAAAGGCTTCCTCACAGACTACGACAAAAGGCGGAGTTAGAGGTATATAAACTAGAGCCAGACAAAAATACTGTAAAACACTGTAATTTCATGGATAATTTATTTCACAAATTTGAAACTACTGCAATTTTTGCGGGCATTTAATTTTGCGAATCTGGAAATTTTACTGTTACTGTCAATGCAAAATTGGCAGTTTGGCGTGTATTTAATTTCACGAATCCTTGTCTCTTGCGAAATTAAGTGGTTTTACAGTAGTCTTGTTTGTGGAAACCTTTCTGACTGTAAAAATACACTACAACTCACTGTCAACTTACTGTCACAGCAGTGTTATCCTATAATACTACAAAATTTAAAATAAAGGGGCTTTCTTTTGTTCTCATGCAATATATTGGTAGCCCTGCATCCGGCGAGGTGAACTTTAAATTCTGCCGGAACGTGTATGTTGCAAAACCAGCTGTTTTACTGAAGTACAGAAGCTTTGACCCCAAAAATCCCCAGACTGCAGCGGTCAAATTGCAAAATGCTCAGATAGTGTAATGCACGCTTTCTCAACTAGATTTACTGATGCTCCACATTTAAGTAACCAACTTGTTGAAGCTCCACTTGGGGTCCAGGGGCGAAGCCCAGGCGGTGGTGCCCCCTGAAGCTCCTGGGTTCTTGGGTTTTTTACTGACTTAAATCGCCTCTCATTGGTCATATTTGTTTAGAATTTACAATTCAAGTTATTTTTCAGAGGAAAACAGGGCTCGGTGTGGTGGAGGGGCAAGTTTTTTTCTCACGGACAGTCAGTGGTTGATTTTAGTAGGCCTTTAAAATCTGGCTATATCATGATATGATTTTTTATTTTTTATTTTTATTTTTTTATTTACTTACTTTATTTTTTATTTTTTAACCACTCTCGCGCCACTTAGGATGCCTTGATGCACCACAAGTGGTGTGGGTCCTTACAACAGCAAATGAATACAGGACGCGGGCGCGCATGAAGACTCCATCATATGCGTGACACGTGTGGCCAAAATCATGGCGTGGATGGTTATATTCCTTTCGCGCACGGAGAAATAAAAAATGAATCTTTGTCGTCAATTTTAATATTATTACAGTTCCTTAAATTTGACAACTTCTTTTCCAGCGAGAGAAACAAATTGCAAACAAACCGCAAACCGATAAGGCAAACACCAGACCTAAGCGCTCACGTCGTCATCGTCGTCGTCATAGCAATCTTAGGCAGGAGTATGAGCGTAGACAGCGTCAGCATAAATGGTTGGAAACGCACCTATGGCATGCCAAGAGGTTCAAAATGGCAGACATGTGGGGATGGCGAGTCCCACTGCATCCATCTGATAAGAGTGCTAGAGCCACATACAGGTCAGAATGTTAAATAAAACCAAGTCTCAAGTTCTGCACCCCTTTGATAAGAGTGCTAGAGCCACGTACAAAAGAGAATGTTAAACAAACCCAAGTCTTTCTGCACCCCTTTGATAATAGTGCTAGAGCCACATACAGGTCAGAATGTTATTAACAAACCCAAGTCTCACTGCACCCCTCTGATAAGAGTGCTAGAACTATAACAGGTGAGAATGTAAAACAAACCTAAGTCCCATACACCCCTCTGGTAAGAGTGCTAGAGCCACATACAGGTCAGAATGTTATTAACAAACCCAAGTCCCCCTACACCTTTCTCTTTCTGATAAAGAGTGCTAGAGCCACATATCCCTTTGATAAGAGTGCTAGAGCCACAGACAGGTCAGAATGTTATTAACAAACGAGTGCTATGGCCACATATGTTAAACAATCCTAAGTACCACCCTTTGATAAGAGTGCTAGAGCCACATTCATGCGAGAATGTTAAACAAACCCAAGTCCCACTACACCTCTCTGATAAGAGGGCTAGAGCCACATGTTAAACAAACCCTAGTCCCACTACACCCCTCTGATAAAGAGTGATATAGCCATATATGTTAAACAGGTGAGAATATTAATCAAACCCAAGTCGCACTGTACCCCTTTGATAAGAGTGCTAGAGCCATGTACAGATCAAAATGTTAAACAAACCCAAGTCCCACTGCACCCCTCTGATAAGAGTGCTAGAACTACATACAGGTGAGTATGTTAAGCAAACCCAAGTCTCACTACACCCCTCTGATAAGAGTGCTAGAGCCACATACAGGTCAAAATGTTATTAATAAACCCAAGTCCCACTGCACCCCTCTGATAAGAGTGCTAGAACTATAACAGGTGAGAATGTAAAACAAACCTAAGTCCCATACACCCCTCTGGTAAGAGTGCTAGAACCACATCATAGTCCATACGGCACAATTATAATGCGTGGGGCTCCAGATTTTTTTTTGTTGAAAAAAGCGTGGGGGTCAGAACATTTCTGATATATACGGGTGTAGTTGTATAAAGCGTGGGGATAAAAAAAGGGTGGGGTAAATTCCCATAGGATAATAATTTCTCAGCAATTGTCTAAAATTAATCAAAATACATTACATTGTCGATAGGGCTAATAGTAATAATAATATAATATTTATCCGACTTCAGAATTAAAAAGTCGCATGGGATCAGTCTCATCGTTAATAATAACATTCAGAATAAACGCAACAGCAGTCATATTTCTATCCTATTGCAAGGCCGTTACGTAACCATTTCGATATAGCATAATAATTGAACATATTGTAAAGAGTTCATCAGTTCATAGTTTGCAACATGTTCACCTATTCCCCTGGAATCAAACTGGCAAACATGCGACTTCAGTGGGTGCAATATTGTAAAAGGTAACAGCCTGTGTACAAAGTTTAGCACACTAGACAAGTGAATTGAACAAATCTTATGCCTAAATGAATTATGTGAGTGAGTTGTGTTGGTTGAGACTGGCTCTGTCGGTTCATTTGACAAGGGAAATCTTAAAATCTAAAGTTCAAAGATGGCAATTTTTTGCTAGATTTTTTTAAAAGCACACTTAAAGCCGAAATGTACCTCAATCATTAACAAATAAGTGTAAAATAGCAATTTTGCGGGCATATTTTATTAGTTGTTTCACTTTTATTTTTCGCTCCACCAATATGAAAAATCTTCGAGTGCCTTGAATTATAATAAGATGTTGCTATATCATGATTTTTAGCTTACTACAAGTAAGCTAAAGCGACCTGACGCGAAAGGTCACGGTATAGGTCAAGGGGAAAGTGCGACTGTGAAATATGGTTTTATCTTGGTCACACAAGTGGTTATTTGTCGGGAAATGTACTTGAGATAGTGAAACAATATGATCGCATAAATATGTTAGAAAATGGGCCTGATTGCCATTCGACAAAATAGGCAATTTCGCGTTATTTTCTTTATTGTCATAACTGTATTGAAAATGCATGTAAACGCTATGATAGAAAAGTTGATTCAACACATGGCACGCATGTATCATGACGTACAAGCGTGATTGTCTTATTGTGATTGGTTTAACTACTAGAGATCATTATTATTCATGATACGAAATCAGCGGAAAGTAAAAATACAGCCGTCAAAGTGAAAAATAGGTGGGGAGGTCGTTTTTCGTTAATTGATGTTAATCGCTTCTGTATATATTCTTCAAACTATGTCTCCGATTTCAGCGGCCAAAATTATTGGAAAATATTGTTTTCAAAGGTTTTTCATCATGAGGTGCTGTTAGAAATTCGCGAAAAAGAGTAAAACTTACGAATATTGCCTTGCCAAAATGTTGAATTTGCGTGATTTATCGTGCCGTAATATCTTTTATTACCCCCACCAGTTTGGTATCGTCTGCCATTGATCAAATGTCAAATCTACATATTATAGTCCGATGTAAATGAGGCAATTACATTTACCGAGTTACCCCGTCTGTTTCAATGTGTCGTGAGCTTTCCTCAAACAGTTGCACGTGCGAATATGTGAGGGTGCAGTGTTTAATAACGAAACAATCGGAGCTCTACGAGCTCACTCATTTTTGAAAGTCGTGTTATAACGGGGGAGGGTTGGGTTTAACGGCACATTTATGTATTATATTTAGATATTGTGTAACTTCCGCCATGTCGAAATTCCACATTTAATACAAATTTACTCAATAAATATTCATAATGACATGCCGCATGTTTATATTATAGCTCAAGTAATTTATTGAAAATAAAAACATTGTTTAAATAAAACATGACACCCCTTTCAAAAGTGAAAGCGTCCAACCCCCAAAAAAGTTTTCAGTCCGAGCATGCCGCGGCCGTGTGTTCTCAGAAAATAATGGCGTCTTCTCACCTTATTTCATGTTCTGTTTCTTGTTGTTCTGTAATACTTCAAGTTGTTTTCATCTGCATCTACTTTGACGTTAATTTTTAGCAGATAAAAAATGACTACGAGTGAGTCGAAAGGCTGATATAGCCTAGACGTGAGTACAAAATAAACCAAATATAAAATGAAAAGGGGTACTTTAAAATAAATACTACATCATCGTCCAACCCCGCCTGTTCCTGATACGGTTGTTCTCCTACTAAAAAAGGAACCCAAGAGTATGGCGCCGCTCACATCGCCAGCGGTGTGTGTTTACGCCGTACGCACGATGTTGCTCTAAAATTCGCTTCATTGTGCACATTTGGTTGCACTTATGAAAGTTTTATGCATTTTGGTAGTACACAAAATTATTCTGATGGTAAATCTTGAACGAATCGCGATTTTAATATGTAATGTTAATGTCCGGAAGCTGATTAAAACCGGTGCAGATTTGACAATAATAAAAGGCAAATGAAGACAACACAGAGAACAGAAGTACATATCTACTGTACAGTACAGTACACTTTGGTGGACATTTAGTATATTTTATTGCGTTTTCACTTCCTCGAAAATCTGGACTACCAATTTTCGTAAATCCTGAGTCCCGCCCGAAAAACAAAATCGAGTCCCGGGAGCACTGAATTCCCGAACATCCTAGACCCAATGCCAATGGTGGCTATACTATCGTTCATGCTTCACTATACTATAGCCACAACACCCTCTATAGACACACGACGTCGCGAAAATCACATTTTTAATTCAAGATTTTCACATCAAATATGATTTAAATGCACTCACATGTTGTTCCTAGAACTCTTAGTAATACATTGTGTTAATTAATTTTGATCAAGCGGCAGTCGGCAGTGCTGACACTCGATGTGAATTTCGCGACGTGAACAGTCAATAGGGAGTTTTGTGACCCTAGGTAGCCAGCTACCTAGGACAGGTCACTATTGGGACTACGAACATCCCAGTCTAGCCCTATGCCTATAGGCTATAGCCTAGGCTATGTAGCCTAGGCTATGTATGGTTTAACCAGGGAGGTGTAATATCTCTCTGGTTAAACTATATGTAGTAGTACTATTTTGATATCAGAAGAAAAGCCTATCTTATTTTCAATATTCCCCTAAACCAATCACCTCGGTAGATGTTATTGTTACTTATTGAACCATCCAGAAGAGAACGCCAATTCGCCAACTGGTTTTTGTGGCATTACCAAAGTCAAAGTGGCGCACCATTTAAAAGGCCAAATAAAAAATAGTAGTTTCTCTTCCCCGCGCGTGCGCATCCATTTTGGCCGCCACGTCAAAAAAATAGTTTTTTTCTTCAAATTTTGTTCAAATTTTGTTTTTCTAATTTTTTTTATTTTTTTTATTTTTTAAATTCTTTTTCTTCAATTTTTATTTTTTGAATGTTCTCAAGATCACACTGATGTTGTCAATGGAGAACGTGTCAATATTTAAAAAAAAAACCTGTTAAAATGAAAGAACAACATAACAGGCAAACTGTTAATATCAAAACATGATACAAATTAAACTGTATCTGCATCAGATGATATAAATAAACCGTGAGTAAAACTGGTGTTTTAAAATACCAGTGTGGTCTTCGCCTTCGGAACATTTGTTTGTCGTTTTTGGCTGGAACTGATTTATTTATCAAGATATTCCCGAGATCACACTGATATTTTGTAAATCTAGAATACACATCTTTTCTTATTTAGCTTTGTATTCCTGAAAGAGAAAAAATAGAGAATAAATCCTTGTGTTATCTATATAATAATACTCTACTCTCTGTCTGTCTGTTTTTTGTTGGTCTGTTTGTTTGTCTGTCTGTCTGTGCGCGCTTTTTCGTTGCCTTCCCGGGGTCGGGCGGCGTTCAAACTCAGTGGGTGGGTGCAGCTCGGTCCCCGCAAGAGCAAGTTCGCATTCGCTAGAGCGTACGAGGTCAAAGGTCATATAGGGGTCAAAGGTCATATGGGGGTCAACTTTTTGAAGTTGGTCGGATCATGCTTAAACTCGGTGATCTCGATGCGAGGCGAGCGTGGCAAAAATAAAACGGGTTGGCGTTTGTCGGGTCTTCCGGGGTCAAAGGTCGTCTAGGGGTCGAATTTTCAAAGTTTGTCCGATCGGGCTTAAACTCGGTGACGGGAAGCCTGAATATGAGTCGAGCGTGGAAAAAATAATACGCCTTTGTTTTTCTTGGGTCGTCCGGGGTCAAAGGTCATCTAGGGGTCAAATTTTTAAAGTTTGTCCGATCGGGCTTAAACTCTGTGATGAGAAACTCGGTGTCTGTTTGTTCAGTCCCCGCAAGAGCAAGTTCGCATTCGCTAGAGCATACGAGGTCAAAGGTCATCTAGGGGTCAACTTTTTGAAGTTGGTCGGATCGTGCTTAAACTCGGTGATCACAATGCTCGATGCGAGGCGAGCGTGGCAAAAATTTAACGGGTTAGCGTTTGTCGGGTCTTCCGGGGTCAAAAGTCGGGGTCACAAAGGTCGTCTAAGGGTCGAATTTTCAAAGTTTGTCCGATCGGGCTTAAACTCGGTGACGGGAAGCCCGAATACGAGTCGAGTGTGGAAAAAATAACACGGCTTTGCTTTTCTTGGGTCGTCCGGGGTCAAAGGTCGTCTAGGGGTCCAATTTTCAAAGTTTGTCCGATCTGGCTTAAACTCGGTGACGGGAAGCCCGAATACGAGTCGAGCGTGGAAAAAATAAAACGGTTTTGCTTTTCTTGGGTCGTCCGGGTCAAAGGTCGTCTAAGGGTCGAATTTTCAAAGTTTGTCCGATCGGGCTTTATGCATGCATTCTACAAACCACCAAACCCGAGAACCGACAAACCCCGGATGACCGCCCAAACCCGAGAACCGACAAACCCCGGGTGACCGCCTAGTATTAAAATAAACATGTAAAATATCGCGAGCAGTTTCCAGTATGTACCCATTTTAAGGTTATAAAGCTAGTCTTAGAAAAGTGGCAGCCATTTTGAAGCAAAAACATTTCCACCATGTTGGAAAAAGCGAAACCAGTTTTGGAAAAAGGGGCATTCGCCATTTTGGGAAGAAGAAAAAAACAAACTCATCTTCCTTTTTTCAAAAAGTTAGCATGAGAAACTAGTTTTATTTTTACTTGGCCTAAGATCCAGGGGCCATGGGAGTTTGGTGACCTGTAAATATTATTATTTTCATTAAATGATGCATATTTTCATAAAATAGGTGTTTGTATTTTGCCATTGTTATGTACCGAAGTTATTCATCTCTGTACATATTATTTATTGAACCTTCACACATTACAAAAGAGAACAATCATCTACCATTAGGTCGCACCATTTAATATCCAAGGTGTTTGGCAATAATTTGTTTTAATATCAGAAAGAGACTATTTCTTGATCTTGAAATCTCAACCGAAGCATATAGAAGGGCAAATGTGCTTACACGGTGAACGGTGAATGCATAATAATATATATATATAATTCTTGTTTCATGTAAGATATAATATGGATTCGAGCTTTGCATCATTTGTTATATGCTGGACAGATTATAGTGGTTTACAATATGAAGAGGTTTTTTGCAAAAGGGCCTGCATCCACTTTGGCTCTTATTGAGAAAAAGTTTAAAAAAAACTGTTTCTAAATATTCAAGTTGAGCAATTGAAAAACTGAATGGATTATGAAAGAGGTACACTACATACTAATTTAAATTGAAATACATTCCAAATGCGCTAGTTTTCAAAAACAAACAAAAATCATGTTTACATTTTTTGAAAATTTGGATGTAGGCCCTTTTGCAACAAAACTCCATCTGTTTGTACTTAGAGAAAAAATCATTTATTTTAATCATTTAAAAAAAAAAAGTTTGATACAGAAATGTTAAATGATACAATCATATGTTTCAAGGAAATAAAGTCATTTTTTTCTCAAAAAGACCTACATCTCATTGTAAACTATTGAAGTTGTTGTTTTGTTTTAAAAGGGCCTGTATCCCGATTTAATTCTGGACACAGGCCCTTTTGCAACTTCAATGACTGTTTACAATGAGAAAAAAAATGACTTTTTGAAAATGACTTTTTGAAAAATGTCTTTTTGAAAAAAAATGACTTTGTTTCCTTGAAACATAAGATTTTCCCCTATACATTTCTATAGTAAAATCATTTTTGAAAAAAATGCACCATAGCCCTTTTGCAACAACGCTCTTCATATATAGACATGAGTTATGAATTTTCCCAAATTCTCAGCTGTAGTCAGCTTCTGCATCATTGATGCTCTCGTTCTATTTCAAACATGATTTGTGTTTTGTTCCATAGAGCGTGTGCTAATCACTGCCTAATTCAGGATGTGTCCTACCTGGGTGTTATACAAGTGTGTGGTCCACAAGGCAAAATACTCCAGGCACTGTCACACCTTACAAGTCAACAAGCAGGTGAGGAGATTGTAATAAGGGGTCAATGTCTTAGCCAGAGACCTGTCCACCTGTCATGTTATATTTTCTCTTATCTATATTTTTGATGTTGTTCTCCATATGTTTGGGCTTTTTACCTTATTCCTGTCCCATGCTACTTTCATTGGCTTTTTTTTACCAGCCCAATTGTGTTTACTTGTATTTTGATTATTTTCTGAGTTGCAGTGAACACATTGATTGGCCCATCAGAACTCTCTGTAGAGAGTTACCAGTTTGATTTGTAATCACCTGGGCTGTTGTTCACATTTGCTCTTTATATACAAAAATCAATGGGATATTCTAAAAATAGTTGGTTTAAGCGTTTCATCAACTTGAAACTATATCAAAGCTAAAGCAGCACATATTTGAACCTAGTGACCCTATAGTGGTTGCAAACAGGACAGGCTATTCTGATAAATTGGATGGGCAGTTGCTGAACTCTGGCTAAGACCCTGATAGGGGTTGTGTGTGAAGTGTGGTGAGAGAAATTTGGGCATTGACAACAAGGGAAAAAGGTGTTCTACAGGCCCAACCGACCCAGATTTGGATTATAAAAAAAGATAATTGGTCTGATGTGCATGAAAACCAGCAAAGTCATGTATTTGCAAAATAACTTAAAAATTGTCTGAATAATTTCTGTTTTGCTACCCCAAACCCCAATAGAAACCTGTGCTTTTGACTCTCAAACCAGCAACCACAAGAATAATAACATGCGAGTATATTTCTTTTGTGTATAGGTCTATGTGATGAAATGACAAATCACACATTTAAAAACACAGTAAAAATTGACCAACAATTTATCGCGCGAAATTTACCACTGTTTACATATCAAATGTAATCATTTATTATTTATGAAGGCTTGCCATTTGGTGCTGACGCCTATCTTACTGGCACCCATCATGGTGATGTTATGCTGTACCACAAAGATAAGTACCCATCTGGTGCGATGTGCCCAGTGAATTTCTTATGGAAAACGCCCTCTACTTGCGATGCTAGAGAGGATCCTGAATTGGACCGATACATAAGTGATACCCATAGGCAACTGTGGATATGGGTTCATCCAGCATGCTATGATGAGGTACTGAAGGAAGTGAAAGATGTCTGTTCACAAGGTAAGCAGCTGGGGGAGGGGGCACTCAAATATATAAGTGACTGAACAGATACATGAATGACGAGACAACTGTGACTGGGGGAGGAGGGGGGGGGGGGCGGTTGGCACTCAAATAAAGCGGTGGTTGGACTGATACATGATTGACACACATGTTGAGGTGCTATTGGAAGTAAAATACGTCTGTCACCACAACAAATATGTGTTTGCCTTAGCAAATTCACATACAAATCCCCCATATAACAAACAGTACACAATCTGCTAGGTGTTAAACCACCTTCGGGCATAATTCTCCACTGTTGTTTGCTTATAACACCTAAAGGAAACAGCTCTCAGGTCTAAAATGTTGCAGGTATAATGAGAGAAATATGGGCTTCCTTTTGATATCAAAATCTCATTTTTAATGGGAAAAAGCTTAAGCGATCGTCAAATGATTGTGTTACCCACCTTTGAACCTAATGCTAACCTTGTTTCTTTTTTCCTCCAACTTTGTTCCAATTGACAAAAGCAGACAGTTGCATTGTAGTCTGTTCACTGAAGGATGATTTTGTGCGCTTACGTCTTAGAGGCCCTCTGTCACAACCTGTCATTCTTGACGCTATGCATGTAGCCGACATTGACGTTAGGGAATCATCAGATACGGATAACCTATGGTGGAACTCATACTATGCAGTAAGCATCATTTTAAAGCCACTGTAACAAACCTTTTATATTCATCATTAATCTTAATTTTAAGTTTACATTTTTCCAATTTACTTTAAACAATAAGTTTTTGTGCTTTTAAGATATGAAAAAGAGAAATCTGAGTAATTACTAATTTCAACACAAACGATCCTTGGTCTTTAGTTTCTGACATACGGAAGTTCTGGGTTCGATTCCCAGAGGAGGTTTTTGACCCATACCTCTGGCTGGATGCGTTCTGTTGGTTCAGAGCTTGGACTCGGTTATATTTTCGATGGGTGGGTTCAGGTATGGACAAGTCAGGTCAGGAATCTTGCACTCTAATTTTAGTTTCAATATGAGAATGTCTATGGGGAT
Organism: Ophiura sarsii; assembly: GCA_035610835.1. Lineage (NCBI taxonomy): Eukaryota > Metazoa > Echinodermata > Ophiuroidea > Amphilepidida > Ophiuridae > Ophiura > Ophiura sarsii. The sequence continues at coordinate 12,729,320 of CM069448.1, read as the reverse complement.
TTTAAATGTTTCTTGTTTTAATGCCAAAGATTTAACATAAATGTCTTAATGCCAAAAGAATTAACATACATCATAACAACTGCACAACCTTAATACAATCCACTACATGGTTTCAGTAGGGAATTGGAAAGAATGATGCATACACACATACAATGATTGAATTCTATAGTTACATCCTGCTTGAATAAGAAATCTCGAGTATTTCCTTTATTTTTGTTCCACTAGACTGGGTCCCCACAATATGGCCACCATCTTTAAAAAATGGCGGACCAAACCCTGGAGGGACTAGCAAAAAAACACAACAAAAGAATGTTTGGCTCTGCATGGAATCCAATCAGCTATTGTTCCAACAACAACAGAATACCACCAGATCGGTCTAATTCAAACTGCAGAGCGTCGACGAACGGTGTGGCGTGATGGTGCATGAATTAGCTTATGTTTATTAACCCTAACCAGTAAAGCTAGTTTTTTGTGCGTATCGGGGGGAGGGGGGAAAAGTACCATTTTTTGGACCCGAAAAATCACCCAGCACCCCCCGGGATTCGATCACGGGACCATCCGCACCCAAGTCTGTCCCTCTACCAACTGAGCTATACTCCCTAGCGCATATGCGGGCACAAACTCCGTGCCCACATATGCCTGCATATGCCTGCGGTAGGTGACGTCATTGAGGCAATGCAGCAGCACACGCGTGGAGATAGTTTCTGGCAGTGAGATTTAGTGAGATTCAGTGGGGTTAGGGTTAAATTAATGAGCTTATCAGCGCACACTTTCATTAGAATTATTTATTTTTCAGTCTTCACATTGAGCACCATCACAGGGGCCGTATGGGACTCATGGAATACTAATACTACACAAGCTTACACGCGGTAGAAGTCTTACGATGATCGTGTCTTTAACTTCTTATTCATCCCCAGAATGCCAACACTAAGCAAGCTTACATGGAACAAAAATCTATGTGGCAGGCACTACATGGTGTACAAGACGCATCAGACCTGAGTCCAAACTGTGTGGTGGCACTCACGGTTCGGGACCCTCGTATCTTGATACCAGAAAAAAGAATCAAGATCATGGCAGACCCAGAGAATGCATCAGGTAAGTTGGCTTTGTATCAGGGGTGTCTATTGTAATGGTAACCATACAATAGTCCCCTAACCTGAACCCTAACAATTAAGCAATTGTCCTATTTGAATAGGAAATAGAAATAATGAAATACCGTTGTTTTATATACACTGCCGCTCACAAGTATTCACACAGTGATTATATCCCAGAAAATCCATCTTCTATGAACAAACTATTGATTATTTTCACTGATAGTAACAATGTTGTATGTGTGCACTATATAAATTTTCTTCATAAATTCATGTTTGTTGAAAGTTATGATCATCAGATTTCAGACAAAAACCCGATAAATGAGACAAGTCACCAGATTGTAGCAGCATCTGGTTTTGTAGTATGTAGGATGGTTCAAGGGTTAATAGGGTAAACATTCATCTTTTTGGCCATATGAAAGAAATATATTTATGACTGGGATGTGTCATTCACCCTACTTTCTCATTGTCCTCATTTATCTGGTTACCTTATCATTTCCCATTTTCCAGTGCCTCCTTCATCCAGTGTGACCAAAGGACCATTCAACTGTATGTCAGCCTTGTGGGATAGTGATGTCAGAAAGGCTGTCAAGTCTACACAGATATCTCAACACGAATTAAACAAACTGAAGTCTGAACACCTGGTACCAGGGGTTGAACTCAATCTTGGCCGTCAAGAATCTCGTTTACCGGTACTCCTGCTCCAGAATCCTGGGGTCAGAGGTCACGATAGTGCACACTCATCAAAACTGCAAGGCACTGTGGGATACGGTTCAGGTTGGGATGTGGTATTGCCTAGTGGATGGGGAATGGCATTCTGGGTAGCTTTGATTTACCGTGGTGCTCGTGCAGGAGGGGTTATAGAGTCTCACAGTTGCGCTCTGCAACAAGGTGTTCCACACTTTCCAGATGATTACATTGATACTGCTGCAGGGATAGACGCTGTGGAAACACTTTGCAAAGAGTTGGAAACCAAGCAAGGGAAATTGCCTCCAGCAAAGAGGCCAAACTTTGCCAAGCTTGGTAGCCCAACACCATTCAAGTGTGAATGGGCTAAGCTGACAGATGAGTGGCGTCAAGAGTTTGAAAGCAAACAAATTGTTTCCAGATCAGCTGAAGAGATGGCTACAGAAACCACCAATTCTCCAATACTGGTGGTTAGGGATAAAGCTAAATTGGAGAAGCTCAATGAACTGTTACATCATCGTAGCAACACTCCGAAAAGTATCATCCCAAATGCAGAGATGGGGTTGTCAGAGACCAGTAGATTGTCTTCTAAGAGAGCAGCCTCAACAGCAGAAATACAAGATACGTCACCAGTAAAGAAGATCAAGACAGATCACAATGGTCATTCGGACAGTGATGCCATCGAGGTGATAGACAAAGGTGTAATCGGTGAGAATAGGTTACAGCCTGTTGCCTGCGCTAACAACAAAAGTGAAGTTACCAACACAAAACAAACGATAGACGTGGTCAACACACTGTCAAGTATCGGACTTATCAACCCATATATGTACATATGTGTCCAAATCAGCCTCATCTCCAAGGGTGCACCTGCCCCACTAAGCATCATCTATCTCCCATCAACGCATGATCTTTCTGCTCTAGCATCAGATACAAGTTATGGTGGGCCAACCGAGCTCGTACACGCAGAATACCAGCTTCCAAAGAAACAAAAAAAGAAAGGGAAAACGGACAGTACAAAGGTAGATAATAAAGGTAGAATCACAACGGATAAGCTAGGGCTTCCTAATCTCGACCAGGTTAACCTGCTCTCGTTTTGCTCACGGAAGGTCATAGGTTATGTCACCAATGGGGCGCATGCCTTTAGCACTGGTAAGGGTTATGGCGTAGGTTTCTGTTGCATGCTGGGTATTCATGAGCTACTGAAGACAAAGCTGGGCGACAGATCTGCTGTAGTACTTGTGAGGAATACTGGGTCCTTGCAGTATAGAATGGCATACATTAATGTTGTAGTGTAGCAATAGATGTATATAGATATGCAGCAATGGAAATACCCACATGACTGTCCACCCGGGGTTGTCTGGGTAGGAACTACTAAGTACACACTTTGTGGACTTAGAATATATGTCTAACCCTAACTTTTACAAAAGGAAATAAATCATTTGGAAAAGGTGGTCCTAGTTGGGATCAAACATGGACCTCTGCATTGCAAAGCATGTCTCTCGACCACTAGACTACCTACAATCATAGAAAAAAGGTATTCGAACACTGACCCTAATTGCCATGCTTATTGGACCATAACAGGCACGCTATTTGAGTCACGTGAAAATCAAAACTTGTTTCTGGTAGTCTGAAGTATCCCCTTACTCATATCCCTCCCCCTTCCCCACCGCTCAATGTTGCGAGGCCCTGTGCTGATGGTGGGCAAATTGTGGGATTCAACATTGATCAGGGGGGAAGGGGAATACTTTACATTACACCTACAAAGTGTTTGAACACTTTTTTTCTAACATTGTAGGGGTGAACTGACCAGTACATGATATGAATCCCTTTTAAACATTACTGAATAAAGCAATACTACTATTATGATCAGTACATACAATTATATGAATGAATAGAGCTGGGATACACATGATCATCAACCCCGGGTTAACAGTCATGTGGGTATCCATTACTGCATATAGAGATGTGATGAAAGGGGAAAATGTGAGACAATTCTTGGTATAGCATACAGCTTAAAAAAGAGTGAACATAAGACATTTTAAATCAGCTGTAACTTAGGATTTGAAAAATAGGAAATGGTGTACTTCCGGTCTTTGATGGAATAAAACGCACCATTTAGCTATTATAGGAAACTTTATTTTACTGTGTAGTTGATACATACCCGGGGCCTAAAGTTCACTTTATCCGACAAATAGTAAACCTACTTCACAGTGATTTTTGATATACCCAGGAGCTATTTTTATGAAGCCAATATTTTGAATTATGCATATACCGGGTGGTTCAAAAAAAAGTTGACCCAAGTTCAAGGAATTTTTTTAAAACACATTTGAAGTTTCAGAGAATATGTGTTTACTTAGTCTTGATCAGCAGTAAGTTTTGAAATTATCCTGAAAAAATGATACATTTATCTTGGTTGGTTCTTCAGGTATGGTTCATTACTGAAAGCACGCACAAAACTGCCTTGTCCACGGGAGCGTCCTTTAGTAGAGATGGAATGCACAAAGTGGACTTACACACGATTGGTCACAAATTGTAAAAAAATGGAGAAAAAAGAAAAAGGAGACATCTGAAACATCTGTCTGGTGCTTGACATTACCTACTTACGTACCTACATTTCTTTGTTGAATGTGAATGGCACATAAGCATAAAGATTGGGATACATTACTTTGTCAGGGCGGGCTTTTCAATTCTGAAACTAGAGCATGATGTTTTGTCGAAGTCAACAACTAAATGACGCTCCGGTGGACAAGTCAGTTTTGTACATGTTTTCTGTAATAGCCATATCTGAAGAACCAAACAAGCTAAACGTACCATCTTTTCAGGATAATTTCAAAACTTACTGCTGATTAAGACTATGTAAACACAAATTCTCTGAAACTTCAAATGTGTTTAAAAAAAATTCCTTGAACTTGGGTCAACTTTTTTTTGAACCACCCAGTATAAGGACAAGATATTTCAGGGCCAATATCTAGGTGTGTATTTTGATTTAGTTTCCAGGGTCCTGTTTTATAAGAGTTTAGATTATTCTTAAGTGAACTTAACACTTTCCACGCGGCTATTGGTTTTACCATATACAAAAGATATTTCTCAGAAACCTTTCCCATCTTTCAAGGTCTATCTTTAGGATTACAGAACTAATACTAGGCATGATTGTACTTTTTTAAATGCATTTCACATGGTGATTCCAAATATGGTAATGAATTTTAGACCTAGGGTCTATATCATGAAGATCAACTCGCAAATTCTTAAACAATTTCCAAAGAACGGCTGAAAACTTACAAAGAATAACTCTTCTTAAAAGAATGTTAAGTTTTAGTTCAATTTTATGTTCAGCATGGGCTAAAGTGGACCCGGTGTCGCAGAGTTTGTTTTATAATGGTAGTAATAATTTTGGAAATATGAGAAAAAGAAGGTAAATATTTCCTTATTTTGCTCTATATTTGTCTCATATATTCTAGGAGCCTCTCATGTACAGATGATGTGACCGTTGTTTACAACAGTAGTGTTTACAAATTGATTAGCGCCCTACTGCAGCATACATACTATTCAAAAGCAAAGTACTCATCACTGAGCGCCAATTTTAAAAGTACCTTATGGTGTGTATGCATACTGCCGGGCAACCAGATTTAGTACCTGGTCTCTCATTGTGCTAGGGATGCAAAGTATGACAGTGTGACATTACACTGAGCAATATTCAGATAATGCCAGCATGAAGCTTGGATTGACAAATTTATTTAATTGATTATTAGTAGGGGCCGGTATGTATTCATGTGTTTTGATTGTTAAAAGCAAAGTTAGACTTGATTCCGTATCTTTATGGTATGAGGGTTCAGAAAATTTAGGGTTGTATTTTTTTGGCATGTAGTAAGGCCAAGTAAAACAAAAAACAGTTGATCGTCCCCTCATCCTTTTTTCGTGCCGCATTGATTTTTTTACTATTTACTTCTTCTTTTTTTTAAATCTATATAGTATAAAACTTTTCGAAAAATTGCATGTTAGTGGTGATTTCGACCATGCGGAAGCCATAGGCGACCAATACCAAACAACACAGGTGAGTTGAGCTTGAATACAATGTAAAGAGGCTCAGACTGTTAAATCTTTACTTCAAAAAGCCGGCGGCCATCTTGGAAAAAAATAGTAAATAGTAAATAACAAGCCCCTCCCGCATCCTTTTTTTGAAAAGTCCGGACGATCAACTGTTGTTTTGTTTTACTTGGCCTAAGGGGGGTTCTGGCTCAATTCAAAATGGCTGCCACTATATGTGTGGTGGTATAGGAAAACCCGTCGGAAGTCGCTAGTGATAATATTGAGATATCTGGGTCATACCAAAACATTCCTAACACATGAGTTCCAAGTCAATTTTCCAACTTTGGTCCCAAGATAGAGATCATACCTTGAACTTAAGTCTCCAGGAGTTTTTTATGCAAAATTCCAGATGTTAAGTTTATTTTAGTACTTTTCTGAACCTTGTTAATCAAATTTTATGTGTAAAATGCTATGTTTACGTAAAATGACATTGTTACCATGGTAAACACTTGTAAATTCCGACAATGCATTGTAAAGATTTTGAAATTGAAGAACTTTGAATGGTTAATAATATCGCAAAAAACTAGGTTCATATCAAAAGTCCTTTTCATATGACAAGCTATTTTGTGTGATATAACAATGTAGTTTGAGCATTTAACAGATTTTGTTTACACCTTTGAATTGTCAGTTTCAATTGTTAGTGTTGCGTTTAAACTTGCCAACTTTAAAATGCTATAACTGTAGTTCTAGATGGAATTTCTGAAAAATTTAAACAGTCCTATACTCAGTAGAGTATGAAGCTCTCTGCTAAAGAAAAAACCCAAGTTGCTAGAAAATGACCATGTGAAGGGTTTTCCCATGCCACCACACATATAGAGGTCAAAACTAAATGTTTCAATTTAACTGATATGCATATCATCTTGTTAGTGTGAACTTAAGGATTACAAAATGTATAGTTTGCCCTATATCCAGTGTTTCCTTAACGAGTAATCAGGAAAAACATTACAGTCGTTATTTAGTATATGGGTCAAAAATTGAACTTGATCTGATTTCAACATATGATATATCTCAAATTGTTCGTATGATCGCAGGGATTCCAGAAATGATTTTTATTTCAATTAGTACTTGCTTTGCCTCACACAGGGGTCAAATGTCAATAACTCCAATATCTATGGGTATGAACTGTTAAAAAAAAAATCATTTTGGCATCTTTGTAACCAGACGAACAATTTGAGGTATTATTTGTTGAGATTGGACCAAGTTCAATTTTCAAGTGTGTTTTGCCTGATGACTCTGTAACAAAACATTGGATTACATTTTCTGAATCCTAGTGCTCAGAGGAACAAGTTGAATGACATAGAGACCTGTGTTAGGGCTCGTCCATAATTTTCGCCATTTTCAGTTACGTACAAAGAGTACGTAAGGGGGGAGGGGGTCGAAATATACCCCAACCGTACGTAACTTGAATGGCGATCTTGAGAGGTGGGATTTTTTTTTTAAAGTACAAAATAAAATACAATTTCGCCATTTATTGCGTACGTAACTCGAGGGGGGAGGGGGGTAAAAAGTTACGTACGCTCTGTACGTAAGTGAAAATGGCGACAATTTTGGACGACCCCTTACAAGCCAAACAAATGCAACTCTTAATTGTTCTCAACCCTTGACAAACATTTGACACAAAATGTTTTGTCTACATACTGACCCCTACTATATATAGCGTTTAATTTATCTTTAAAGTATTTCCACAAGGACATGAATATGGTATAAACTGAATGTGCTTTCTTATTACAAGTAGCAATAAAGATCATTTTGCTTTACACATGTATTGATGTGAATTATTATGTTTCGTCAGTTGGCTGCATTTTTCACTAAAAAGCCCATTTTTAAATAACTTCACAATTTGAAATTGGAATATCCAATTCATCTAAGTTGTATTTTCCAAAATTTAAGAAGAACTATGCAATGGCAGTGTCATAACTTTGTTGGAGCGGGGGCATGTGCTACCATCAATTTAATTTAAATTATAATCAGCTTGAAAAATGTACACTTTTTTTAACGCAATTTGCTTCGAAGTAGGTAATAATCATTGTTTTACAGTCACAGTGTCACAAAATGTGGCACTTTTTGGTCGATAATTAAAAAAATAATAAAGCTTTTCAAAAACAAAAAAAAGATTTCTAGGGAATTATATGAGGAATATAATAAAACAAGGCGGTTCTCGAACGGCGTGTCTCGCCTGTTCATCAAAAGTGACTTGAAAGAAATGATGATGAAACATATGATACAATGTAGCACTGTCACAGAGGTATGCATTGTAGTTAATGCAAGGGATGTAATACCTTGAAAAATTTAATCAACAAAAAGAATACACCAACCCCCTTCCCTACACCAAATCACATCAAGATAGGCCTTACAGATCTTATTTGACCCCAGATGACCTTAAAATATTAACCAGCAAAAAAAAACCACCATCCCTCTTCAGTCCACCAAATCCCATCAAGATAGGCCTTACGGATCTTATTTGACCCCCAGATGACCTTTGATGACCTTGAAAATTTAATCAGCAAAAAGAACACACCAACCCCCTTCCCTCCACCAAATCACATCAAGATAGGCCTTACGGATCTTATTTGACCCCAGATGACCTCGAAAAATTAATCAACAAAAAGAACACACCATCCCTCTTCCGTCCACCAAATCCCATCAAGATAGGCCTTACGGATCTTATTTAACCCCAGATGACCTTGAATGACCTTTGATGACCTTGAAAATTTAATCAGGAAAAAGAAAACACCACCCCCTTCCCTCCACCAAATCCCATCAAGATAGGCCTTACTGATCTATTTGACCCCATATTTGACCCCCGATGACCCCGAAAAATTAATCAACAAAAAGAACACACCACCCCCCTTCCCTCCACCAAATCCCATCAAGATAGGCCTTACTGATCTATTTGACCCCCGATGACCCCGAAAAAATAATCAACAAAAAGAACACACCACCCCCCTCCCCTCCACCAAATCCCATCAAGATAGGCCTTACTGATCTATTTGACCCCCGATGACCCCGAAAAATGAATCAACAAAAAGAACACACCATCCCTCTTCCGTCCACCAAATCCCATCAAGATAGGTCGTACTGATCTATTTGACCCCGATGACCCCAACAAATTAATCAACAAAAAGAACACACCATCCCTCTTCCGTCCACCAAATCCCATCAAGATAGGCCTTACTGATCTATTTGACCCCTGATGACCCCGAAAAATTAATCAACAAAAAGAACACACCACCCCCCTTCCCTCCACCAAATCCCATCAAGATAGGCCTTACTGATCTATTTGACCCCATATTTGACCCCCGATGACCCCGGAAAAATAATCAACAAAAAAGAACACCCCATCCCTCTTCCGTCCACCAAATCCCATCAAGATAGGCCTTACTGATCTATTTGGCCCCATATTTGACCCCCGATGACCCCGAAAAATTAATCAACAAAAAGAACACACCATCCCTCTTCCGTCCACCAAATCCCATCAAGATAGGCCTTACTGATCTATTTGACCCCATATTTGACCCCCGATGACCCCGAAAAATTAATCAACAAAAAGAACACACCATCCCTCTTCCGTCCACCAAATCCCATCAAGATAGGCCTTACTGATCTATGTGACCCCCGATGACCCCGAAAAATTAATCAACAAAAAGAACACACCATCCCCCTTCCCTCCACCAAATCCAATCAAGATAGGCCTTATGGATCTTATTTGACCCCGATGACCTCTGATGACCTTGAAAATTTATTCAGCAAAAAGAACACACCACTCCCCTTCCCTCCACCAAATCTCATCAATATAGGCCTTACTGATCTATTTGACCCCATATATGACCTCTGGTGACCTTGAATATTTAATCAGCAAAAATAACACACCACCCCCCCCCCCCCCTTCCCTCCACCAAATCCCATCAAGATAGGCCTTACTGATCTATTTGACCCCATATTTGACCCACGATGACCTTGAAAATTTAATCAGCAAAAAGAACACACCACCCTCTTCCCTCCACCAAATCCCATCAAGATCAGCCTTACGGATCTTATTTGACCCTATATTTGACCCCGATGACCTTGAATGACCTCCAATGACCTTGAAAATCTAATCAGCAAAAGAACACCCCACCCCCTTCCCTGACATCAAGTCCCATCAAGATAGGCCTTCAGATCTCTAGATATCGCGTCTCAAAAGTTTTAAGCATATTTGACCCCGATGACCTTGTATGACCCCTGATGACCTTGAAAAATCAATCAGCAACAGAACGCACCACCCCCCTTCCCTCCACCAAGTCCCATCACGATAGGCCTTACCGATCTCCAGATATCGCGTCACAAAGGTATTTCTTAGCACACGGCAGACGCCATACGCCATACGGAAGACGCCGGACAGAAATAGTGATAACATAGTCTCTTTCTGATTACATCAGGCGAGACAACTAGTATGACAAAATTTGATTAAATATATTTTGAGTTATCTTTGCAGAACCTAAAATGGGTCAAAAATCGTGTTTTTTATATAAAAAAAATCCCAAAATGGTCAATTTCATGTCCATGGTTGGATTTATTGAACCCTTTCCTGCAAATAAATGTATACTTTTATAAGATTAAATGAATAATGAAGAAGTTACGGCAGTTTTACGGAGGCTGTACCTGGGTACACACAGCTCCCTTAAGGTTAGAGGAACCAGAATGGACCAATCCTGAGGATATTGGCATTGTTTAGATGCTATTGGTTTTGCTACGATAATGGACTTCAAACCGTTGAAGATCACATCCCCTTATATCACTGGGTTCATGCATGAATTTAAACTACCCAAGCAAATAGCTCGCTATTCAAACGTGCCGTCTTAATAAGTGATACATTAATCATCCTTTCTATTCAATCCTTGTATAATAGATGAGGACTAAATTAGAAAGAAAATCAATTGTAAACTTTGTTACTGTTTTGGATATGAATTACCTACAATGTGATTCAAGACACAGTGAAGCATAGAACCATATGTGTCTATGATAGATTAAGATTTGAAATCACTGCCTCCCCCTCAATTGGAAGATATAACTATAATGAAATGGTACACCGGCCAAAGTCTATGAATGATCCGAATAAGGTCAACTGACAACTCTATGTTCACAACGATCAAAAATGCTCCAACACTCCTATCTTGCAATGTAAATTTACAATATTCTTGAATTTTAGATACCCTATAGAATCCAATTTTTTTCTTCTTGCTCTCACATTACTAGGCATGAGAATGAATTTGCATGAAAAAGTGTGTGATATCGGGCTATTAGTATTAAGGGAAGTGTCAACCCTATTATTTTGATGATAAACTTTTGCTTCTAAGTTTGAGAATATTTAATACAAGTACATAAAAGTATACATTTTTAGAAAGTAAATTTGATAAGGAAGCCGATGGTGATATCAATGTGATACCAAATAAACTAAATTTTGAGAAATGAACCAAAAAGCCATTTTTTTACCCCAAATTTTTCAGACAGCATAACTATAAAATAAAAAATGGTAATTTGTTCTAATATACGTTTTTGTAAACAAAACAATTTTGTCTAGGAGGCAATTTTTTCTTTTTCCAAAATAAAGCTTGGTTTTGGAAATATGGCTAAAAACATCGGAAAAGTGTAAAAGTGGTGTTTTTTTGCGTACATTTCGCTAGAAATGGATGCATATCTCGAGTTTAAAATCCATAATCGAAAAAATAAAAAATTGCCTCCTAGCGCTGAAAGTCCTCTACACAATGGTAGTAAAAGCTTACCTGATAGTTTGATATATTTTTAGTTATGTTGTCTGAAAATTCGTAAAATTCCTTCAAATTTGAACTTCTAGAAAACATCGATTTAGTAAAAATATTGACATTTTCCACCATTTAAAGCTAAATGTTCACGGAACACACGGGCGTGTGACCTAACAAGGCGGTTCTCGAACGGCGCGTCTCGCCTGTTCATCAAAAGTGACTTGAAAAAAATGATGATGAAACATATGATACAATGTAGCACTGTCACAGAGGTATGCATTGTAGTTAATGCAAGGGATGTAATACCTTGAAAAATTTAATCAACGAAAAGAACACACCAACCCCCTTCCCTACACCAAATCACATCAAGATAGGCCTTACAGATCTTATTAGACCCCAGATGACCTCTGATGACCTTGAAAATTTAATCAGCAAAAAGAACACACCAACCCCCTTCCTTCCACCAAATCACATCAAGATAGGCCTTACGGATCTTATTTGACCCCAGATGACCTCTGATGACCTCGAAAAATTAATCAACAAAAAGAACACACCAAATCACATCAAGATAGGCCTTACAGATCTTATTAGACCCCAGATGACCTCTGATGACCTTGAAAATTTAATCAGCAAAAAGAACACACCATCCCTCTTCCGTCCACCAAATCCCATCAAGATAGGCCTTACGGATCTTATTTGACCCCAGATGACCTTGAATGACCTCCGATGACCTTCAAAATGTAATCATCAAAAAGAATACACCACCCCCCTTCCCTCCACCAAATCCAATCAAGATAGGCCTTACTGATCTATTTGACCCCATATTTGACTCGGATGACCCCGAAAAATTAATCAACAAAAAGAACACACCACCCCCCTTCCCTCCACCAAATCCCATCAAGATAGGCCTTACTGATCTATTTGACCCCCGATGACCCCGAAAAATTAATCAACAAAAAGAACACACCATCCCTCTTACGTCCACCAAATCCCATCAAGATAGGCCTTACTGATCTATTTGACCCCATATTTGACCCCCGATGACCCCAAAAAATTAATCAACAAAAAGAACACACCACCCCCCTTCCCTCCACCAAATCCCATCAAGATATGCCTTACTGATCTATTTGACCCCGATAACCCCGAAAAATTAATCAACAAAAAGAAAACACCATCCCTCTTCCGTCCACCAAATCCCATCAAGATAGGCCTTACTGATCTATTTGACCCCCGATGACCCCGAAAAATTAATCAACAAAAAGAACACACCACCCCCTTCCCTCCACCAAAGCCCATCAAGATAGGCCTTACTGATCTATTTGACCCCATATTTGACCCCCGATGACCCCGAAAAATTAATCAACAAAAAGAACACACCACCCCCTTCCCTCCACCAAATCCCATCAAGATTGGCCTTACTGATCTATTTGACCCCATATTTGACCCCCAATGACCCCCAAAAAATAATCAACAAAACGAACACACCACCCCCCTTCCCTCCACCAAATCCCATCAAGATAGGCCTTACTGATCTATTTGACCCCATATTTGACCCCCGATGACCCCGAAAAAATAATCAACAAAAAGAACACACCATCCCTCTTCCGTCCACCAAATCCCATCAAGATAGGCCTTACTGATCTATTTGACCCCATATTTGACCCCCGATGACCCCGAAAAAATAATCAACAAAAAGAACACCCCATCCCTCTTCCGTCCACCAAATCCCATCAAGATAGGCCTTACTGATCTATTTGACCCCATATTTGACCCCCGATGACCCCGAAAAAATAATCAACAAAAAGAACACCCCATCCCTCTTCCGTCCACCAAATCCCATCAAAATATACTTACTGATCTATTTGACCCCATATTTGACCCCCGATGACCCCGAAAAATTAATCAACAAAAAGAACACACCATCCCTCTTCCGTCCACCAAATCCCATCAAGATAGGCCTTACTGATCTATTTGACCCCATATTTGACCCGAAAAATTAATCAACAAAAAGAACACACCACCCCCCTTCCCTCCACCAAATCCCATCAAGATAGGCCTTACTGATCTATTTGACCCCATATTTGACCCCCGATGACCCCAAAAAATTAATCAACAAAAAGAACACACCACCCCCTTCCCTCCACCAAATCCCATCAAGATAGGCCTTACTGATCTATTTGACCCCATATTTGACCCCAATGACCCCGAAAAATTAATCAACAAAAAGAACACACCACCCCCTTCCCTCCACCAAATCCCATCAAGATAGGCCTTACTTATCTATTTGACCCCATATTTGACCCCCAATGACCCCGAAAAATTAATCAACAAAAAGAACACACCATCCCTCTTCCGTCCACCAAATCCCATCAAGATAGGCCTTACTGATCTATTTGACCCCATATTTGACCCCCGATGACCCCGAAAAATTAATCAACAAAAAGAACACCCCCCTTCCCTCCACCAAATCCCATCAAGATAGGCCTTACTGATCTATTTGACCCCATATTTGACCCCTGATGACCCCGAAAAATTAAGAACAAAAAGAACACACCATCCCCCTTCCCTCCACCAAATCCAATCAAGATAGGCCTTATGGATCTTATTTGACCCCCGATGACCTTGAATGACCTCTGATGACCTTGAAAATTTATTCAGCAAAAAGAATACACCACTCCCCTTCCCTCCACCAAATCTCATCAATATAGGCCTTACTGATCTATTTGACCCCATATTTGACCCCGATGACCTCTGGTGACCTTGAAAATTTAATCAGCAAAAAGAACACACCACCCCCCTTCCCTTAACCAAATCCCATCAAGATAGGCCTTACTGATCTATTTGACCCCATATTTGACCCCCGATGACCTTGAATGACCTCCGATGACCTTGAAAATTTAATTAGCAAAAAGAACACACCACCCCCTTCCCTCCACCAAATCCCATCAAGATCGGCCTTACGGATCTTATTTGACCGCATATTTGACCCCGATGACCTTGAATGACCTCCAATGACCTTGAAAATCTAATCAGCAAAAGAACACCCCACCCCCTTCCCTGACATCAAGTCCCATCAAGATAGGCCTTACGGATCTCTAGATATCGCGTCACAACGCGTCTCAAAAGTTTTAAGCATATTTGACCCCGATGACCTTGTATGACCCCCGATGACCTTGAAAAATCAATCAGCAACAGAACGCACCAACCCCCTTCCCTCCACCAAGTCCCATCACAATAGGCCTTATGGATCTCCAGATATCGCGTCACAAAGGTATTTCTTAGCACACGGCTGACGGCGGACGGCGGACGGCATACGGCGGACGCCAGACGCCGGACAGAAATAGTGATAACATAGTCTCTTTCTGATTACATCAGGCGAGACAAAAAGCGAGTATACTATTATGAACAATCATAATAAACTATCAGATTCAATTTATATTGTCACAATGTGAAGAAATTGGAAGAAAACTGAAATTTAAATGATAGTAAGATTGGCCTTTGTTTACATTTTAGACATTGTTTTGCGCTCTTTTGTTTTTCGCGTCTACGTCGCGGATATTAAGCGGCGCGTCTAGTATTACGCGCGGGAAGTTTCAGCGCGCGACGCAATGATCGAACAGCTGTCGCAGCATTTGAAAAGCGCGGAACTCCGCTTAAATTCCCGCCAAATAACTATGCGCCTTTTCCTGACTCAAACTTACCAAAACAACAATTTAAAATCACCCAAAAGAACTGGAAATAATAGCTTCCGATTAGTAACTTATGATGGTAATTATAGAATACATATAAAAGTATAAAATAATAGAGAAATATGAAATTCAATTTTTGAAATAAGTGCCGGGTTGACACTGCCCTTAAGGCCAAAAACTGGCTGAAAATAAAAGATAGTGCAGATATTTGGAAACAAAATAGCTGTAATTCTAGCAAAAGCCTGAAAATGCTCATCCATTTCATAATCATTGGACAAAAAACATGACTAAGGGTAAATCTCATGGCTTCAAGATCCTCAAATATTGTGTTTGGTATGACCCCAAATTGTCTAGATCTGAGATCCAACATGGCAAAAAAGAATCATGTACTGTAAAACGGGGTGAATAGGGACAAAAATGGGAAAAGTTTTTTAAATGTCACCCGGCCCGTTTGTGTACCGAAAACGGGGTGAATAGTTTCTGGCAGTGAGATTTAGTAAGATTTAGCAGGGTTAGGGTTAAACCATAGTTGTCAAATATAACACTTCAATGAACAGATGACAGAGTTATATAGGAAGTAAACAATATGATTGTCGAAACCAAATAAATGAATATTTACATTAATATTTCATCCTCATACATCAGAGGATTTCATCAGCATGGCAATGATCCACTTTGGCGGGAAGAAACATCATCTTCAGAGTTGCCAGTTGGTTTATTTGTGGATCATAGACGTTGCCATTCTGATGAAATCCTCCGATGTAATGAGAATTAAATATCAATATGTGAGTAGGGCCTATGCATTTATTGGTTTCAACAAGAATATTGTTTACTTCTATGAAACCTGATGAATCTTTTCACAGACGACATAGTTGTTCTTTTGAGAACAAAAAGTGAGTTTGACACTTTAAGACCGAGACCTTCTCACATTCTCAAACAGGTGGATGAGCACTAAGACAAGCGATTGTTACAAATGTGGTATTGCTGGAAGGAGAACAAATCACCTTCCCATGTACATAACACGATATGAATGAAACACAAAATATTAGACAAATTTGCGATTGAAAATATGTCCAAGCTTCTTTTGAGGAGTGCAGTTATCTAGTTGTGTGCAATCATACGTTCAATTTCAATCTGGGTACATGTATGATTCAAATACAATTATGGAATTGGGTATTATTGGTGCATTAACCCTAACACTTTTGGGACGGAAATGTTTAAAAAACGAATCCGGGTGGAAATGGGCAACATTTTGCGGGAAAACTGGACTTGCCAGCGACAGGATTTGAACCGGGGTCCTCCAGCATGGAATACATTGTCTTAATTAACAATTCTGTACGCATTTATCACCAGCCGTGAGTGCCCGGCGACACTTTTCATATGGGATTTCATGGGTTTCCTGACTATAAGGATTATGTTGAAAAAGTGAAGAATAAAAAGAGTGTGACACAATCAAACTAAGCCCCTTAAACAGTTAAACAATATGGTATTTGAAACAATATGATATTTGTTTACAGCAATCTGCATTTACAGAAAACCTTTTTATTTCAACTCATTTCAATCTGCACTGAGCAATACATTACAAATTCCTGTCACATAATTCACCACCATTTCATCTCACTCGGTATACAATAACATTTCGTTCAAAATATTAGAGGAAAAAACAAGTTACCTCTGAGACTAACATTTTGACCACCTAGAAATGGATTTACATCGAGAGAGAAGAAATAGGCACAGTGGACATATTGAGTTGTACAAAAATGAGATTTCTTGACACGTTTTTGTCATGTGAAATCTGTTGGCAAATTCTTCTAAAATTCAATCACAGTCTCTTCCACAGTCCTGCAACTAGAAGTTGTACTAACAATGTCAGGTAAATTGTATAGCACCTAGAAACCTTATTACAATTCATCATTTTCAATGTCTTACCTCCATGATGCCTTGCATAATAAAACCACTTTATTGTATTTGATCAATGAAACTTTATAATCTATAATTATCACGTAATTGGAGATGGAGACTCTACAGACAATACTTTATATTCAGAGGCCTGCCGTAGACCTTGTTTATGTAGCAAACTTCAAATGTAAGGCTATATTAAAAAAATCATTTGTCTCAAAGCTCCTGCGCGCGTTAGTTTATTGATGCGCATTAGAAAAAAAGAAGGAAAAAAAAAATTAAAATTAAAATTTTTATTTAAAAAACCCCCCCAAAAAACACCAAAATTTCACATATTTTCATTGATCACACCATTTCAAATACAAAAGGTCACTTTTACCGCCTTCCGCATTAGGTTTTGAAAAACTGAAGAGCTATGAGACAAAAGATGTTTTTAATATAGCCTAATATTTTTACCTGGTGCAGTTTAACCCCCTCCCCTTTGCATAATATTGTAGACTAGATTAAAATGATGTCATTTTAATTAATACTGTATACTCAAACATACTTTATATCATGATAGGCCTGATTTCAACCGTGTGATAGTTTTTATTATTACACCTCATAAATATTCATGAGATAATAGGCATAAATACTGCAATTTCATTGGTCAATTGAGCTGGCCACAGTGATAATAAATTGAGCTATTGAAGAAATTGAGCTATTTCCCGTGTGGTAGTTTTGGCTATTTCCCTACAACCTCATCCCCAGAGTCACAGTGAGGTGTAATAAAGCAAATACTACATGGTATGATCGGGGCAATAGGGCACACTATTTTCCCTCGGTACTGGCTACAGGCCTACCACCCCTCACCCTCCGGGTTCGGGGTGGTAGGCCTGTAGCCAGTACCTCGGGAAAATAGATTGCACTATTTCCCCTCTAACCATGTAGTATTTGTATACTATCATTATGGCTGGAAAAGAATCATGTGATATCATGATATAAAACAAATATTGAATGCCTTTTGTTTGTGCAATAGTAAAACTATATCACTCGGTCCAATTTGGATTATTCCATTACACTCGGCTTCGCCTCGTGCAATGGAAAAATCCAAATTTGACCTTGTGATATAGTTTTTACTATCACACGCTCAGGCATTCAATATTTGTATACTATACCACCTGACATACAAATAGGACATCAGAACATAATATTCCAGTGAGCATATTAATAATGCACAAAAAGAGGTTGTGTTGCCCTTAAAAGGGAAAAATTGGGAAGGTTGGTTGGATTGTTAATTTTTTTTGACCATTTAAAATCCCTGAAAAATAATATTGCATCAAGCCAAATAACAACTTTTGGTAACTTTACAGCAATACACTACAGTACACTGAGCCAAAAAAGAAACTTATAAAAAAAAAGAAACTTATAAAATTTGTTAAAATTTTATAAGTTTCTTTTTTGGCTCAGTGTATAATCATTGTAAAGTAGTTTCAAGACAATTCTTTCAATATAACTTGTTCATTTTGGGCGAAAAACAGAGAGATTTTGTGATGGCGATTTATGCAAATACTTCATGTCTAATCACTCCCCTCAATTTGAGGGTGTGACATCAGTACAATTTTAAATGATTGCATCTTTATCGCACACATAACATAAACGTGATGGCGTTGCACCACACAACAAAATATAATACTGCACTAATGACTCCATGTAGAATAATTGCTTAACTTATTGTATCTCCAAGTTCAATATAGTAATATGTGACCAGTCACATTCACATCAAAAGGTGGGCTTTTGTTGACAGTATATATTTTCAGATATTGAGGTTGAGAGAGTAGAGCATAAAAAAACAAAGGAAAAAGGAATTTCAACATTATATTTAAAATCTGAATGCATTAACCAAATGATTTTAAAACTTTTGCATGAAAATGAAAACTCTATTTTGAACAACAAAAGCTCCTTTAGATGTGAGTGTGACTGGTCTTATACACTTAACAAAAAAAAGTTCCAGAACAGGTGCTTATAATTAGATGTTCGCTAAGGCTAAATTAAAAAAATCTTTTGTCTCACAGCTCTTCAGTTTTTCAAAACCTAATGCGGAATGCGGTTTTTTTAAAGTTTTTTAAATATGAAATATTGAAATCCTTGTAAAAGTGACTTTTTGTATTTAAAATGATGTGATCAATGAAAATCTGAAAATCTGTGAAATTTTGGGATTTTTTGGGAGTTTAAGTTTAAAGATTATTGTTTTTCTAATGCGCATCAATAAACAAACGCGCGCGGGAGCTTCGAGACAAATCATTTTTTTAATTTAGCCTAATCCAAAATCAATAATCCTTACAACAAAATCTGAGATGTACATTAATGAGCAAATTTCTTCTCCATAGTTTGATACCTCATGCAAAAAATTCGAGTGGACAGTTTTGAAGTTATGGTGGTTTAAATGACCACAAGTAACGAAAACATTGTTTCACTAAAATTGGGATTCTATGGAATATCATTTTTGCTCACCAAATTCTG
The DNA here is from genome assembly GCA_035610835.1 of Ophiura sarsii. Taxonomy (NCBI): domain Eukaryota; kingdom Metazoa; phylum Echinodermata; class Ophiuroidea; order Amphilepidida; family Ophiuridae; genus Ophiura; species Ophiura sarsii. Next base: position 12,709,625 of record CM069448.1, on the reverse strand, counting down.
TCTCTATAAAATGCAATGTTGACCTAATGGACTGCTTAACCTGAACAATTGGCTTTTTGACCCAACAGCTTGAATTCTCAAATCTTTAAAGTTAAATAAGTTCATCTGGATTGTTTGTAGACATAATATTGAGAATTCTTTGTTTACAAATTCAAAAGATGTTACTCACTGTGATCAATGACGTTTAACTAATACGCTGGTAGCTTCATCAGACTGGCAACTCTGATTCCTGGTGTTACCAAAATTCTCTATGATTTCAGAATACTTTTTATGTTAATTATGTAAAACAAATACCCTTTGCAAATCAAATTATATGACAACTAGATCACCTATGTGGTAAAAACTATGATATAAATAGTTTTATATACAATGTACACGTGTCGAAGCACCTTGAATTACCAGCCAAATCAGGCCTTGTTGAATGATTTCAAATGAATACCAGAGCATGATATATAACTACTATATATAGTCTTATTATTAAATAAATAAAAACAACACTAATTTATTCCAATATCGATAAGTTCATAATCATATTGTAATAAATTATGCATAACATTTGGAGGTAAGCCATTTCCACACAAATCCGGCAATCTGTTCTCACAAAGATTAAACAAACTTTGACTACCTAAACGGACCTCTCAGGTAGGGTTGGGCGTTGTTCTTTCTTTTGTTTTCAAAATGTTGGTGAAATTTTGAAATGATTGATTTCAAGAATGACCAATACAAAAATGTATATTTGTACGTGGATTTGAAGCCATTGATAGTAATACAAAGCAGTGTGTAAGATTTTCATGATATTTATTTTGTAGTACAATTCATGCTATGAGTTGGACGTCATGCACCAACTGTACTACATGTAAAATACTCTGGATGCAAATCCCTATTGTTTTTCGTTCCACCTGGCTACATAGATAACCTTTATAGGTACATGTACAATGTACTTGATTAATTGACATGTATGGAGACATGATGTTGTCTTCTCAGTAGTTGAACTTGAAGGATCATAACTGTCAATCATCCAACTTTTTTATGGAGAGCTATTAGGTGGGTCATACCTACCATGTCACTGTCATAATGCTATGGACAAAATTCAAGCTATATCACACGAGCGTAAAAGCAATGTTGCTGTTCCCAGGGCTGGGTCCAAATGCATGATGTGTGAGGCTATGTCCGAACCCCTATGCATGTGATTTCACCCATGACGATTATTTTTTGAAAGCTTACAGTATGCAATTCCAGACTTACGCACACATTTGTGGAATTATGACCATAACATTACGATGCTGACAATGATGCAAACAGGATTGAAGCATATTCCATGAACGTGCTTTAAAATACTCCCATAAGAGTGTCTTATGATAAAACATAAGAAAAAATAGGGAAAGGAAAATGATCACTCTTTGTAATAGGCCTATAAAGGCCAGAGTTCTGATTTACACTACTGTACTTGATAAAAAGACATTTTGGAAGATATAGATATTAAAATAAATTTACAACACATTTAGGCAAAGTAAAAATGAACATGTTTAGCGTCCTCACCAGCTTATTTTTCAGGGATTTAAACCTTTAAAAAGAAATTATTTTAGGTACATGTATATAACATTTTTGTCAAGATGTATCAGAAGTTCACATGTTGGTAATTGATAGATAGCCTATAGTAATTGATATAGGCTTCTGTCCAGTAAGAATCTTAAAGCAGGCTTTGTATCGTCAATAATAGGGATGGGAGTTCTGGAAATCGTGCTCCCGGGGTTTGGTTCAATTTTTAGGGCAGGACTCGGGATTTCCCTATTTCTCCAAACATTTTCTGGGTTGATTGTTAGGGCACATTTTTTGTCAAAATTGTGTCATGCGTGTTTCAAGACGGTAAACACGCAAGTGAAAATCCGCTGCGAAAATCACATTTTGACGAGTATAAGAGTTTTCAAAAATTCAAACTTGACTAAATAAAACCATTTCAAGTGAATCTCTAAAGAGTGATTTAGCTGACAATTTTTTTTTTAAGTACAATGTAAGCTTATTATTATTTTGTTGGTCGTTTATTTTAGGGATTCAGAAATGGGATTTTTGTTCCCGGGACTCAAACTTTTCGGGCAGACTCAATTTCCCGAGACTCACTCCCACCCCTAATCAATAAGCCCCTCAGACTATCAAATAAAAAAAGATGCCTCCTTTTCAAGTTACATACATGATCATAATGCTGCATGATTTATGAAATGTAAAAAAGGCCTTCTTCTTTTCCAAAATACCCAGGCGCTTAACATGTTTATTGTTTTACTCTGCCTTAAATTAGGGCAGGAATTGTGGCAATAAATGAAATTATAATAAAATATTACATACAATTATACAACATATACATGATCATTGGGGCTGAGGAAATATTATCTGTAAAAATAGCTGCTAGTAAACTGAATTTCGATCAAAATTAGGACTTAAATTTACAATAAAGATTATTTTATCACTTGACTGTAAGTCTTCATTCATCTGCCTCAGTGCAGTGAAATAAGAGTGTATTCCATAGTTTGATCAGTTCCAAATTGGCAAAAAATATACGGTTTTTATCTCTATGTGTGGTAAAGCAATCCATGCGAAGCAATTATGGCCACACGCACACGGTTTTGGTCACACGCATGTGTCACCCATATGATGCAGAGTGTGTCTTCTGTATTCATTCGCTGCTGCATTGAGTCCTCGACTCCTCGCCCAAATTGGAGCTGATCAAACTATTGATAAACACAACATTTATCTTGAGTGCTGCTATTCATCTTGGATGGTGTGAGAAACGCTTGATGATGTGGTAAATACAACAAAAACAATATTGTTACGTGACACCATTGATTCGTGAACGAATTTTAAGTATAATTCTGTGACCTTTGTCCCCTCCGGATCCCCCGAAAAACAAATTAAAAACATTTTTTCCTGCATCAAATCTTCATGGGATGAGTCAATTTGATGTACACTAGCAACCAAAAGTATTAGGACACCAAGCAAGCTGCAAAATTCTTTGGAATTGAATAAGCAGATGCTTTAGGAAACATGGAATAATTAATGAGAAGAGATTTAGCAACACCTTTCATTCAACTTGTAGTGAAATATTACACTCCAAATCTAATATACAGGCTGTATCAAAAAGATTTGTACCGGGGTCTGATCAGTTTTTCAGAATTTATTTTGATATGTTACGAACCATTTAGACCATTTTGCTTCGATATGCAAAATTATTGAAGTTTCATCTTTTCTAAGAATTTTGATTCACGACAATCGAACATTTTTTTCAGAATTTACAAGCTTTTAAAGGAATATTGGTGTTTTTATCATTTTCATCGAAACGTTAGATCTGAAGCGCACAATTCAAAGTTCCTCCTGACTGCACTCATATATTCACTACTTATAAAGAGTTTGTGCAGTGAACCTATTAAATTTGCGTTGCTGCGAGTAAAACCATGATTACGTCGATCTTCATTTGAATGACAATAGCGGTCAGAAACAACAGCCAATTATCTTCAGATTATCAGATCAATAAGTTGACATAATTCCCTATTTATTAAAATCAAAAATATTGTATTTATCAGAGATTTTATATTTTTAATGCTTTTTTGAAAATGGAACATATCAGAGTACAAATCATTTTGATACAGCCTGTACGAGATGATTTTGACACCACAGCCAAGTGTCCTAAATCCTAATACTTTTGGTTTCTAGTGTATAAATAAGACTTTCTGAGGAATCATTGTTCATAAATCATTTCAGTATATGTTTGAAAATGAATACAATGGAATAAAAACAATATAATGCTGTTGTTTTTAACAATACATCCTTGTTTTCTTTGTATTTACATCAATAGTAATCACATATTTATATTCTAAATAATATTGACTATAGGTTATATAACATTCATTATAAATCAGTTCTATTTACAGGCACTGCTAGGGATTTCCCACTCTCATATAGGAGTGGTTCCCCCTTGGCAGGCATTGCACTTTTAGTGTGGAATTGTCTTCACATTCACAGCAGTTCACAAAATAATACAATTAAAATATGTTTAGCTTTTCCCTTCAATATTTTGGCCTTTACACGGTACATGGTCCAGCTCTACAGTCATAAAAAAAGTAACTATACAGGTAATAAATGGGCTTCTAACTCTAAAAATATATATTCTACCTAAAAATATTAAATTATAAAGTTGTTGAAAAATTAAGACTTCCTTAAAATGAAATATTGCACGCTAGAATTGGGTGATTATTAAGGAAGTGACACTCCTAAATGTAAAGTTAAGTCAGATTTTCATTTTCACCTTTTTATTTTCTACACACGGACCCATCTACGGGTACCTTATCGATTACCGGTAGTACAATTGGGAGATGCATGCGCAGGTTGGACAGTCGGCCGTATTGTTCCGATGGATCAATGTGCCACACACACGCTACTCTCATACTCTCCCCCGTATTGAAATGTAAAATGTGAAAATGAAATTGTGACTTTTCCTAACATTTTGGATTGTCACTTCAATATTCAACTGATCCTAGCAATATCTCATATTGAGGAAGATAAATTTCTTAACAACTTTATAATATAATATTTTTAGGTAGGATATTTATTTTTAGAGTTAAAAGTCCATTTATTACCTGTATAGTTACTTTTGTTGATGACTGTAAAGTGATGCATAGCAAGTAAATTGGGTTACTGTAAACGTGGAAATTCTCGCGCTACATTCATTTTTCGTGCTCCAAGCAGCTACTGCAAAAATTAAAACACGTGAACATATTTATTATGTGCATATCCCGAATTTAAAAACAAGCAAAATGGCTGAAAGTCAGCAAAACGTGAATATTAAATAACACGAAAATTACCACTTTTACAGTACGACATAATGGGATTTGAACCAAACAAATAAACATAAATTTGGGCTCAGAGGAACTTCTAAAAGAAACCTTTTGTTTAGGTTTTGATTTTCAAAATGGTAAGTGCAAAATGCATAATTTATTGCATTTTCGACTCGAAGGTGTTGCTACTTTACATAAACCTTGATCCTAACTGTTTGCATTTTCTAACAACCAAAAAAACATTTTATAGTCATTTCTGTAAACAAGGAAGTTGAACACAATTTAAAAGCCATTACAACTCTGATACAAAACTTCCCTTTTTGCCATACTTGGGAAAATTAAACAAATGATTGATGTTGTGAAACAAAAATAAAATAAAATTCTTTCCACAAGTTGTTGCCCAAGACTGGGATGACGGGTGGGTTAGAGTTCATTAGCAAATTTTGAAGTTCTCAGCTATATTTTGTAAAAAAATGTTTTCTTTGCTAAAGCCATGCAAGAAAACAGTTTAATTTATACAATGTCCAACCAATCCACATAACTTTCTTGTAAATAACACGAATGATGTTTTTACTACAAAAATACCCTGTTTTGCTTCTTTTCTATTAACTGCTTAACAAATACAATGTAAACTTGGCACATATTTCTCTCAGTTGCAACAATAATATAACAACTCATGTTTCACATGGCTGTCAATGATAGAATACTTGTGCTTGAATTTTAACCTATACGACTAGGTCTTTTCAATCATAACATAATCCTAGCCACATGATTTTTTCTCATAAAATTTATAAATTATTTACAAGTTCATAATAGATGTGTTCTCTTTTCGTACAAATTCACCTCAACACAATGATATCATAATACATTTTCCCCAACGCAAGTGCCGATCCAAAGACAGTGCAGATTATCCCTGTGAAAAACAGTCCGTATGAAATACCAGTTTTGACGTTGCTAGGCAACAAATAGGAATGGCCGCCGATTAACGGCAGATCAAACCCTGCAGGGAACATCATGATAGCCAGACAGAACATCGTCCATGCGGTCAGCCCCATGTATTTTGGGTATCTACGCCACCGTGGGAATTTACTGCTCAGGATGATCATGATGATGCCAAAACATAACGTTCCGATTCCGCAGATAATGAGAAACGCTGCCACTATCCATTCCGTAGGTCCGTTCTCCGTATACTGGCATTCCATCTCACGGCCGTATATTCTTTGACACTGCATCAGGAGTCCTAAGCGCAAGTCGCGCCCGTGCTCGTCGGAGACAACCCAATCCGGCAGGGCCAGACTGAGTATGCAGAGTGCAGAGGCCACAAAATAAAGCACACCAGCCGCCTGCAAGAATGAATCCATGTTTGCTGGCTACAGTTCTATTTAGGAGTATTAGACTGGATACAAATTCAGAGTAGGTGCAATTAGTACATGGTTAAGTTTCATGTCTGCTTGTGATGCATATTGGTTTGTAAATGGTGAACACTTGAACCATCAGGGGAGTCTTCACTTTTGTATCTGAAATAATAAAATATAAACCGGTTCATGTTAATGACAGTTTATGTAATGAAATAACAGCCCCAATTACAGCCATTGTTGCAGAACTGCTGGATGCAACATAATCTATAGACTAGCTACAAATCTGGCTTATTACGCTTCATTCCGTTGTGGACTTGTTTAAAGTCTAGCAAGTGTGTGACTTTCTTTTGCTGAAGTCTTTATATCCAAGTAACTCAGTAGGCCTAGGGTAGACTAGGGTCTGAGTTTTATAGTATAGTGGTTAACAAGCTCAATTTTTTGTGCCGGTTTGGGGAAGCCACGTCACAAGCCCTCTCTCCCTCTCAATTTTTTTTTTTTTTTACAATTTTTTTTTTTAGTACAAATGTGTCCCCAAATGACCTCTATTGACCGTACCATGTGTCATTTTGGGGGACAAATTTGTACTTATAACAAACAAAAAAATCTATTTTATTTTCGGGTATCCGGGTACGAAACTACCCGTGCATTCACAGCCTTAGTTAGCAGGGCCAGGGAGAATTAGAGCCTATGTAATTTTAATAGTTTCAGCTGTAGGGGAGGGGGGGGGGGGCTAGGTAATTTTTATAATATATACAAGTCTCTCCAATTCCAACTTTTATTTCAGTGCCACTCCGCCATAAATAATGAACGGTCCCTTTAAAAAATTGGATGGCAAATTGGATGGCACTCATACTGATTTTGGTGCCTGCTAATTCCATGTAAATTATCTCCAGGGTCATTTTCCAGCTGTTATGACAGGCAAAATGTTAAGTTCAGCTTCTCGTTTTTGATTTTGATGGTTATATTGGTCTCAGGTGCCTGTTGGTCAGCCTGAGTGTTGGTTGCTGCCGTGCCAACCCGTTAGTGACAATCCAGTAAGAAACCGTAAGATTTAACATGTGCAGTGTTTCTATTGGAGTTTAGAAGCAAAGCTTTCAACCACGAATAAATAGATTTAGTATATTCACTCGCATGACAGGAAAGTCACTGCCTTATGCTTCATCTGCAACATAATTCTACATATTTACTAATTACTGATTTCTGAACCTAGGGCAATGTGTGTACAGATAGACCCGGGAATCTCGGATGATCCCCTACCCTTTATGAATGAGTCTGTGACCTTTTAACGTGCTCAGGTATTGCTCTACCGATGCAGGACCATCATTTCTATGTCACTCCCGAACCACGAACCGAACTGCTAAACATGCCTACTTCAATCTGCACGATCGAAAATTTGGTGAAAATAGACCAAATTATCGGGAAAATAGACCAAATTTTCGGGAAAATAGACCAAATTTTCGCGAAGATAGACCCATTTGTAAAAAGTGACCATTATTAGGGATTTTCCAGCACAAAATCATACCCCATGTTTAGGAGTATTTTGTAAAAAAACAACCAATTAGAGCGGCGAATCCCCGTATACCGATAATACTTGAATAATACAATGTAGCGGGGGGGGGGGGGGGGGGGGTTGCGGTACTCGTCTAATACGGACGGGCTATATTCAAGTATTATCGATTGAGCCTAGTTAAGATTGGGCCTCAAAGCCACGATGAGTTTAGGAATAAAGAATATGACCAGGCCTCAAAATAAGATATGAAGAGGGCATGCAAGTTAAGGAAATTTGAAAGGGCACCAACTTTCTCCAAGGCAGTTATTGAATGGAGTGAAAACAGCCAGAAATTGAGGGCATCAAGGCAACTAGGTGGCAATTGCCTTCGATACCTTTGATCAAGCCTCGATTTGAGTGGGAGCTGACAGTTTTTTGATCCCCGGTTGCCAAGTGTTAGATCCTGGTGTTTTTAAATTTGGCATAGCAAAGTATAGGAGCGGGAGCTACATGTCAGAAAAGTTATAAAGTAGCTCCCGGTTCACACATCCTTAAATCGAGGCTTGCCTTTGATTAATTTGAGCCCCGAATACGACAATATTCTTTTTTACCAAGATTTTTTTCTTCCCAAGACTGTTTAACATGAAACAATCAGATTAATTAGAAAACACACATGTCAGAAAACGTCCATAATTATATTTATTCAATTAGAATACTGTTCTTACAGAAAGCAATTTACACCGGATAATTGGATATTGTTCCCTGACCCACCAAGTTGTTCAAGTTATTGAAAGCGCACTGATGCACGGTAAACAAGATTGTATCGCCAGACAATAATTCAAGAACTTGTGATTGACAGAGGCAGTGGACGTCCTTATGGCTGCATACGGCCGTCTGTGAATAGGGCAATCCTAATTTAAGTAAGTTTTTCTTGGAAATTGAAAGGTTGAGCTACTTAATTATGATTTAACCAGGCATCTATAGTTCATATTCTTTGACCATAAGCCTTATCGCCAATCGAGAAAAAATACATTGATTATCCTTTTCTGATGCATTGTAGGATCCAGAACGGGGCAGATTTTGCCCTTTTGCGATCCCACAATGCAACAGAAAAGGATAATCAATAGGTTTTTTGATTCGCAATAAACCTTAGTAAACATGATATCTGAAGCAAAATTGTGAATAATTGTATTCAGAAAAGTTGAAAAATATTGATGAAAATTTCTGACGCGCACTCATACGCTTTCATTCATTACATGTTCTTTCGCACACCGTTTACTGCGCACATGTTGGGTTTATTTCATCTGATCTGATAATTGTAGTTTCTGTTTTTTATTGAGTTTTTAAGATTGTTGTTTCCTGCACTGAAGGTAAATGTATGTGATGTTTTACAAGCTTGGTGACTTGGCGTGATACCTTAAGTCTACCAAGAATTTCTACAGATTCAGAATTTCAGATAGCCTATAATTTATAAATAGGGGCTACATGTATGCCGAACTAAAGTAGCTCTCACATACTCACAGTCTCAGAGTCACAAGAGCTAGAAATTCAGTGTCAGAGCTACCCTGGCATATTTATTTGACAAAAAAGCTGGATAATTCGGACACCTTACCGGACTGCAGCCCTCAAATTAACCGAAGGCAACTGCCGTGGGTGCCCCACCTAGGTTGCCTCGATGTCCTCAACTTCTGGCTGTTTTTACTCCATTGAAAAGTACACAATTGCCTTGCCCTTGTGCCCCTTTCAAATTGCCATGCCCTTTTAATTTCTGGCAATATCCTCAAATAGGTCTTACACACGGAATAAAGAACAAGGCAGCTATCATTTTTACAATGTAAATCAACTGCAAAACAATTGCTGCCTTGTGCTTTATTCCGTGTGTAAGACCTATTTGAGGATATTGCCTCATTTCTTAATTTGAGGGCTGCCGGACTGCCTCTCTTAAATTCTTATTTTAATTCTGGCGGTCATGATAGCAGTTCATGTCACAGAGAAATGTTAATAACTACCAGTATCAATAATGGCAATCCTGTATTTTAGGACTATTCAGTTTAGTACATCATGACATAGTACAACAAATCATACTTAGTGATATTTGTCATCAGTTGGTATTATTCATCATAGGGTATTTTGCATGTTTTACTATCTGTCCCCATCCTAAGTATGACTCCTTCTAAATATGATTTTTGTGGTAATTTCTGTATCTCTTACCAGAGCTCAAAAACACACTTCTTGTGCTTGTTCTTATCTACTCTTTCTCATCTATCTTGCCATTCCTTTAACATTTTGTACAAATGCACTATTCCCTTGAAATTTAAGGTGAAATTCTAAGCCCATTCACTTAACGGCACTAACGATGTTTATCGAAATCGGCGCCATGTTTTAGTCTCATTTAATATTTTCGTTAGTTCGCAAGTGGTGTGCGTAGCGTACATAGACGTTTGTTATTTTGCGATTGAGGATGAGACTAAATCTGGACGGCGATATCGCGAAATGTCTAAAACAAAATTCTGCCATTGCGTTTACACGGCGGAGAATTATGATTAAATATGGAATAATTTAGCATTTTCATGTTTTAAAAAGTGGCTGGAAAGAAAGATGAGGACTTAATGAAGGTGCGTAGCTAGTATGAAAATCAACGGAAATGCAGTTTTGCTGTAATTCACCCATTGTCACCCGGCTCTCATTCGAAAGCCACACCATTCACATTATACAGCAAATCAAATTGACAGTTTCTCGCTATACAATTTCCCCATACGTTGGTAGGGAAAAAAAAAAAAAAAAAAACCCAACGTATGGGTTTCCTGTACTAATCATGACATGCATATGGGGATAAATTAGTTACATATGGCATGGATGGACTCGAGTTGACGGAACATACTTGCTTCATTCATGAATTGACTGTAGTCTGTATTGTACATTTCGTCAGTAGTACTAGTACTAGGTCAAATTCACGAAGTATACCGTACGGTTTAATCCGTCAAATAATGTATCCCCCTAAAATGCAGGATTGTCTCAATGATATTATCATGTAGGCCTATGAACGTTCTTCAAACTTCTAACTCGGTCACAAATTTGTAGGACTAATTTGTTGTGACAATCATTGACATTAATCAAAATCAAAACTCTTCGTGAAACTAATTAATGAAATGGGGTGAAACTTACAATCTACGATAACATTCACTGAATATATGCCCAACTTAAATGATAACTATGACCTAGGATTTCCTATCAAACTTACGTTAAATACAAAACCCTGTTTTAAAACCATTTTTCTTCCTTCTAAAGTCATTCGTAAATCACTTTTTAGCAAATATCGAAACCAAGCTGCAATGGCGACGACAATCAATTAGTAGTCTCTAAAAATGCAACTTCATCTCGTATGCTTGTACGCAAGTTCATTCTGACCGCCATCCATAAATAAAAGACTTTGTCAAAGACTAAACCAGTCGAGTCGTCATTGGAAAGAGGGCAGTGCAGTGACAGGTGCAATATAGAGCAGTCGGTGCCGGTCATCGATTTAAATTATTATTTGATTACACCTTGTTTAGAGATTATCCTTAAAATGCATAGGCCTATCCGGGGACCTATCACATACACGTTGGCCTACCAGAGTGAGGTGCTAGCATACATCCTACCTCACACCAACCCTGATGATGCGAGGACACACCCAGAAGTACCTGGTTCCATTCGCCAGAATAGACGTCTGGCGTCACTCACTCCCGGATGGCATCAGAGGAATGCTCTACTACCACAGCAGCTTGTTGAAAGCGCCTCCCTCGATTGCTTCAGAGGGCAGACGCAGTCTATCCAGCTTCGTTAGCTCCACCCATGTTTTAGCGCACATTAGTTTAGCTCTGCACATTGTACAATTCCAGCACCCACAAAGCACACAGTACTGTGAATACGCCAATGGCGGTCTGTAGGCCTACTTAATGGAAGAAGAAGAAGAAGAAGGTAAACCTCAGAAATATGCTATCCTAACGGTTAGAGCAAGGGAATAACCAGGTGCAATGTAAAATGCACATGATGAACACCATTCAAACCTTAAAAGTCCCTAATAAAGTGCGTATTTTAAGCCCTATTGGCATATATGATAGTGCTCTGCACTAGGCTTGGTACAAGCTATCCGAAAATAAAAGCAAGAAGGCTACTCATTCAACTTCTGACCATTAAAGAACATTGGTGCACCTGTGAATTTCACTCGTGTGGGGTTCCTTTGCACCCCTCCCGCCCGCCCCCCCCCCCTAAAAAAAAACCCGAAAGAGGTGAGCAAATAAAGCTTCTTGATCTTTTATTGCTAAATAATGTATAAATCATTTACTTATCTTAGGGAGCGTTCATAAATACTTTGGTGGAGGGGGGTGGATAATTATAGGGGGTTTTGGTACAAGTTTTGATACTCTGCAAAGGGGGGTCAAAAAGTTTTAAAAACCCCTAAGAGGGGGGGGGGGGGGGGGGGGGGTCCAAAAGGTTTGAACACTCGTTAATGTCCAACATTTTCTGGTCGCCCCCAGACCCCTGCTTACCTATGCACAGTATTTGTTCATAGTTTCAATGAAATTAACATTTCAAACAATGTTGTGTCGGCATACAATAGAGAGGGATCCCCATCTGTAGTACAAGTGGGTGAAGGGGCACGTGCGGCAGCCAGCAGCTATACCTGTCCACAGTGTGGGAGGGCAAATTTTAATGTAAAATAGTATAACTATATATATATTAACTATGTATCTTGACCTTGACAACAGGTCAAAGTAATGTGAAGTTAAGGGGGGGGGGGGGGGGGGGGTCAAAAAGTTTTGAGTCTAGCCTATCAAGAAAAGAGGGGGGTCAACAAAATATTAGATATAGCGAGAGAGGGGGGTCAAAAAAGTGTTGATGTACCCCCAAAAAAATTATCCACCCCCCACCAAAGAATACCCATATTTTTCTCATTATGTCTGTAAAATCTTACGCTAGAAATGTTCCATTTATAAATCATAGGCTCAAATGTGGTGAATTACTGCCAAAGGTGGTTAACCACCCGTCAGTTTGTGTACTACTCAATGGGCAACTTTCTTGTGACCTTGTGCTTCTAAAATAAGAACCATTAGAGTTATGCAACTCAAACTTTGGAATGTGACAATTTTAAGGATGACCTTTCACGTTAAATATAAAACATCAAGTTGAAAATCGGGCCAGCAATCAGAACATCTACCTTTAATTCATAATGTAATCACATTATTTTGTGTTCAATACTTATTTATTTAAAATATCTGTACTGCTGATATTTTCTACATCATTTTTTCATAATGTTATTTATGTCTCATGTAAAATATAAGTTATTCATCGTGTTAAAAACAGCCGACTTCATAACCATAAATTAATACGGTACCTGAATACAGAAAAGCTTCAAGTTGTGTCAATGTTTTATTTCTTCAAATCTGTTAGTCCTTGTAATGTTGCTATCTACCGAAGATAGCTTGTTAGCTGTTATGTTGCTATATATTGAAGAAAGCTTGTGAGTGTTATGTTGCTATATATTGAAGAAAGCTCGTGGGTGTTGTTATGTTGCTATATTATCTAACTGAAGATGGCTTGTAAGTGTTGTTATATTGGTATCTACTGAAGATAGCTTGTCAGCTGTTGTGTTGCTATCTATTGAAGATAGCTCGTGAGTGTTGTTATGTTGCTATTATCTAACTGAAGATGGCTTGTAAGTGTTGTTATATTGGTATCTACTGAAGACAGCTCATGAGTGTTGTTATGTTGCCGTCTACTAAATACAGGCTGTCCCAAAATGATTAGTACCCACCAATGCCCAAAGTTCAATAATTTTTGTCATCATCAAAATCGATGGGATTAGGTCCGTTGTTTTTATATACATCATCTTTGTCATAATGTACTATTTCATTAGAATTTTAGATCATGAATATTGGATTAATCAAACTCAAGATACACTCCATTAATATGTAAAACATGGTGATTTCACCTTTTTGGCAAAGTGCTAAAAAATGAGTGTGCTATTACAGCTCGTTTGAAAGAAACTTTTGTGAATTCTCATATTCTCTTGTCTAACTCAATATATTCTTGTGTGTCTTTCTGTTGTAACTGTTATTAGTTATGGGTGTTCATATCATTAATAATTCTTCCCCTTAATTCAATTTAACGGGTAAAAGAAGTTTGTCACACTTGAGTGACCCCATGCATTGTTTTATTTGGCAAGTGTTGGGACTTCTAAATGAAGTGGTATTTGGTGAATCACCAGTGGCTTAGATTTCATTTTCACATTGGAGAATGGATCTCGTGAGGTTAAACACTAAGGGACTATATCATTTTTACCAAGTTTGTAGAAAATTGCATCCCCAATATGAAAAAGAAGTCTAAGCCACTGCTAATAACCCATGACTACGTCTTAACCTCAAGTGTAGCCTCAAAACTAGCTTATTATAGAAACGAAGCTACGGGGTCGCTCATGCGTGACGATCCTTTTTACTCTTCAAATTGAATCAGAATGAAAAGTATTTATGGTTTGAACAACAATATGATACAACGGCAGTTTAAAAGATATTAGCAGGCAAGAGATTAAGAGAATGTATTAATTAGTTTCTTTCAAATAAGCTGTTTAAAAACACCTTTTCTTTTTTGCACTTTGCCAAAAAAGTGAAATCACCATGTTTTACACCATGGAGTGTAACTTCATTAAAATAAGTCCGATATTCATGATCTAAAATTCTAATGAAAGGGTACAGTATAGCCAATAGAAAAACAGGATCTAATCTCATTGATTTTGATGATGAAAAAATGTATTAAACTTTGGGCATCGATGGGTACTAATCATTTTGGGACAGCCTGTATATAACTCGTGAGTGTTATTATGTTGCCATCTACTGAAGATAGCTTATGAGTGTTGCTATTTACTGAAGATAGCTTGTGAATGAGGACCCTAGATCTAAAAGGGGGTTAAGTCACAATCTTGTGAAATTGTAGTTAAGTATCAGTTTCTGCTACAAGGAGGATCTCTGCACCCTCTGTTCAAATGTTACAGTTAAGTCATGTGGTAAAGCTATGTAAGAGTCCATGGGAGGTACAACCCGATTGGGTCAAGTCCACACATGGACACAATGAAACCCAGTTTTTGCCATTTTTCTCAATGTGACTTAATCCCCTTTTAGATCTAGGGTCCTCAATTGTGAATGAATCTGATAAGGCATTGTGGCTGAATCCGATATGCGGAAATTGTGGCTGAATCCGATAAGGGCATTGTATATAGCTGAATAATTATGATAAGGACACTGTGGCTAAATCAGATAACGAAGTTGTGGCTGAATCCGATAAGGACATTGTAGCTAGTGCATCTGATAAGGGCACTGTGGCTTAATCTGATAAGGACATTGTGGCTTAATCCGATTAGGACATTGTGGCTGAATCTGATAAGGACATTGTGGCTGAATCTGATAAGGACACTGTGGCTGAATCTGATAAGGACATTGTAGCTGAATCCAATAAGGGCATTGTGGCTGAATCTGATAAGGACATTGTGGCTGAATCTGATAAGGACACTGTGGCTGAATCTGATAAGGACATTGTGGATGAATCCGATAAGGACATTGTACGTTTATATAGCTGAATCCGATAAGGACAATGTGGCTGAATCCGATTAGGACGTACATTGTGGCTGAATTTGATAAGGACATTGTGGCTGAATCTGATAAGGAAGTTGTGGCTGAATCCGATAAGCACATTGTATAGCTGTATCTGATAAGCACATTGTGGCTGAATCTGATAAGGACATTGTGGCTGAATCTGATAAGGAAGTTGTGGCTGAATCCGATAAGGACATTGTGGCTGAATCCGATAAGGACATTGTGGCTTAATCCGATGAGGACATTGTATAGCTGTATCTGATAAGCACATTGTGGCTGAATATGATAAGGAAGTTGTGGCTGAGTCCGATAAGAACACTTGTAGCCTAAACTGATAAGAAGGACATTGTGGCTGAATCCGATAAGGACATTGTGGCTGAATCTGATAACGAAGTTGTGGCTGAATCCGATAAGGACATTGTGGCTGAATCTGATAAGGGCATTGTGGCTTAATCCGATTAGGACATTGTGGCTGTATCTGATAAGCACATTGTGGCTGAATCTGATAAGGACATTGTGGCTGAATCTGATAACGAAGTTGTGGCTGAATCCGATAAGGACATTGTAGCTAGTGCATCTGATAAGGGCATTGTGGCTGAATCTGATAAGGACATTGTATAGCTGAATCTGATAAGGAAATTGTAGCTGAATCCGATAAGGACATTGTGGCTGAATCTGATAAGGACATTGTATAGCTGAATCTGATAAGGACATTGTAGCTGAATCCGATAAGGGCATTGTGGCTGAATCTGATAAGGACATTGTGGCTGAATCTGATAAGGACACTGTAGCTGAATCTGATAAGGACATTGTACAGCTGAATCTGATAAGGACATTGTGGCTGAATCCCACAAGGACATTGTGGCTGAATCTGGCAAGAAGTTGTGGCTGAATCTGATAAGGACACTGTAGCTGAATCTGATTAGGACATTGTATAGCTGAATCTGATAAGGACATCGTAGCTGAATCCAATAAGGGCATTGTGGCTGAATATGATTAGGACATTGTGGCTGTATCTGATAAGGACACTGTAGCTGAATCTGATAAGGACATTGTGGCTGAATCCGATAAGGACATTGTGGCTGAATCTGATAAGGACACTGTAGCTGAATCTGATAAGGACATTGTATAGCTGAATCTGATAAGGACATTGTAGCTGGACATTGTAGCTGAATCTGATAAGGATATTGTGGCTGAATCCGATAAGGACGTTGTGGCTGAATCCCATAAGGACATTGTGGCTGAATCTGGCAAGAAGTTGTGGCTGAATCTGATAAGGACACTGTAGCTGAATCTGATTAGGACATTGTATAGCTGACGTGGGGGGGGGGGGGGGGGGGGTGTCAAAATAATTCGCACAGTCCAAAAAAATCGCACAGTAAATGTACTACATGTACAATTTTGCCTTCTATTTGGCTAATAACCTCGGTATTTTTTCTCAATTTTTTCCTATTTCCTTTTTTTCTCACCCCTTTTTTTTTTTAGGGTGGTGGGGGGCGGGGGCTCAAATCGGGTTTTTTCGTCAGGGGGGGCATTTGCCCCCCCTGCCCCCCCCCCCCCCCCCCCCCCCCCCCCCCCTGAGCTACGCCACTGTCCACACGGGTTGAGGTTCGGATTTTAAGGCAGGTTGAAGTGCAAAATTGCGTGGCATTTTGCAGTCATTTTTATTGTTTGGCTGAATGATAAGACATTGTGACTGAATCTGATGATAAGGACATGGTTGAATCCGATTGTGGCTGAATCCGATAAGGTCATGTGGATGAATCTTTTTAAAAGGACAGTGTTGCTGTATCCAATAATTGTGGCTGAATCCCGTATAAGGTTATTGATGCTGAGTCCGATATAAGGACACTGTAGTTGGATCTGACGAGGACTTCAGCCTAAAATCGGATCCTAAAACCGATGGAGTTGGATAACCAAGATCATGACTTGAGATGACCGATACCCTAAAGAAAGATAGGCATAAGGCCCGAGCTGGACAAGCATTTCGTGAAAAAAATGTGTGTAAAAACTGTTGTCAAATTTCAACTGTTCGTTAAAAATGATAAACTATTAGGCCTACATTGAAATGCATAGTATAAAACTGCTACACATTTCAGATTGTATATCAAATTCTGCAAATGGAGCATTTAGCG
The DNA here is from genome assembly GCA_035610835.1 of Ophiura sarsii. Lineage (NCBI taxonomy): Eukaryota > Metazoa > Echinodermata > Ophiuroidea > Amphilepidida > Ophiuridae > Ophiura > Ophiura sarsii. The sequence continues at coordinate 12,692,195 of CM069448.1, read as the reverse complement.
ATGGGACAGTGGGTAAATCGTACCCTGCACTTAATATAATTGAGAAGATCTTCATCAAAAGACTCGCGGTATTATATGGACAAGTTCAGCGTATGAACCCTCAAATATACCAATTGTTGTTGGCACTAATAACGGGACTAATAAAGGCCCAGAGGTAAGACCTAATAGGTAGTGGATGGGTGTAATTTGGTCAGACTGTAACAACTTTCGCCTGGCATCCTTATCAGAAGCAAGCAGAAAGGCTCAAGACAGAAACGAATGGCGCAAAATCTTGCGAAGGATGGCATCACTCAACCAAGTTGGAGTGGACGCCATAAAGTAAGTAAAGTAAGAATATTCGTGAACGAGTCCACTTCTGGCCCTAGTCCGGCATCGTCTGATCCACTATCTGCATTTTCGTTTGACGCCCACGCCCTCTACTGCTAGTATATGCAGCTTGTCCCCCGGGTAAAGAGCACGGGTTTCTTGAACTTGAAAACACATTTTCGGAAAGTAAGTTCACGGTAATAATTTCTCTTTTTAATAGGCTAATATCTAAAAATTGGGTTAAAAGAGAAGTGTGGAAGGGTATACCTACTTTAGGATTGACTGGCATTCCGTCGTCAGTCACCATCCTGCGGACACAGCTGTAAAAGGATAGGCGTACCAAAAAAAAAGTCACATCACATTCCTTGCACTGTCGCGTCGGAGTTGCAGGTGGACAAATTTGGCCACCAATTTGGGAGCCATATTTGGCCAAGACAAAATGCGTAATAAAGTACCCCTGAAAGTACCTATTTTTATCCCCCTAGTTTATAAAACCAGAAGGGGATTTTGTCATCATGTCAATGTGCGTATGTATGTGTGTGTGTCCGTGTGTGCCTTTTTTTAGGATTTTTTGGTTAGCCTTTTTTCCGAATGCTGTATCTTTTGAACGGAAAGGGATGGACGGATTTACTTCAAACCTTCAGCGATAGGTTGGCTATGGTCAAAACGCTGTGGCTGCTTTTTCGGGGGTCTAATTTGCATAGGTCATCTGAGGTCAAAGGTCTTCCAGAGGTCAAATCATAAAAGTTGCCCGATTGACGTGTGGATTGACATCAAACTAGGAGAAAAGAAATATGAACGCTGGGTGAACATTTTTTGGGGTCTAATTTGCATAGGTCATCTGAGGTCAAAGGTCATCCAGGGGTCAAATTGTAAAAGTTGCCCGATTGACTTCAAACTTTGAGACAAGAAACATGAACACCGGGGGAACATGTCTAAAATAAATTGGAAGTCATCCAAGGTCAAACGGGTAGAATTTCGGCGCGAATCGATTCGCGTGAAATCACTACCGCGTGAATCCAGGTGGATTCACGCAAAAAATAAAAATAAAAAAGATTTTTGTTGCCAAGTCCAAAACAGGACCTTAGATGACTGGTATTCGACCCTTAGTCAACAAACATGCCGAATTTGGAAGTTGTGCAAGCTTATAGTCTTATTCTTGATATTATTTTCATTAATTTTGCAAAAATCCATGGATTCTCAAAATTGGCGAGAATCCATGGATTCTCGCAAAATCCTTCCGCGAGAATCTTAACGGATTCCCGCGGTTGGTTACGAAATTCTACCCCTGGTCAAAGGTCATCCAGAGGTCAAATCGTAAAAGTTGCCCGATTGACGTCAAACTTTGAGACAAGAAATGTGAACACCGGGTGAACATGTCTAATTTGAGACAAGAAACGTGAACACTGGGTGAACATGTCTAAAATTAATTAGAGGTTACCGAGGACGTCAACGGTCAATAGAGATCATCCAAGGTCAAAGGTCACCAAGAGGTTAAATCGTGCAATGAACACCAAAGGAACATGTCAAAAAATAATTAGAGGTCATCCAAGGTCATCTGCGGTCAAAGATCATCCAGAGGTAAAATTGTTGAAGTTGCCCGATTGACCTCAAACTTGGAGAAAAGAAACATGAACACCGGGGAACATGACACCTATGTGCAGTGTTCGAATTAAGAAAAAAAATCAGGTTATCCGATTATTCGGCGGATAACCATGATATAAAATCAGGTTATTCGTCAACAAATTTGGTTATCCGCTAAGTAAAGATTTCTCTGGAATTTCAGAGGTATAAACAAACGAAAAAGCAAATTTTCTGCAATTTAATCCTATACCACACGACACATTCTAAAAATATTTAAATGCAGTAAATTAACATTTAATATGGGAAGAGAAGTGTTGCTTGTAACTTCTTGGGAAGAGAAGTGTTGCTTGTAACTTCTTAACGAAGCATCGTACGAAGAAACGATATGGTCCATATTGTAGTACTTTGTAAAATACAGCTTTCCTAGAAAAAGTGGACAGAGTTCCGACGTCCGATAGCCCCAAGTTAGTGTTGATATAACTTTCAATAAAAACAAGGAACTACATACATTCCCAGTAAAATAAACCTCGGACACTTTATTTTTTTGACTTCCTACGTCGTATTTGTTTCAAAACAAAAAATAAATTTACTGGTAGTTAAAGTGGAGAGTGCCTCTTAAATAACTGGATATACAATGTTGCTATGAGTAAGTTATTGATATTGGTATTTTTGTGCTTTTGTATATTTTAGGAATGCCACTTATATGGTGAGCATGGATGTACAGCATCCCTCCCACAAAATATGTCTCCTTATTATGTGCGGTCTTCCCGGAGCAGGTAAATCAACATTGACTAACAGGTTGCTCACCTCCTCTGCTTTGCACAAGGTACCTGCTATACTACTTATACCATACGACGCTATCATCCCCGATGGACTGAATTTGGATCGTGGAGTGGCTACAGGAGAGGATGATGGGATTGATGAAGCTGAGGGGAATCAATTAAAGGTAAACAAGATATTCAAAAACAACCTGGTGAAACACAATTGAATTTGTATGATTGAAATGTGTTAGTGGTGCAATAGGCGACGAACCCCCCCAAACAATGGTTATATGGTCCCAACAATTAAACAAATGGGGAGGGGGGGGGGGGGGGAATCATACAATGGAAACCAACCCACATTTATGTAAATTTTGGGACTTATTTGTTGGTTTGTATGTTTATTTGGCAACATTTTTACACATTCTTTGGATTTTTGTTTTCATCTAGGAGGAAATTATGTTTTAGTGTCAAATTGCTATTATATGTGAGAGCATTGTATGTCAAAATGGCCGCCACTTAATAATAGCGGTGCTTATATAGCGCTGTTCCAAAAATGATCATAGCACTTTTAAGTATTAAGTTATAAGTGTATTGTTTTGTTAAAACAAAAGATAACACATATAAACAGTACAATTTACCCCAGGCAAGAAGAGGAGAAGCCTTAAAGAAGAGGTAGGGGAGAAGCATTTCAGGCTTTTTGGGCTGGGGCAACCTGGATTTTGGACTTTTTTGTTTTTGTTTTATTTTGTCAAAATGGGATCAGTGGGGATCATAATTGATCAGAAACTATAACCTAATATGACCTGTGACCCTCAATGTATGCCCCCCACCTGTTACCATAATTAATTCAACATTTGTTTTTGGTTTTATATGATTTTAGCTTGCAGGTACACCACAACTAAAAGCAGCTACATTATGGAAGCAATACAGGAAAGAAATTCATCAAAATGTCGACAAACTTTTGAACAATATATTTTTGGCGGGTACGGCCAAAGAGAATTCCACGCATCAATTGCAAAATTCATCATTAAGACAAATTGCCAAAGCAACACTGACGTTAGACTGTGAACATGAAAGTGATAGTTTAGCATTTGATGTGAGAAGAAAACTTCTGGACATTATTTTACAACAAATCAGAGATTTGAAAGATAGGGAAGCCAGCAATGCAATTGACCACGTCGAGGGCGCTAGGTCTTTGTTGCTTGTCATCGACGATAACATGTTTTATCGCAGCATGAGGTATGAGTACTACCAGCTCGCAAGAAAATGTGAGTTTTGTATTGAATATTTCAAATTTCAATAATTAGTGAATGCAACAGTTTTGATTATTGTATGGAATTGGAAGTGTCTTTTGGGGTCTTTGTATCTCTTATCAGGCATTTAGACTCTTGGAAAGTTGTTTCTCCTATGGATTTTATAATTACAAGGGATTTATAGGTCAATAAATGCATTGTGTTGTTTTGAGAGAAAATTAGAAATATTAATGCACTTTTCTGTGCATTGATGATAATGGCATGACCTACCCGCAAGTGCATTGATTTTTCCTAATTTTTCTAATACCCAGGGTTACAAGTTTGATAACACCCGCAGTAAAAATCAGCGAATGCATACTCCGTGTAGAATGTGACATGTTTTTCCCAAAGCCGTGTGAAGAAAACAGGCATTCAATAACAAAATTACTGACAGTCCAATCTCAACTGACAGTGCAAATCGCAGCAGATAAGATAGACGGCGCTTATCTTAACCGACAGTGCCAATTCTCAACCGACACGACTCTAAATTTGTAGTTGTTGGGAAATTGCCCCCCCCCCATCTGGCTACGCCACTGGTAGCATTGAGGATTGAGGGTAACAGACTTGCTCTGGAGATGGTGCAGCGATCACCACACAGCAATTTTATATAATAACTTGAAAATAGAGTGAGTGTATAAAAGAGAGATGGGCACTCAGCTCTGTGATCACAAATTTGTTCACTTGCCTTACCTTTACCTTGTTGCTGATGACCTGTGTAAATACTGCGCCAGTAAATTAAATAAATAACTTGAGATTTTATTTGAATTATTATGAATATCATTCTCTACTTCATCTTTCAGACGGTACAGGTTTTGTTCAAGTCTACTTTAACTGCCCTCTGCCTGTAGCAGTGAGCCGAAATGATACAAGAGATCAACGTGTTGACGAGGGCGTCATTGCAACTATGGAGAGCAAATTTGAAATACCAGATCCCCTGAGAGCACCGTGGGAAGAATTAACCATAACACTGAATGCAGAGAATAAACAAACTGATGTAGATATGTAAGAATAAAGCTTAGGCAGACTAACCTTTCAAGAACAAGTACAGCCGTTCTGTCTTTGGGGAAAAAGGGCACTATTTAAATACAAAAGCCATTATTTTATGCCAATGTTAGGCATAATGGGCGTATAGTTTGTACATGTGTATTTAGACCTGTGGACGTGGTAGGCATGTTCATAAAATTTCGAAAATAAATTTATCTCTTTGAAAATGGAATACATGGAAACAAAGTACTTTACAATAAAAAATGATGGTTCAACCGTGTCTGCAGGCTGAATAATAAAAAAAGTTATAACCAAAAGTAGTTTGCCTCATTGCTGAAAACTGGGCATGTCATGCACATTTTAAAACCATTTTAGGTAAAAAAAGGTTTAATTTTATGATGTCTAGTTGCTTGTGCGGGGTTATATAGACATCAGTGAATACATCCTAGCCACATCGTACTACATCTCTGTATTTAAAAGAGGTAAATATGGAGTTTTCTACATATTTTGGTCAACTAATTTTCAAAAATATGTCGCCCTCTGTAGTCAATGATATGAACATCCCTACCTGTGGATTGGTAGATTGGCTATTGCTTCAGGCTCACAGATCTTATTAAGTGTCTTCAACTTTCATCAGAAATGTGTCTCTCTATCAGCTCAATGGCAAAGACCTTGTATCTGATTTCACACCTTTCATGCATCCAAAGGGATTCTCGCGTATGAATTTGACAAGAATCCAGGTTCTCACTACATAACTCGCTCAATTTTGGAGCCTGATAAACCACATTATTTATCTTATAAAAAAATCATATTTCCTGATTGTATGCCTTATGATATTCCGTATTATGATAGCACTTAGAAATTAAGAATTGACGATTATTTTATATAATCCAAATACAGTATTATGGGTTTGAGCAAAGAATAAACAATTCCATAATCAAATGGGTTTGTTCATGTCATGTAAGTTCTTACATTATAGGTGTACATCAAATCTGTTTTGGTCTTGTTTGCCTGAAATCCTGAGTGTATGAAGAATGCTTCATAAATGTATATATTCTTGCATTTATATTCTTGATTTTTCCCATTCATTATTGTAGTGATAAGATCTTTTCTGCAGTGCAGCAAGCTTTTACCAATCCAGCTCCACCTTATCAAGAGTTGAATATAGAGGAACAGGTAATTTATGTAATTAAAGTGATAAAAAACCACCCTGCTCTATGGGAAGAAGGACCACTCAGGAATGGTCCATCGGACAAGAATTTTGTTCTCAATTTTTTTGTAAATTGTTGGTAATTTTTGGTTTAAAGTTATATTTTTCCTTAAAATTCTAATATAAATTCCAGAAGGTTGTAAAAACAATCATCAACATTTTGAAGAACAAAAATTAATTAAAAAATCAAATTCAAAAACATTAATACAATCAATCAATAATTTGTCCATGTTTTGTTTACATGCATGTGCATTCCTATAATCCCCACATGGTGAAGTACGGCACAATACATGCTTACTACTGAAGGGGCGCTGTTGAACGCCATCATTTTGTTGATGCCGGGACCTTCGGACGCTACTTTATACTGGAAACAGTGACTAAAAGATGGGCGCTTATTAGGTGTTACTCTCTGGTAATCATTGGGAAAAAGGTGGATGAGAGTTTATAAGGGCATGGGCGCTTGATATATATAATATGGTACACTGTGTGTTACCCCATGTAACATGAAGTGTACATTGGGGAATATTGTCATTCCATCTGGTAAATGGCAGTAAAACAACAATATAACTAATTTATTTAAGTCATATAAACCAATTAAATATTCTTAATTATGTGATTCGTTTATTAGGAGAGGTCCCGTAAAGAATCCCTCGCTAGCATCTTACACCAGGCAGATGTGGTACTCAGAAAGTGTGTGGCAGAGACCATGATTACAAATAAATGTGAGTATAATCAAATAATTTAAAACAACTCCCTCATTTCTTAACACTTTCCATGTGGCCTTAGTTTTACCATATTATACAAAACAGATTTTTCAGAAACCTTCCCAATTTTCAAAGTCTATCTCAAGGATTACTGAACAACACCTGGCATGTTTGTACTTATTTCAATGCATTATTCATGGTGATTCCAAATATGGTAAAGAAATTCAATAATTTTGACTTTTTTTGAAACATTTTGTGAAATTTTGGAATGTCGTCTGCAGACTCCCTCAGCGTGGAAAGTGTTAAGCACAGTAAAAAGGGGTTGTTGATTGAGTTTTTTTCTCGCTATGGAATCAATTTTGAAATTTCAGCAAGAATCCAATCTAAATCAAAATGGATTCGTATTCTTGTTGAATTCAAATGTGGGAATTCATCACACTGATCTAACTGCATAGTGGTAAACATTTCTATATCATGTTTAGCAAATGGCGGGTCAATTTAGCAATTGGGAGAAATTATTTAGAAGTATAGATGGGAGTCCATCGCAAAAGTGTTAACTGTTTGATAGTGAACTTTTTTGGTGTCAACTATATATGGCAATAATCTACTGCGGGCATGAGTGGGTTTTTGTCCAAATTTCGACACTTTCTGTACATTTTAGTCCGTTTTTGGCCTCCTTAGGCCAATTCATGAGCTTTTCCAGAGTTGTTTTCCTATTTTTTTCAATAATGCCTATAGGTAAATTAATAATTGAACGAACAACGCGAACGCAGTACAAAGATGATCGCGCCCGAAATTATCACGCGAATGGTTGTGCGCGCTTCACACAATGTACGCGATACGCTGCTTAGTTGTGTTCGTTCAATTATTAATTTACCTATAGTCTCATGCCCGATTCTGGTGTAATTCAACCGTGGGATTCCACTTGGATAAACCAATCACATTAATCCATCCAATTTCCTGTTTTTTAAATGTTTTTTTAAATTTCAGCCCAAAACCAATCATCAAAATCGGAACTGAAGCAGTTGGCAAGTAGAGTGAACCAATTAAGGACATCCATATTAGACGAGGTCAGAAGCAATAAGTTAAAAGTGCCACCTTTGACAGCAGCTGATAGATGCAAGGAAACCGTTGAGGTTTTTCGTGAGTTTATGAGAGGTGTATTTACAGAAAGATGTAAAAAAGAGTCTATACATGTGTAGGATCATTGATCTATGTTATAATAGCTATAAGGGATGACCGCTGAATCCAATATACATTCATGGAAATGATGCTAGACTTTCAATAAGTCCATGACAGAATGAAGTGTAGCAATATGGTTTAAGCAAGATTCGTATCTAGTCTAGAGTGTATATTGCATTCAGCAGTTAACGCTTTGGATATAAAAAAGAGATCCTATGTATATTTCAATCAGTTCCAAATTGGTGAGAAATATGCACGCGCAAAAGTAATCCAAGAGTAAGCATGACATACGCACACAATTTTTTTCCTAACGCATGCGTCATACATTCGATGCACAATGTGCTTGTTACGTTCACGTATGCCTACACCCTTCTGTATTAATTCGCTGCTGTAATGAGGCACGCCAATTTGGAACTGATCAAACTATAGCAGCATTGATCTTAATAGTGTCTAAACCCAAAACCCAACATTTGCAGAAATCATCACTTCATAGTGTCTACAAAATACACTTTACACAATAAGTTCTAGAACAGGTGCTTTAAGGGGGGACTTCAGGAAGTTTTTTGTTGAATTTTGTTAGTGCTGTAATTATTGAACCATGACTCAAATGTATATAAAAGTATACATTTTTGGAAAGGAAATGGATCAGAGAATCCAAATTTGGCATCAATTTTGACCAAAAATGTTGATTTTTTGAGAAAATCACAAAAAATCACTTTTTGACCCAATTTTGTTGAACAAAGCTAACAAACATAATTTTGAGTTAAAAATGCCCAAATCACTTGATGATGATGTTAAGACACTGCTGGAGAGACGATTTTTTTTTTTAATAATCTAATCCAATATTTTTTGAAATTTTGACAAAAAAGTGTAAAACAAATTTTAAAATCAATTTTTTCACGTTTTTTGGCACTTTTTGGTCAAAATTTTCAAAAATATTAGATTAGGTTTAAAAATCAAAAAAAATCGTCCCTTCATTAGTGTCTTAACATCATTATAAAGTGATTTGGCCATTTCTTACTCAAAATTATTTTTTGTTAGCTTTGTTCAAAAAAAATTGGGTCAAAAAAGGGAATTTTGTGATTTTCTCAAAAAATCTACGCCAAATTTGGATTCTATGATTCATTTCCTTTCCAAAAATGTATACTTTTATTGGCATTTGATTAATAGTTCAATAATTACAGCGCTCACAAAATTCAAAAAATCAAATCAAAAACTTCCTTAAGTCCCCCCTTAATGTTAACTAATTGTTTCGATATTGACGCCCCATACAAAAACAACCTTTTCTCCATTAGGTGTAGTTACTATAACATCATAACTTAGCCACTCAATTTGTATGAATGAGGTGTCATATTGTGGAGAGGAAATTTGCTGGTTTATTGTATATCTCTTTTTTTTAATTCTTGTTAACCTGGTTTTAAATTAGCTAACATTAACCAGCTGGTCTGGAACTGTTTGTGTTAGGTGTAATGTACCTTGAAAGTATGACCATTATGTTATGTTATGTTTACTATTGAAAGCAGGTTGTAACATGCACTATCTTAGTTGGTGTAGGCTACATTGTGACATTGCTTGTGTTCATCATCATGTGTTTTTTTTATACACCAAATGTATTTGGTTGGGCCAAAGTACATATGCTGACGATGTATTATTTAAAGATGCCATAAACAACAGCGATGGCAGCAAAAGCTGTTGGGTTTTTTCTGTTGGTACAATATTGAATAACAATGTGCAATTACTGTATTACAAATGGACATTTTTGTGATGCACTCAATATATTTAATTTCACTTTCCAAATGTGAAGGGGACAAAAATATATTTAATTTCACTTTCCAAATGTGAAGGGGACAAAATCATTTGAAATTGTTCCAACAATTTTGATTTTGTCAACCTTTTACAACAATATAAGCACTGGGAAAGTGTTATGGAAATGTATGTTCACAAAAGGACTACGTTTTGGTTGGTCAATTACGTAACCTTTTTAAATTTACATATAATTTCATTTACTTTCTGTGGTTGTTATTTGAATATTACATATTTGTTCACCAACTTGCCAAAATGTGGGCTTGAGAAGGTCAAGCAACACAGGGTCTAAATGGCAATCTGTACTTTCCATATAACCACTTTCTTGAATTTACACAGAGATTCTTCACCACTTTGACGGTGATTATGACATTTGTAGTCTGATATTTTACAGCAGTGAAACACAGCTAAGATGAGGTGACCGTTGTTTACATTTAGGACGCCCTCTGTTGATTTGAGACAAAACACACCGGGCAAGAGTTCCTATAGTTTACATAGGTCAGATCAGGTTTTCTAACAGCAAATTGTTATCAAAACTGTCTTTAAACTTGCTTAGGAATGCTATAAGCTATCGCATTTCACAATTTAAAAAAAAAAAAAATGAGTTTTACAATTCATTAGAAAGAAATTTCATGTTGTCTTCATTAACTTTACTGTATATTCTGCCTGGAGGGAATCAACAGAGGGTGTCCCATTTGTAAATACATGACGTCACCGGTCACACCATCTATAGGTACAGAGGGTATTCAAGATTTATGCCCTTTTTCATGTCTCCATACTGCCCTTTTCATTGTTTCATCATTACCGAGGGCTTCTTTATCTGATTGTTCAAACACCTCTATCAAAAAATGATTATGAAGTTAGATTTTAAATTTTTATCACTAATCCCTTATACAGTGAAACCTTGTTAACACCAACTCTGTTAACACAAAACTTTAATGCAAAGCTTAGCACCATCAATGGTGTTTTCCAGTCATCTTTAAGTTTGGCCATACACTTTTGCAGAAATGTTAGAGTTTTGACATTGTTTTGGGTACGCAAGATCAAATAATATAATATGTTGCCAGCAGGTCTTTAATGGTCTTTAGTATTGTTGGCCATGTGCCTACTAGTTCCTTCTCAACATAAATATTAAATCTTGTAAATGAACTTATCGTTTCTTGATCATAGGTGATAATAGCAATGGTTGCTAGCTTTGTTCCTGTTTTCTTCAGTATCCGCAAGATCAAGTAATGTAATATGTTGCCAGCCAGGCCTGCAAAGGCCTTTAGTATTGTTGGCCATGTGCCCACTAGTTCCTTCTCAACATAAATATTGAATATTGTAAATGAACTTATCGTTTCTTGACCATACATGATAATAGTGTTGGGATTTTGTGTATGGTTTTTAGTAGATATTATTAGAAAAATAAGTAGTGCATTTTTGCGAGTTAGATCATTTACACGGCGATAGTCCACTCATGGCCTGGTTTCTCCTGACTTTTTCTTTACATAAACCAAAAGTGATGCCCATGGTGATGTTGACTCTCATATGATTCCATTTGCAAGTTGATCAGCGATAACTGTCTCCTCCTCCTTTTCAAATGCCCTTGGCGGCCTCCGAGGCGGCTGTCTTACAGGACAAGCATCTCCTGTGTCTATAACATGTTCGATTACTGATGTTCTGCCAATATCATTAGCAGAATTTATCTAACAGGTTAGCTAACTGGTCACATTGTTCCGGGTCTAACTTATCACTTGAGCGAGAGAACAAGTCTTCAAGTTGGACGATCACACACTTTTATCGCATACCTGCTTGGCCAACTTATCTCCATCCGTCTGCTTTACAATTTCATTCACTCTGCATACATGGATAATATACGGTCATGATGTTCATCACTATTATACTCTTCATCTGCAATCAATTCCAATGCTTCAACTTCACTCACACAACCAATAGTTGTGCGCTCACAAATAACAATATCCTCTGACGTCAGGTTCATGACCCGAACCGGAACTCCAATATCAGTGCGCTGAATATCCACCGAACTATTATTGTAATGGCCTGGTGATCTGTTTTGGCACTCTCTGGCAAAGTGCCCAAACTCGTTACACGAGAAACATCTATCCTATTGACTCGTGTGTTGATTTGGTTTACGGCTTCTGAACTCTCCACTGGACTGACCATTTATCATCTGCTGCTTCATCCGTTCCACTTTCTCAATTAAAATTCTCAGTTGTTCTTTCAGTTTACCTGGGGATGATTGCATCTCGTCTTTCAAACTCGGAGATAGCCCCCTCCGCTCTCCTCATGTCTTTTTTCCCTATCCGCAACTTCCAAAGATGTGTTTTGTCATTCGGTGATTCTCATGGATACTTGTAAAGATTGCTTCAAGTGTTCAATGTTTCGATGTCCTTAGTTTGTATCGTAAGATCCATAGTCCGTAGCTGTGCATCGAGCAAAGCTCTTTTCTTCACCGGAGATATTGTCACTTGCGCATGATGCTGCTTGATTCTCCAACTCCGGCGATGGTTCATGAAATGTCCCACCTGGAAGATGGTCTGCCAGTTGGCGCTTCATGACGACTTTTACTTAGTCTACGAGGAGTCCTAGTATATAACTTGTCGAGCCATCAGAAGGGGTTGACAGGATGAGCTCTGCATACTTGGCGTCTTTCTTTACCATGCTCCCGAATACGGTTGTATCCAACCCATGAATGGCTGCTGCGGAATTGAAATTTTCCAGGTTCTCTACCACTGACGAGAACATCTTGCTTGTCTCAAGGATCGTGTGGCCTTCTCCCAACCATCTCATCCATGGCCCAGTAATATATTTGTCAATTAAACCTAATGCCCTTGGGCCTGGCATTAGACTTTCATCAGTAAGGGCATTGTTTACAGCAAAATGCAAGCCGTTGCGTGGTTTTAACATCTTTGAGAACAATTCCTTGATAGTGTTTCTATATAAATATAATAGTCCAGCATTTACAAATAATATGTTACATCTATTTCCCACCCACCTTGAATACAAAGTACATTGGTTCCCCCCTTTAAACCCCTTCTCTTTCATGAACAATGGTAGATCCTTTTGCAAACCGGATGCACTACAGTGAAATAAGCGATCTACCGCTCGAATCAAAGCTTGAGTGTTACTTTCTCTTCTGTGTGTGTACGGCATACTCTTGCTACTATCTATCTCAAGTGTAAGTTCATATTCTTTCATTTTCTTCTCCACCTGTCTATGTATTTCTCTCAAAGTCATATAGTGGTCTCCAGATATCATCATTGTTGGGAGGAGACATCCTCCAGTTGCCTGCAAATATGTCATTAGTTTTGTTGATTTCAGGGGCCTAGTCGTACAATGGTCGCGTTGTTATCTTAACATTTGGAGAATTCCAGGACGTACCAACGTTGGACGGAATGTTTTTCAAGAAATTGGTATTATTTTGCCTTCACCTTGAGTATCTCACTTCTGTTAGTGTTTCTATGTCATAGACATGTCTAGATCCAGACGGTACTATAGTCGCAAACGCCATGAATCCATCAAATTCCTTTCCATCAATGCAATGCTGAACCCTGTTGGTGGCAGTATCAAGAACATGCTTTTCTTATTACTCCTATATTACTCAATGAAAGGACGTCAACCAAAACGTCCGATTTCCGAAAGATTTGGATGTTTTCTCATACAGCTTTCCGAGTTTTCTTCGCACGCGTTTCAGCTAAAGATGGTGTTTTGGTTTTTCCTCGCTGTACCGCGCACGCCCGAAGCAATTAACTATGCAAATTAGCCAATTAGCAACTCTAGTTGTCCCCAGATAGGTGAGGCCGATCAGGTAACGTACAGGCAACATCCCAAAATATGATAAATACAAGCGGCGCGTAACAAAAATAGGTCTTAAGGGTATTGCAACCGTTTGCAATGATCTAATAATTAAATACGTTCAAAACCTCTACAATAAGCGATTCCCGCTACACAGCCCCCCACCTAGCATTTGACGTCCCCGTCAATAACAAGCGATAACAATAGAATAAGCGGAATCGCTTACACACTCTACTCCCCGCGCACCAACAATACCTCCCCAACGCGTACCAAATATACCTCACCAAACATCAGAGATGAATACCTTACTTTACTACAAGGTCTTAAACTACACTTAAACTACTACAGGTCTTAATAGTAAAAAAACAAAACTCCAGTCTTCATCTCCCTCCGTCGTCCTGGCTCTCCAGTCTCCTGTTGCTTGTAGGGCCCCTGGCCGGTTGCTGGTAGGGCCCCTGGCCAATCCCGATGCGACCCCTGGTTGGGTCCGAGGGTCCCGTCCGTCATTCGTCGTCGTCTCGCCGTTGGAACCTTTGGTCAGGTTCGTCGTAACCCCTGGTCGGTTAAAGTACCCATGGTCGGGTCTGCAATAATCCTCATCTGTGTGGAGCTCTAGTAGCGAGTCTCCCGTTACGTCCCATGAGTTGACAACTCGGCTTATAAGGCCAAGAATCGAGCCAAACTCTGACAGATTGGGTGTAACGTCAGTCATCGTCCAGTTATGTATACGTCGCCTACTTCGCCTCCATATCGTAACAATTCCAACTTTTAACTCAAACTCAAAACAACTGGTGTAATAACTTCAACGAAAACTTTAAATATATAACAACTCCTCCATCTTCAACAGGTCTTTATACTGAATGCTCCTCCATTAACACCTCCAATCGGTCCATTACATCCGCCTCTTGTCGTCTCCTCCCCCTATGTAGTTCTCTTTGCCTTCGCCTCCTCTGTTCAATATCCAACCTCGAATCTTGCTGACCCCACCGCCTGACAATCCAGTTCAACTTGATATCCTGCCTTTCGGCCCATACAGCACGTCGACTCCACTCCTCCATCTCTTGTCGGGTCCACCCTTCAAAACGCCAGATTATCCCCAAAAGTAATCCCACCAGCATGAACGTAATTCCAGTCACAAACCCATAGATCACCCATCCGACCTGCATATGATCTTCCATACTCGCTTTCCTTCTCCTCCTAACGCCGTACAGCTCTCGCCAACCGCACTGAAAGTTCTAGTCGCCTTCTCGGACTCAACCGCATGCAATAGATCCGGGTGCGTGGAACTTCTTCACCGCTGGGCTCACGTTCAGTTTCCGCTTCAGCATCCACCATCTGATCACTCCCTCCGTCTCTCCCTGCAAAACATTAAATGGTTATAAGATTAAAGATATTATACAGTAACACCTCATACCTCCGTGCAACTCTTCGCCACCTACTCCGTCCACTTTACCACAAATCTTCTCCCATAGCAATACTTTAGCAGCACAGTCATCATCTCTTTTTGGAAGACTTTTTTTTTTTCTTTTCTTTTTCTCTTTATTCATAAACACATCATAAAACAATTTGAAAGTGACAATTACAGCAATACCGAACCGAACGTCCTTCCACCAAATCCGACTAGATAACAATCATTCTGCACTGTACCCCTTGTAACATCATCCCTCCACTTTTGCACTCCCTCTCCACTGGTTTACTCTGCTACCTCTTTTGCCCCCTCTCACCACATCATCACTAGTCACCTTCCACTACTGCACTCTCTACTCTTTCTCCCCTCGCTCCTTTCCACTAACTCTACTTGTAAAAAAACCCCTATCAACAGACTACTCTTGAAAGGAAGAAAATAACACACACACTGCCAGCCATAATACTCTTCCCCTGCCACATCCTCACTCATGACACCCCTCTCCCAACCTCCCCACTCATGTTCCTACACCGGCACCACCCCCGTCACTTGGATTACAACTGCTGGCCCGTCGCGGTATATGTTTCCCCGTCCTTCAGAAGCCTCACACGTACCGGCATCTGCGCCGGATCACCCTCCGCTAACCCAGCTCTACACTCTTCCAAATTCCCTCCAAAATCTCCTGCCTGTCCTCCTTCTTCCTCCGCCTCACTCTCCACTCGCATCCTCTTTCTTGTACGTCCTCCTTTCTGCTCTCTCCCAACTCTCACCCGTCTCACATCCTCCTCTCTTGCAACATCCTCATCACTTTCTTCTACATCCTCGGCTGCCTGGTACCTCTTACCCTTTCCTTTACCTTTCAACCCTCTCTTACTCAACTTACGCCACTTATTAGCCTCCTTCACCCGCTCACCTTCTACTAGTCTTTCCAACTTCTACAAATCCAAGTACTAGTATCCGCTACCATACTCCCCAATACTTAATCAAACTCCGACATCCTCTCCCTCCAGACACTCTTTCTCTACTCCAACCTTCTCTCTTTCCAAATGCTCCTTCTCCGCCTGGAGCTTCTGATTTCGCTTCTGACGCTCTTCCTCCACCCTGACTCTCCCCTCCTCTTTCCGGTGCTTCTCGTCTCTCTGACACTCCTCTGGACATCTTGACTGTACCACCACTTCTTCTCTCTCGCCATTTTGACCGTTTCTTAGTTCTGACCTCCTAACCCACGCCGCTTTCCTAGCGACCCACATCTCATGTTTAGCTCGTAAAGCCGGACATTCTCGTTTCCAATGCCCGACTCCTTACAATAACGGCAACAATTACTATCCACCACCGGCCTACAACTCTCCAAATCATTCCGACTGTCACCTTCCCCAGTCCTACCATTATTGCCTCCCACCTGGACTTTGCTCGTCCGTACCGCCGGTCCTTCCTTCACCACCTGCGACCACATAACCCCTTCCCCAACACTACTGCTAATATCCTTGCCTGCGATTACAGCAGGACTTTTAGCTCCGGCCGTCGGCTCTCTACGCCCCATGACAACATTAAGTTTGTCCACCACTTGCCCAAGCAACGCAATACTTCTCATCTCCCGCTCCGATGCCGTAGTCAACCTCGTGCTCACCTCTTGACATAACCGTTCATACTTCTGTCTCTGCTCACACTCCACTCCTACTACTAGCCGATACTTCTCTTCAACTTCCACCTGCTTCTTCTCATATTTACGCTTCTTCAATGTCACTCCCTCATAAATCTCTTCATTCCTTTTCTCCCCCTCCTTTACGGCCTTCTCACGCTCTGACAAGTTCCTCATCTTACCCATCAATTCCTGGCTACTCAAATCATCCACCCCTCGTACCTTCTCTTCCTTACTCGCCAACAAACTCATCCGTCGCTTCCAATCAAGCTCAAGTTCCCTGACCGCTAATTCTCTCCGATCCAATCCCTCACTCAACTGCTGCAACTCTACCTCCCGTGACTTTTCTGCAACTTCCCGTCGTTCCAACTCATCCTTATATTCCCTCAACCCATTCCCCTTCAAAGATCCCGCCCTGAGTTTTTATCTCCTTCCTCTCCTCATCTTCACCCAAGCTTCCCAACTCCGAGCCTGCAACTCGTGATCCTACACCAGAATCATCACTGTAATTACCATTCACGTCATCCACATAGCTACTACCACTTGTACTATCAGTCAACTTAACGTCCAACACACCACTACGAACTTCACCTACATTCTCCTCACTGCCGCAATACTTGGATTCACTACCCCCCTCATATCCATCACCAACTTGTTCAGAACTCCTCATTCTACCACATCCTCCACTTTTGACAACTCTCTCAACAACACCTCCATGTCGACCTCCAACATTACCACCAACACCGACACGTCTAACCTCGCCACCAGCACCCAAACCAGCACCAACTCTACCAGCACCCCCTCTACTCTCTCTACCACTTCCTGCACCTCCATATTCACTCCACTGTCGACCTCCACTTTTGTCGACACTTCCCAAATTACCAAAATGTAGACAATCTCCCATTTTGTCGACACTCTCTGAGCCACTCAAATGTCGACACTCTCCACTTTTGTCAACACACTCCAAACCACTGTTACTTTCACGTCCACCACCACCCCTCCTCACACGCATCCTTCCCCTACCCCTTGAATCAACTCTACCCGCATTATTCTTATGCCCCCCTTTAGCTCTACTTCCCAGACATCCACTATCACTCACATGCCGACCTCGGCTAGCATCACCCTTACCCATCTTACCTACTTCACCACTGCCACTATTACGACGCTCCTCTGCTTCACTCATACGACGCTCCTCCGTTTCACTCATACGACGCTCTGTTGCTCTCGCACGATGCCCCTCTGCTTCACTCATACGACGCTCTGTTGCTCTCGCACGATGCCCCTCTGCTTCACTCATACGACGCTCTGTTGCTCTCGCACGATGTCCCTCTCCTTCACTCATACGACGCCCTGTTGCTCTCGCACGATGCCCCTCTCCTTCACTCATACGACGCCCTGTTGCTCTCGCACGATGCCCCTCTCCTTCACTCATACGACGCCCTGTTGCTCTCGCACGATGCCCCTCTACTTCATTCATACGACGCTCTGTTGCTCTCGCACGATGCCCCTCTGCTTCACTCATCTCCTCGAGCCCGTTAACCACTGAAATAGAAATTACCCCAACTTACCAGAAACCTTGTCGACAAAAAAAAAAAATCCCACATCTGACACCACTTGTGGCGGGAACCGAGCTACCACGAAGCGTGCAGAATGCAATTTTGCCAATCTGACACCACTAATTTGTTTGGGTTTATTTAAGTTTGGGCAGGGTTAAAATTAGAAACCTGATTTATAAGACCACATGGGTTAGTTTGCAGGGCAGAACCTGCGTTTCTACCGTGAACAACAAAGCACCGGACAATTAGGTTATAGTTCTATGTACCATTTATTTCGCAACCACACCACTCCACAACTACAGCATCTACAAATTGTCTAGGTGTTATTTCCCCAACTTAGCCCAACAGTTACCATATTGACAAAATTAAGGTGTAAGTAAAACTTGTGACAAAGTGACAAAAAGGGGAGAAATTAAAAATTAACCAGTGAAAAGGGAGGTTATTGGGAGCGATCAAATAAAAATTAGAATTAAGGATTAAAAAGAAAATGAAATTGAAAATTTGAAAATTGTACCACCATGGAGCGTTATTCCTGCTCTACAATAAGGGTTCGTATTGCACCGGTTACTTCCGTCGCTTTCTTCAATTACTTCTATATTACTATTTCACTGGTTACTTCCGTCGCTTTCTTCAATTACTCCTATATTACTCAATGAAAGGACGTCAACCAAAACGTCCGATTTCCGAAAGATTTGGATGTTTTCTCATACAGCTTTCCGAGTTTTCTTCGCACGCGTTTCAGCTAAAGATGGTGTTTTGGTTTTTCCTCGCTGTACCGCGCACGCCCGAAGCAATTAACTATGCAAATTAGCCAATAAGCAACTCTAGTTGTCCCCAGATAGGTGAGGCCGATCAGGTAACGTACAGGCAACATCCCAAAATATGATAAATACAAGCGGCGCGTAACAAAAAAATTTACACACCCAGTTTTTTGAATTTATACTCATTTACACTCCCACATCTTCAAATCCTGCCTAAAACCTTGAAGGGAGGATATCTTGTGTTGTACAAAACTGCTGGCAGATGTAACTGTGCTGCTCATAAGTTCCTTCATCAGGTTTTGCGTTGTAATTTTCTTCAGTTTAGCTACACATGTGTGATGACCTACATACATAACAACCACTTCCTTGTTGTTGTACTCCCAAACCTTACGTGCAGGGCAAGGTGGTGTTGCTACCACCTCTCCACAAATCTTGCCAATTAAGATGCCACCCTTCTGCTCAAAATAACCTCGGTTTGACTGCTCGTTTAATTTGCAATCCTTGTTAACGCACATTGTAGACCCTTTACATGCTGCTGTCCATCTTAAATTTAAACATGAGCTGGTGGTCCACATGCCCCAAGTCTTCATCTTGACTGACTTTCATCATGGTTTGTCT